>CM039485.1:23364928-23829154 GCA_022433065.1 Begonia loranthoides
AGTCTGCTTTGTGGTTTTCTTCATACTGCTTTGTGGTTTGTTGTAGGCTGTAATCTGTTTTGTGTTGGCGCGAGGGGCGCCCAAAACAGGGCAAGTGCTGTCTGTCTGCATGTGACGGACGTCCGTCACAAGGGGTTGGACATCCGTCTCAAGGTGACGGACGACCGTCTGAATGTGATGGGCGTCCGTCTTAACATGACGGACCTCCGTCTTAACATGACAGACGTCCATCACATGCAGTGTATTATACATGAACAAATATTATTCAAACAACTACGTAAATGAACAAATAAACTTCAATGTATTAAAAACTTTAGTGTATTATATATACATGAACAAAACAAATACGTAGATGAAGCTCCATGATTAAGGATGTGGGTGTGGGGCGACGGACTCCTGCAAAACACAAAAGGAAGTTCATGTCAGACGAAACGCTCATAGTGAGAACAACGTAAGAAAGCATAACAATCTAAGCACCTGTGTATCGGCAACAATGTTAAACCCCATGAAGGTGTCGTATGAGCATTCTGCTCTTACACTGCCACTTGCGGTGCCACCTGTTGAGCCTCCGCCTTGACAAGAACGGACATTGTGGCCTACACCATGACAACGACTACATGTCATAGGGATATGTCTCCTGCTGAGTACCGTGCTGCCACGGGGCTCGTCTGCATCTCGCACTCTTCGTTTTCGAGGCCGACCCGGGAGTCCCTGCCGAGAGTGACGGACGCCCGTCATTTTCATACGGACGTCCGTCATTTTCATACGGACGTCCGTCATGTTAAGACGGACGTCGTCCAGAGGCTGATGATGTGTTATTTAACGACGGACGTCCGTCATAATGGGGAATTCTGGCGATTTAGGATCGCATGTGACCCGCACGTGACCCAATTAATTTGGAGTCACTACTGACCGTTCAATCCAGGCGAGGATCCAACGGACAAGGATCGACGTCCGTCTTCGCCAGCCGGATTAAATCCTGGCCGTCGATCCTAGGCACGTCCCTCGCTCGATCCAACGGCCAAGGATCTTTGTCCGTCATCGCATCTGGCAGGGACGCCAGATTCAATCTTGGCCGTCGATCTAGACGAGGGATGATCCTCGTCGATCCAACGGCCAGCGAATGTCGTACTTCGGTCGGCTCTGGACGATTCGACCGTCGGCTTTGCCATCGCCCTTTGACTCCGTTCGACGCCGCTAGACAGGGTACAAACGGGGCGTTAACCTCGACGGCTTTGGACGAAAATCGTGACTGCGAGGTCGCCGGCGACATTTTCTCATAGTTTAGGATTTTAGTTGTTAAAAAATAATTTCCAGAGTTTGACTTATCGTTGATTGTAAATTATAAGATCTACAGTGTTATTTACCCACAGCTTTCTGCTCCTTTGGATTTAGACCTGCGGAGAGGGACTGATTATCTCCTTTCCTATATCTTCAAACTTTATTTTTTATTAGTTTTTGTGTTTGTTTTCCTTCTTAGACCTCCTACCCTGCTTTACTGCTGCCTTTGCCTTTTAACTTTCTTATCACGGAAAATGACAAATCAACCAATGTAGTTTTAGATTAGTGATAAATCAATTATTATGATTTAAGTCTTAACAAATTAACTATTAACGTATATAAAAATGATAAATTTAACATCATAGTGACGTTCGTCGTTAAAAATTAGTCAAGACGCCCCTGCGGTGTTCTGGGACACCGTATAGGCGTCCCAGAAAACAGCAAAATTAACCATTAACATATACAAAAGTGACAAATTTAACATCACAGTGACGTTCACCGTTAAAAATTAGTCAAGACACCCCTGCGGTGTCCTGGGACGCCCCTGTGGTGTCCCGGGAAGCCCCTGCGGTTTCCCGGGACGCCCCTGCGGTGTCCCAAGAAGCCCCTGATGTTTCCCGGGACGCCCCTGCGGTGTCCTCACGACACCCCTGCGGTCTCCTTCAAAATCAATGTTTTTATTAGATTTTCGACCTCTTCAATTTCAAACAACCATAACTTTTGCTACGAGTGTCGGAATTGGACACAAAAGGTATCAAATCGAAGCTCTCTCATAGATCTACAATTTATCATTGGGTTTACCCAATGATTGCCCTGTTTCGACCCCTAAATTGATCGTTTAAGCTCTCAAATATGTGATTAAATATTTTTAACCCTAAACTATACAAGACGCCGCTGGGGTTTCCTGGGGCACCGCGGTGGCGTCCTAGGACACCGGGGCGGCCTCCAGGAAACCCCGGCGGCGTTCCAACTACGTTTTAACTTAAAACATGACTGTGATAGTTGATTTCTCATTTACCCATACGTTAATGGTTAATAGGACACCGGGGCGGCGCCCTAGAAACTCCGGCGGCATCCCGACTACGTTTTAACGGAAAACATGACTGTGATGGTTGAGTTGTCATTTACCCATATGTTAATGGTTAATTTATTAAAATTTATAACACAGTGGTTGATTTGTCATTGACTCTCTGCCTATATGGGTTTTCAAATTGTTCTCCAAAGACTCATTAATTGTTGGGCTGGTTTGTCTAGTTTTCAGCTCTTCCACTCCTTTATAACTTCTCTCTCTCTCTCTCTCTGAATTGGGCTAGGATTTTGAGTTTTAATCACAGTTCTGGTTTGAACTTCTGGGATTTGGCAGCTCTAAACTGTGTTTCTTTTGCATGTCAGAAAAGCTGTCTAGAAACTTTGAGATCTGAAACTCTTATTCCCACCATTGTTATGTCCATTGGAAGGCTTCGAAAATACTATCTGCTGCAGCTGTTGATAACAACTATTTGATTGTTTGGTCTCAATTCTGGTTAAAAATGGTTAGCCACGACTCCCCTCCAAACCCAACTTCAAATGTTCTTCACCAGTTCATAATTTCAGACTCTCTTTCTTCCCAAACCCATTTTTATCACCCACATTTTCATGCTTACAGCTCGTTTCCTCAGTCACTCGGAGAAAGAATGCGTAGATCTACTGAGTTTGTTCAAGTTCCTCCAATGGCGGAGGAATCCCATATCAGCCACAGTGCTCCTCTTATGGACCTTCTCGGAGCAACAAGCGAGGCCAGCCATCGTGTTCAAAGTCTCTCGCTTTCTCTCGGCTCTCAAATGGCGTTAAACTCCAATTTCATCACTCCAAATTACTTCGTCTGTGGAGGAAATGACAGAGAAATAGGCAGTTTAGGAGCTGAACAGCTATATAGTGAGAACTACTCTTTCATGGGTGGAGGAGCTTATGCTTCTTCTTCAACCTCTATGCATAGACATACAGAGAGTTCCGCTTCAGTTCTGGGCAATTCTCGATACCTTAAACCGGCTCAATCTCTCCTCGAAGAAATCGTCAGCGTTGGTGGCAAAAATGTTGACATAAACAAAGAGTTCTATGGAAGTAGAAGAGGAGCTCTTTGTTTATCTGCAGAATTAAGAGCAGAACTATGCAGTGATCCTCCATTTTCAGCAGAAAAACACGAAAAACAACTCCTAATCTCAAAGCTTATCGCCTTGTTGGAGGAGGTTTGATCGTTCAAAAGCTCTAAAATTTGCTCAAGTTCTGTGGTTATATCACCATTGCCAAAATGATATTTTCAGGTCGAGAGTCGATGCGAGAAGTACTCCCATCAAATGGAAGGAGTCGTATCGTCGTTTGAAGCCATGGCCGGTTACGGATCAGCCAACTCGTATACGGCACTTGCACTTGAAGCAATGTCTAGGCACTTCATCAGCCTAAGAGATGCCATAATTTCTCGCATAAATCTCGAGAAAAGAAAACTTCTTCATGGTTTGCCGAGAATTAGTGCTGGTTTTTCGCAGCTTAGCTTGTTCGATAGAGAAAGCCGGAGCAGCCGAATGACGCTGCAGCAGCTCGGAATGATTCACGGCCAAAGACAAGCGTGGAGGCCCATCAGAGGCTTACCGGAGACCTCCGTGACGATACTCCGGTCGTGGCTTTTCGAGTATTTTCTCCACCCGTATGCCCTTAAAACGCGTTATTTTTACGGCGATTGGGCAATGTTTCTGGTGCTTGATTGATCATTAGTTTGTTTTTTGTGTTTCAGGTATCCAAATGATTCTGAAAAGCTGATGTTGGCTTCTCAAACTGGCCTCACCAAGAATCAAGTAAACTCCTCTGCAATTCTTGGCCCAAAAGACCAACTTTTGTGATCTCTGAAATGGGTGTTCTTTTCAGGTTTCAAATTGGTTTATAAACGCTCGGGTTCGATTGTGGAAGCCGATGATAGAGGAGATGTACAAAGAAGAATTTGGAGAATCTTCAGAGGACTCTAACCCATTAGCTGGTGGCTCAATTACAGGAGAAGGAGGTATTACAGATTATGCAGAGGACTGAAGGATCAAGGCAAATCATCAGCAAGAACTGTAATCTATGGATAGGACTAACAAGTTTGTGAGAGCAGAGAAAGATGATTCTTTTCCGATGATTTGGTTCTTCACCTTGCTCTGATAACCCTAATGCCAGCGACAGATTTGATTTGCAGGAGCAGAAGCACTTGTTATGTGTCTCCTTGATTAAACATGATTTGCATATTTGATGAGTAACCGGGTGAGCGTTGTGAACTCAACCATCCATTTTTAGATAAATTAAATTAAATAAAAACAAAAAGTTTCTAGTAAGAAACCTCAATATTTTGGTTTTATAGAAGATCTAAAAATACTATCATGCCTTTTTCTCTTCAAGAAAAATTTCAGTGGTGGACATACAATCTGTGGGATCACCAATTCAATCGGGTATTAGATAGACACACATCTCTAAATACGAGGAAGATGAAACAAAACTCATTAGGAAAGGAATGAGAATGATGTGGATTAGGTGAGGTATTATTCGCCAATGATGTTGATTCATGGAAAGGAAAGATGTAATCCAAAATTCATTAGGAGGTTCAATGACTAAGCAAGAATAAAGAAAAACAATAACTTTTTGTGGAAGAAATCCAAGAAAAAAAACATACAATCATGATCCAAAAGTATTCAACTTGCTGAGCATTGAAGAGTAGAAAATAGAGGAAAATCAAGTCAATTGATGCAAAGAATTGTTAAGTACCCAAAGAAGGTGCGCAACGCACACTTTCCAAGAATCGTGCCGTGTGCAGTGTGCATCCAGCAGTAGTGTGCCCACATACCAGCGCGTGCCGGTTCAATTGCACGGCAGCACGCCCCACCCGCTCGCAATGCGCGGACTAGAACGCCCAACAACCCGCGCCTCGTCTTACCAGTGCGCACCCTCCGCCCATTCTTTGTAGGCCAGCCCGCTTGCGCACACCCGCGCCTGATCCAACCTGCTACAACACTTGACCCATCATCAGCTGTGTTTCTTCTACCCGCGCGTACCGCCAGTTCTTTGCGGGCTAGCCCGCGCCTCATCTCGGTCAATCAATGCATTATTCTGACAACGCCGCACATTCCTTTTGCAAATTGCGCCTCACCACGACTCATCTTCAATAGCCACCAGCTCACATGTTGCGTAGCCCAGCAGCTTCCGAAGCCTGTGCGGACATTCCTTGCGCTAGTTGCCGCTCCTGCGCAGCCAAACGCAGCCCACCAGCTACCTTCAACTCAGCCCAACAGCCAGCCCGAGCAAACTTCCTTTCCTGAAGCCTTTTGAGTGCGCGACCCATCACAACAAAGTTTTCATCCTTGCACATGGATTTTAAATTAAGTACATGCCGAATACATGTCATTAATTAGTTAAATCTTATCTTATTTTAGGATTTGATATCCATATTTTATTAAGATTAGTTTTATTATATTTTAGCTTATAAATGAACATTAGTGATGTAATATCTCAATTTTCCACAACGGAAATTAAATAAAGAAAAGATAAATTAATCGAAAGAAAATCTGGATATTAGTCTATTCGGATAAATTAGATTATTGAGATATTATTTACAATAATTAATGATGATCTAATAGAATAAAATCATTAGAATTAATTAAGAAAAATATCTTGTTAATAATTTATTATTGGTTATTTAAGGAATGATCAAATTGGAAAGGAGTCGAATAAATCAAATTGGACCGGGGTTGGCGGCGACAGTCGGCGAATGAGCTTTGGCCGGCGATGATGCAGGCTACTGCAGGGGCTTGTAGAGCGGCGTCGCAGAATGGCTAGGGCTCCGCGGGGCGTCGGTTCGTGGGCCGCGATCGAGCCTGTGTGTCCGATGAGGTAAGTCCGAATGGTGATTTGGTTATGTAATGTCATCCTCCGGTGTATTACTGATGGATTGGTCGCCGTTTTGTATTGGTGGATGAATTGGCAGTGGCCGGCGATGGAGGCAGTGTTTCACTTCGCGGATGAGTCCGCTAGAGATTTTGGTCCGGCCTGAGGTTCGATCTGAACCGGTTCGTCTGGAATTTTGGGCGAGAATTCTCGCTTCTTCCAGGTAGGATACCGTCCCTATCTTCGCTTCTGTCCGACGGGAATCTGCTCCTCTTCTCCTGTCGGCGGCGAGCCTTGCACGAGACAGTGATGGGTGAGGTCCATCTCTTTCTCCTTCTCTATAACTAGTGGCAGAAGGGGCTCTTTTGGAGGGGGTATCTTCGATGGGTGAGCGACGATTTAGCTAGAGAGGCAGAGCACTTCGGGTTGGAGATCACCTGGGTGCTGTCACGTTGGACCAACTGCAGTGGCAGGACGTTCTACTAGAGGTAAGAATCGAGATGCTTGAGGCCAGTGGAGGCCCTGCATCACAGGTTTGGGTGTTGCAACTTCTTCTGTTTTAACCTTTACTGCGAGGTTTGAAATGTCACTTTGTTTTCTTACGGAAGTTGTTATTAAGCTGTCATAAATAGAGCCCCAAATTAACATGATAAATGAGTAAAAGTTGTGAAAGAATTACTGCCTTGAGGGTTGGAACGAGTTGTGTTATTGGTGTTTATATCTTCTGTGAATTGAGCAGTGTACAATTTGTTATGCATGGATGAACACTGCCTTGTATTGATATCGGAAGTAAGTTTTACGTAAACCCTATTGTGATCTGCTGAAGTCAATGAAAATGGCAAAGGAAGCAATGTATATATTCTGCTTGTTTTGGGGGTCTTGCGTTTGTTTTCCTGTTGTGGAAGGGTTTTTGCTTGTGGTTGAGCCTTGATTTGGTATTAACTTTCTGATTTGATTAATTGTTGCAAACTGTGGATTTCACTTGGATTTTCTGCTAGTAATTACTATTAAGCTGAGGTTAAGAGAAACAAAAGAAAATTTATGTCGGTGAAATGATGAAAAGAGATTGTTATGTTGCTATTGTCAATGTTGTTGGGTTACAATTGAGTTGCTGGCTGTTTTCTTTAACTAATTTTGGAATAGAAAGTCTGGATAGGAATTGGAGTCGTTTATCGCTAGTGTTCACATGTTGATAAAATGCCCTCTGCCATTAGTGGGTTTTAAGAAATCAATTTATATGCTTGTCAGATTTATCAATGCCTCTTGAATGGGAGAACTCTTTAGGAAATTCCGTGTGGGTTGTTTCTTGGAAATTAATTGAAATAGGCTATGAGTTTTATGTGTGGTCTGAGGAACCCAAGGGTGCACTGTTAATTCTTTTGTGGTGTTACTGTGCTGGAATTTACTGCCTCGGCTCTTGTGAATCAAATCCCACGTTTTCCTTTTACAATATGTATGTTAACGTGAACAGTTAGTATGTGAACTCCCTGTTAATGCATTTTAAGTCATGGTTGAATACTTGCTTTTGTGTCTGCCGAGTACACTCGATTTACTCCCCGGAATATGTATTGTTCCCACGATACCTTAATACATGATGTGCTCCTTTTTGTATATATATATATATGCTCCTTTTTGTATATATATATATATTGTGAACTGTACGTAGCATTCATACATCATGTTTAGGCTTATGAAATTGTGATATGACATGCATAATAAACGTAAATAGGCATGTGGGGGTTCGGGAGTGTGATGACGGTCCATTGGTGGGGACACCATAGGATGTATCCCTCCATCGGGGTGACAGTTAATCACGTGGGCTCTAGTGTTCATCATTCTCTTGTACTGAAATCTCCAACATCTTCTAGCAAAAGAGGGTGATGACGGTCATGATAGTGAGGCCATAGGATATATCCTCATGCAGGGGTAACAGATAGTTATATGACCATAGGATGTATCTATTCTCTCGGGATAATGGAAAGGATAGGTTCTTTTCCGGATTGCATTAGCATAAGACATGCATATCATGAGCATTGCATTCATTCTGATTCTTGTTAAGCATTAGACTCATTGTTTTCCCCTTGATGTAGGTATGTACGAGAAATAAGAGAACAGGTCAAAGACAGTTGTTGATGAAGAATTTGCACGAATGGATCTTGTGGCTAGCTGGGCTAAAGAATTAAATGGAAATTATTTGTAAAAGGGTTGGAAAATTACTTAATATGCTTTGTTTTAATTCCGCTGCGTTTCATAAAAGAATTTTATTACTTCGATGCAATTGATAAATGCTTTAAGTAAGGAGTTTTAATGATCGGGTTTTACAAATGAAAAATATTCCGACGTTGTTATAAAAAAAAAAGTTTTAAATTCTACGCATTTTAAACGAAAGAAAAACTGGGTCGTTACAAGTGCTACCATACAAAAAACTTTTTGATGAATTAAATTTGAGAGCTTTTGCTTGTGAGAGATTTTTCTCTTTGGTTCTTTGTGAAGAACTTGATCTTCTTTAAGTAATAACTTGAGAGATCAAACTTTGATAGCTTTGGTTCAACCAACAAGTTTGGTTAGGGACAAGCTCCTCATCTTGATAACTCTAGTTCTAGCCGACAGATTTGGTTAGGATCAAGTTCCTATTTTTCTTGATTCGTGAAGACAATCAGTGATAATTCTGCGTTGTTGTTGGGTCTAGGATTGGTTAATACCCTTGATTCGCATCAGAATGTGTCCACAGTAAATAGTAAAGTTTCAGAAGTACAAGTATCCGCGAAAAGTAATGTGTCCATAGAATGGATGACGTTGTATTATAAAGATGGGGTGTCTATTGTTGAAGAGGGGCGTCCGATGTAAAGAGGAATGACGTCGTTAGGATGATGAGCGTGTGCTGCAAAAGTGTAGTTGTTTGCAGAAAGGAATATGTGCACAAAATGGGACGATGTTGTATTATGAAGAGGGACACATGTCGTGGAAGAGGAACATCCATTGTGAAGAGGGATGACATCGTATTATGATAAGGAATGTATCTGCGGAAAGGAAAGGAATGTATCCACGATAAATAGTGAAATTGCGGGAGTGTAAGCGTCTATGGAAAGGAATGCGTGATGGAGAACCACAGATATTAGTGATCTGAGACCTCGACAACAACGCAAAATAATCACAGGATGCCTTGGAGATTCAAAAGGATTAGGAGCTCGACCTGCTATCTATAAAGAGAAAGGAACCAAAACTATCAAAGAAAGGAGCTTGACCCAAACCAAACTCGTTGGTTGAACCAAAGCTATCAAGTTTGATCTCTTCAAGCAAACAATTGAAGAAGATCAAGCCCTCCAAAGAGAACTCAAGAAGAGAATCACTCTCTAAGCAAAAATGCTCTCAAATTTCAAGTTACAAGTTGTTTGTTGTTTTACAATAAAGGATTGCCCATCTATTTATAGGCAACTCTAGGGGACATAGAAACATTATAAAATTACATAAAATATACTAAAGCATGCAAAAATTCAATGTTCGGTGAAGAAATGTCGAGGTGGCACCCGGGAGGCAGTGCTAGGCGTGATGGTTAGCAGCGGGCGGGCGGTGGTGTGGTGCGTTGGCGGGTGGGCGGCACGCGCTGGTGGGTGCACAGTCAAGGCAGGAGGGCGTGCGATCGGTGCGGGACGCTGGCAGGTGGGCGGTGTGCGTGGTGGGCCTGGTCGTGGATTGAATCGGTCCAACTTCAATTTTCCCCCTTTTCTCTTCAATCCACTCCTTTCTTGGGCGTCCATTGAACACTTCTCAATCCCTAATACTTCCATGGACCATGCCTTGCTATTTAATGGATTTTTAATTTGGACTTCATTGATTAAATCTTGTGTATTTTGGTCTATCTTCTTTATCATTGATGCTTGACTTGGTCCTTGCATGCTTGGGCTCTCATTGGCTCCTTGGATTGCATCATTCCCTCCCCCTTTGAAAAGATTCGTCCTCTAATCTTCTGCATCACGAAAGGAAGAGTTAGTACCATTAAAGATAGCGCTTTCCTTATTGTGCTCGCTTTCCATCGGTAGAAGAATCCAAGCCCAATCTCCAAGGTCAAATACAAATCTCTTCAGGCTCCTTTTAGCTCGATGTGCATAGGGCTCATGCTTCTTTGGATGGAATTCCCTAACCAACTTAGCTTTCTTTCTTCCATTGAAATTAATAAAATTGGTAGCATACAATGGACATATATCAAGTAAAGTAAGAGAACTAAAACCATATACGTCATCAAACAGTGAGTATAAAGTAGTAAAAGGCACAATTTGCTTAAAAACGAACTCATCATGTGGTGACTTGTGTAATGGGTATCTAGGCAAAGAAAATTGATCAATAAAAGACCTATTGTAGTCAAAATACAATTCTACAATTTTACCATAAATTAAACTAAGACTTTCCATAGCAAATTTCACAATTAGAAACTTAAACACATAATTCATTAGTCTTACAAGAGTGTTAAAATAATTGGATAATCCATAAAGCAAAATTAACCACTCGTATAACTCATGCTTACTTTTAACCACAATTTTCCCATATTCATTTGTCAAATCCATCTTAGAGTTCACGTATGGTCCATATAGCTTATGCCCACAAAATTTGAAAAATGTAAACTTTTCACAATTATTCCAAAACAATTTGTACATGCTCTTTCTTCAAAATTTAAAGCGTTATCAAATAAAAATTTAGTATTTTCGTACTTTAATAATTTAATTTGAAGTGTTAAAACATACCTTGTAGACAATGGGTTCGTAACCACATTGTCCTTACCTTTGTAGTGTAGGTCGGTTGGAGTAGACTCAATGAACTTCATCCAATTTGCTTGATACTCCGGTTCGTGATAAATCGTTAACAAGAAGTCGGTTTGACATTGCGTCTCTCTTAGTGGGTGTAATTCCTCAAATAACTCCTTTGGAAGTTCATCCTCATTTTCCTGTAAACAAGAGATAAGTTCCACTAGGAAAGAATTTGTTAGTTCATTAGAAACGACAGAAATATCTTTGTATAACAAAGTTATTTCTTCACTTTCCTCGCTTTTCCTCACAATTCCACTTTCTTTCTCCAATTTCTTTCCTTCAACTTTGCCTTTTGTGATTTCCTCACTCTCGGCTTTTTCCACTTCCCTCGGTTGTTCGACTACTCCCTCATTTTCTCTTGATTGCTCGACTACTCCCTCATTTTCTCTTGGTTGTTCGACTACTCCCTTATCAAACTTTTCCTCCTTTGGTTCTTCTTCAATTGGATGCTCCAATTTATAGATTTCTTCAATAACTTCATGCTTTTCTTCAACGTCTTTCTTTTCTATCGTCTTCTCTTCTTTGTTGAAGTTGAACTCTTGCTTTTCTTCACTTGATTTAGCAAATATCGCTTCAGAATTTGATGTTGTAAGCGTGCTTGGTTTCTTCTTCAAGTAAGATTCATAAAGCTTCTCAAAGTCGTCTTGTAACTTTCGACTTAGTTCCTTATGACAGTTTGAAGGAACAAACCTCTTCCTCATGATGGCCCTTAACTCTTTCCAAGTTCAAAATGGTGGGTCTCCATATCATCTTTGATCCTTTAACAATTGTGTCCACCAAACGTTTGCGACATTGATGAACTTCATAGTGACCAACTTAATCTTCTTCTCCTCCGAATAGTCATGTTGATCAAATATAGAATCCTCCTTTCGTTCCCACTCCAAGAAGGTATTGGGATCACTTTCTCCTTGGAAGGAAGGAATACTCATTTTGATGTGGCTTGGTTACAGACAGCTCGTTCCACCATGTCATACCTTTTCCTTTGGTACGTCTTCTCATTGTCGACATCTATTCTCCTTTCACGAGAACAATTAGAGTATGGTGTCTTCAATCGATCCATTCTCTTAACAAGATCCGAATATTGGTCTTGCATTGACCTCATGAACATTTTTAGATCCATGTCTTTCTCTTTTCGACTCATTTTTTTTTAAAAAGAAATGACCATAATTTAAGTGAACAAAAAGAAAATTATAACAATATGATCGAATATCAGACAAGAAGTAATAATCAAAAGAAAAATAATTGATGCAATAAAGTAAGTACGATAAATTAAATGCAATAAAATAAATGGTGCATAAACGAAAATAATCCAATGTTTTTTTCACTCACGTGTTTACTCTTGTATTTTTGGCTTTTATAATATATTATTGCACTCTTGCCTCTTACCATTCAATCTCTTCTTTAAGTCCTTAAAGAAAGAACTCAATCAAGAGTCAATCCGACAAATGTTGTAAGAAAATTTCAAACTTTTGATCCAACATTCAAGAATGACTAGAATACAAAGCCACGAAGGGGTTTACTAGAACCACTCTTTGGATATAACGTTTTCGAAAAGTTGGATGTTTAAAGAGTTTGAAAACAATCATCGAAGGTGACACCTTGAAACGACGAAGCACAGATATTAGAGATCCAAGACCCGACAACAATGCAGAATAATCATAGGACGCCTTGGAGATTTAAAAGGATTAGGAGCTCGACCCATTATCTATAAAGAGCTATGAATCGAAACTATCAAAGAAAGGAGCTTGACCCAAACCAAACTTGTTGGTTGAACCAAATCTATCAAGTTTGATCTCTTCAAGCAAACAATTGAAGAAGATCAAGCCCTCCAAAGAGAACTAAAGAAGAGAATCACTCTCTAAGCAAAAATGCTCTCAAATTTCAAGTTGTAAGTTGTTTGTTGTTTTACAATGAAGGATTGTCCATCTATTTATAGACAACTCTAAGGGACATAGAAACATAGTAAAATTACATAAAATATACAAAAGAATGCAAAAATTCAATGTTAGGTGAAGAAATATCGAGGTGGCGTTGGGCATGGTGATCAGCAACGGGCAAGTGACGTGTCTGCGATGAACAATGAAATTACGGAAGAGTCGGTGTCTATGGAAATGAAAGTGTCTGCAATAAACAATGAAATTGCGGAAAGGAATGCCTCTACAAGATAGAGTGTCTGTGAAAAAAAATGTTTCTGTGGGATGTCGTGGCACTAAGTAATTGGTGGATTTGTGTTTTATTTGCGAAAGTGACCAGTTTGGATTTAAGGGAAAACTCCGACATAAGTGGATTAACATTGGATTAGGAATAGTAGGGCTTATCGAGGACTTATGTCGGACTTAAATTGTGTTTTCCATCTTGGTCCGAACTCAATCAAGATAACCCAGGAAGTGATTGCACAACTGCACGATAAGGGCGGAGGCCATCAGTTAAACTTCTCTGGGAACGAGTAATAGAAACCAAAACAGAAACTGCAACTGAAACAGAAATGGAAACGGAAACAGCAACAGAGACGGAAACAGAAACGGAAACAGAAATGGAAACAAAAACTACAACGGAAACAGAAACAGAAACAGAGACGGAGACAGAAACAGAAACAGAAACAGAAACCGAAACCAAAACGGAAACAGATATAGAAACGAAAATGGAAATGGAAACAAAGTTTCAAGAAATAAATTTCTGGGAATGAAAACATAAACAAAAAAGAAACAAAAACAAAAACAAAAACAAAAACAAAAACGAAAACAGGCACAGAAATAGAAATGAAAACAGATACAGAAACGACAATAGATACAAGAACATATACGAAAACAAAAAATGAAATAGAAACAGGAATGGTTATAGATACAAAAGGAGAAGCTAGATGGAACGCATCCAACTCAGCCATGAAGCAGTGTAGTTCATAGCTCGGTAAAGCTTGGATGGACGGATTGTATGGTGGAGAGCACGTTGGAGCATGTCGAAGTTGTGGTGTGAGGGAGAAAAGTATAAGTGCGAGGTCTCAAGTCTTGAAGTGTGAATAGATCTGAGGGGTAGAACCGTATGGGAAAAGTGAGTTTGACGTCAAGTTGTGAGTCTTTTGGCAGTATATAGGTCGTGGAGACTCTTCCTTGGCGTCGAATCACTCAAAATTGGTAACAAGTTTGCTGTGGAACGTCAAATTAAAGAGAAAAATGTTGTAGATTCAAGGATTGAGCGGCAACGGTGAAGTATTTATCGGATTGGAGCAGTAATTGGATATAAGAAAGTTGTCATTCTGCTCTTGATGTTCTTGACTGACCTGGAGAGAATAGAAGAATGGTCGTGATTGAGGCACCTTTCTCTAGAATCACTGTAATCAGAGTGGTGCAGCGGAAGTGTGGAGAGTGAGCTTGATGGTTGGATCGACTTTTTGGTACAAAGAAATGCGTTTGGATGTAGTCAAGATGATCGAGTAGCAGTAGTTGGACAAGCTGTCAGAAAATGAGATAGCTGAAAAAGAGATTTGACACGTAGTTTAGCGCTTGTTAGGTCATAAACGTTGCGGATGTAGGAGTAAGGAGATAAGGAAGTGATGAAACCAATGGCGGATGGAGAACAATTTAGGGACGATTTTGGATTGTTAAGTCAAGAGAGCACGTTGAGCAAATTTCGAGGACGAAATTTATATAAGGAGGGAGGAATGTAATACCCCAACTTTTTATGTCAGAATTTAGTAATGTTAATTGGAAAGTAATCGGGATATTACCAAGAACGTATTCATAAGATTATAAGTTAGAAATTTATTGGATAATAATCAAGATTAAATTGGAAGGGTATTAAGAAGAATTAAAATGTGAGAGTAATAAAAGGGGTTAAAAATAGAATTAGAATTTAAAAGTGGGGATTTAAGTGAGAAATTAATTTAAAAGAGATTAAATGGTGATTTAGGAAGTGTGAACCGGTTTGATGGAGAAAACAAAAGACAAAATGGCTCAGCCATTCTACATGGGTGAGATCCAGACGAGAAACAGAAGGGAGAAAGAGGGAGAGAGGACCTGAGAGGGCGACCGGGCAAATCGCGAACGATGACAAGCGGGACGACGAATGGGAGCATGCTCGGGATGGCTCTTCCGCGATGGCCGGTAAGCTGCTACGACGGCAGCGTGCGAACGTGAGGCGCAGGTCGAATCGGGACTTCTGTGGGTCGTTTTCTGGCGATGATTTAAGGTACGATTTGTCAAGTTTTCTCCTCCTTTGCATTTTTGTTGATTGGTTGTTGGTTGGAGACACGGTTGTGGGGATGAAATCAGCGATTTTACGATGGGCAGCGGCACTGGGTTGGGTTGCGATCGGGTGCTCCAACCGGGTGCTCCGACCCGGGTGTGCCCGAATCCGAGTTGTCTGGTCCGGGTTGAACCATTGTCTGCTACGTAGACAACCCCGTGCTTCTGTCCAGGCTGGAGTCGCACCCTGCGTGACTGACAGCTTCTAGAAAAGCAAAAAGAAACAAGGGCGTGCTGTCGAGGGAATGATGGTGGCTGGAGAATATAGAGACAGTGGGGGCTAGAGCGATTGGCAGAGTGCTTTGGGTGAGCTACAATAGAGGGAAAATGCTCTTTGGAGAAGGAAATTGGGTGAGACGAAGAAGATGAGTCGGTGAGGAGCTCCACGAAGTGTGAGCTTACACTCTCTGCCCTCCAAGTTGGCAGAGAGTACATCTTGTGTGTGTTGCGAATCATAAGTTTGAGTGAGGGCTTGAGGGATGCTTCAGGAGATGTTGAACTGAGAGCTATGATGAAGAGGAGCGCTGTAACCGAGAGAAGATTATCAGAGGAAGAAGAGGTGGTTGACAGTTTCTGCTCGGGTCCTTGTGATCCCTCAAGTAATGCACACTTCTTTCTCTGTTTTGTTGATTTTGGATGTTTGCTCTCTGTCCGTTGTGGGTGCCCTCTGTTTCTTCTGTTTACTGCTCTGTTATTGGTCAATAAGTGGATAAATACACTTTGTTGTTGGAAGATTTATCTATGTTGTGTTAGTCTTCGGTTTGACTCTGCACTGTGGGTGTATGTTTTGGAAGATTAATGCTCTGTTGCTTGAGTTAATGTGCTGTGATGTTGAATATGCACTCTGTTGGTTGGGATTCAAATAGTACAATTAAGGATATGTGTGCTGCGGTGTTAATCATGATTTTTGGATAATCTATGAATTGATAAACCATTAAGACTTGGTTATTTATTGATAAAAGGTTGTTTCCCAGAGTTGATTATTACTTCTAAGTTATGGAGAAATGAGGTGAAGAATGAGAAATTATATTCAGTTGCTAAGTTGTGAATATTGGGATTTCTAAGTGTTAAAGTTTATAGAATTCGATGAGAAGTTATTAATGGATAAATGTTTTAATTGTGAAGGTATCAGAAAGAAGAAAAAGAAGGATAGCTGTAATATCTCAATTTTTATATTGGAATTTAAAAATGACAAATTGGAAAATAATTGGGGATATTCGGATATTCAAATTAGTCAAATAAATTATCGAAATATTACGAATGATATCATCGGACTGAACCGGTTTTCGTTCGGCTCGGTCCAAAATATTTGGGTAATTCAGTTTTGATTACAAATGCAGAAAATAATAAAGTGGGATTAAAATGTATGAGAAAAGATTAAATGATGGATTTAAATAAATGATATGAATTACATTAAATTACATTAAAGAAGAAAAGAGGAATTTATATATGTGGGAGTGAACCGGTTTCACTTAAATGAAATGGCCCGCTGGCCATTTGAGAGAGAGAGAGAGAGAGAGAGAGAGAGAGAGAGAGAGACGAATGGCAGAGAGGGAGATTGGGACCGAGCAGAGAGGGAGCGACGAGCGACGGTGATGACAAAGCGCAGTCCGACGAGCTGAAAGACTTTGATGCGATGCGTTGTCAGCCTCTTGCATGCGCATTTTCCAGCGCACGGCGGGCAAACAAAGGAGTTAGGGCTCTGGAAGGGAACTCCCGACGATACCGTAAATTGTCTTCTTTGGTAAGTCATTCTGTCTTGTTCAGTGATTTCTTCCCTTGTATCCGGTCTTGGACGAACATGAGGGCTGAATGGCAGGGATGAATCGGAGATGGAGGCAGGGCTCGGTTCGTTGGGGTGTTGGTTCAGGACCAGTTTTGTTGGTCCACTGTTGAGCTGGTTAATTCAGTTGCTCTGGCTGGCATGATACGGGTTTTCCAAGTGGCATCCAGGTAGCATATGCAGAGTGGATCTCCATCCTGTGATTGTCCATCGGTGTACGTTTCTTGTCTGTAAATCTATTGTTGTGTTCTGCAATCTTTCAGTGGGATCAGGAAATCAGGAGAATTATGAATTGGGTTCTCTGAAGGGTGCAAGAAGAAGACAAAAGTAGTGGAGAGTGGAGCTGTTACCTCTCGGGTGTCCAGAGTGTGATGGTGTGAGTACCCTCTATGATGGGCCGAGAAAATCTGTTGATGGCTAAACCTCTCTGAATGTGCAGTGAACATCTCTAGAGAACTTTGAAAGTTGTGGCCGAATGTAAAATGGGATGAAGCTCCCTGCTTCTAGATCAGGTATGTTGGCTCCTTACTGGAATTGTAAAGTTTATGTAAAATTTTACTGTGAAGGATTGAATAGATGATATTGCACTGCTGGATGTTTGGTTTTGTTGTGGGTCATTGTTGGTTGAGATTTGGCATTCTGTTGATGAAGTCTGGTTCTGAAAAGTTGGATAAATCCTCTGTCTATTTACTGCTTTAGTTAATTCTATATTGATGGTTGTGGTTGAGGATTATGAATGTGCTATGTGAGTTTCGAATGCACTCTTTTAATGGGTATCACTCTTTGTATATTTGTTGACGAATGGCCCTTGCTTCTGATTTTTAATTGATGCTTCTGGTTTTATGGGATCGAATCTCAGTTTTTTGATTTATGTATTGAAAATGGTTTAAAGAAATATGTTCGAGAATAAAATCAGGGATAGACTGTTTGTAAGAAATATTGTTGTGGGATGTAATTGGTGTAAACAGATAGGTTGAAAAAGTGTGGATTCGTTGACGTGAATTCTATTCTTTAGCATGGATTATCGTTTGGATAAAAGAAATTAAATGATTTTCTACTCTACTGTGGGAAATATGGTCTTATGATAAAATACTATTCAGGTTTGTAAAGTTAATTTATCCTGTCACATTGATGGATGAGCAACATTATGAGGTTTGCTATTCCATTGTCCATGTTCAGATAGTGAAAGTGTTAAGTCGTAGAAGTAAGATTAATAAGACGTGATTTAAATGTTTTTGAAGGTACGAAGAAGTGAGAAGAAACAGAAATGCGCTATGGACGCCAGGTAAGTTGATACTTACTGTGTTTTGGTCTTTGGACCCTACATCGCAAGAATTAGGATTGTGTGTTGTGTGTTTATTAGAGTTAGGTTCTTTTAATGATATGTTTATTAGACATTTATATCATATAGGATTGTATGAATTCACGTGCATATTGGAAGACATAATAAATCTATGTAAATAGGCGTGTGGAGGTTCGGGAAAACAATGACTTCCCATTGTTCATATAGGTCCATGATGGATGGATTAGAGAGAAAATAGGTTTGAGACGTGGGATCTAGGGTTCATTGTCTCCTGTTCTGAAATCTCCAACGTTCTCGGAACAAAAGAGTGAATACGGCATGAGGAACACCCATGATGATTTATATATCTCCTTTGTGGAGTGACTGGTTCTTCCTTATTGCCCTATGGTGTTTGTCATGTATTCCACTCTTGGCTATAATTGCATTGTATGATCATGCATATAATAGCATTTCATTTTATCACTTACTGAGCGTTAGACTCATTAGTTTAGGTCTTGTGATGTAGATATGTACGAGCAACAGAAGAACAGGTTAAAGACAGTTGATGAAGGATTTGCACGGGTGGATCTTGTGGTTGGCTGGGCTAAAGATTTAAATGGAAAGTATTTGCAAAAGAGTTTTGTAAAGTATTTACTATTCTTTAACACTTTGTTTTTATTTCGCTGCATTTCATACAAAGAATATTAAAGAAACTAATAAAGATGAAAATAAACTAATAAAAGTGAAAGTAAAGAGTTTTAATGATCGGGTTTTAAAAAGAAAGAATACTCTGATAGTTTTACGAAAAAAAGTTTTAAATGTCACACGATTTTCAAAACCGGGTCGTTACAATAGCGATTAAGTGCAATACGCGATAAAGTCTTGAGGTAAGGAATTTGGGTGTGTCTTGGCCATTTGGAGGCCCTACACCGCAAGTAGAGTGCGTGAATTTTGTGTTGGTGTCCCTAAATGCTTACTGCTAGCTGTTGGGTTGTTAGGTGATAATTCCTTGAATGAGTTACTATGATTATTCCTTTGTTGATGCTCTGTAGATAATTCTTTGGTTGTTAGTGTAGATTTCTTGGCTGCTTGTTACTGCTATAATCCCTTAGATGATATTCAGTCGTTAATTTCTCGTTGGTTGACAGTGTAGATTTCATGTACTGATAGTTGTTTTCTTTACTATACTTGTTAGTTTTGTGATGAATGGGCAATGTCCGAATGTGATGAGAATAGAGAAGAGAATGATGTATGTGTGAATGATGAGTAGCATGAATGGATTAAGAGTTCCTTTAAATGCTCTATTAATTATTATTTATTTGCCATCTAGTTTGCATTCTTTGTGATAAAGCAATTGTCATTCATTTCATTCAAAATATGTAATGATCCCCCATTTCCTTTGTTTGATATCCATGTTAAATTAACCAGCACGTTAACCAATTTAGATAATCTAAGCATGAAAATAATTTAATTAGACTTAAGCATGTTAATTTACGTGAGCATGTTAACTATTACTCAAGCATATTAATTTACTTAATTAGTTGTTTAATTAATAACTAATCCTTAAGCATGTTAATTAATTTACTAGTTGAATATGCTAGTTAGTAATTGATTAGCTTTAAGCATGCTTAATATGTTAATTAACTCAACTAGGGTAATCGTGTTTAAATAGTTGTTTAATTAGCCATTGTTGATTACTGCGTGGAGCATGCCAATTAACTAGGACAATAATTGAATTACTAGTTAAGAATGTTAAATTAACTAAATTGAAGCATGTAAATTATTCTTCAAGCATGTTAATTAGCCTTAAGGATGTTAATTAGGTATAAGTATGCTAGTCAATTTAAGCACGTTAACTTGAGCATGTAAATCGAGTAGGAAATTAACTAGGCTAAAGGACTAGAAAAATTATGTTATCTTCTTGAGCATGCAAATTAATTAAGACAACTAACTAAAATGACAATTCTACTTGAGCATGTAAACTAACTAAGATAACAAGCATGTCAATTAATAACATGTTTTAAATTCTATTTCATTTACTATTATGTTCTATACGTTCAAGCATGCTATAATTCATCGTATATTGTTCAAACACTTGATTATGTATTGCGCTCATGATTCGTTATTTACTTCCTTTAATGTTCACCATTTCCTTAAGCACGTCTCTTGTTTCCAGTTATTGTCTAAAAGATGTTTCCATGTTTAGTTAGTTTAGTTTAACAAGCATGTTTAGTTAATTATAATTCATCAATATTTACTTTATCGTCTCTTATTGTTCCGTCCTTTACTTCCTTTTCAATTCCTGCTATTCATTTACTTTCTTTTATGCGCACTTCAATTTCTGATAATGATTACGTTATGCTGCATCATGCATCATGTTAGGATGAGAATGTATGGTAATGCATCATGTTAATAGAAACCAGTAGGGAGTGCCACTGGAGTGGTACTCAAGCATGCATTATGAGAGGTAAAATGTTAAGAAAACGAAAGGAATGAATGGGGAGTTGGGGGCGGATGGGTAGTCAGGTCTAGCCTGGCAACTAGGCACAACCCATACCTAGACGGGAACGGGACCTAGTTGTTCACAGGAGGTTAGCCCGATCAACTATACCATTCCATACGGATCCTTCAATCTCTCACTCGATATACAAGTAATGAACGAATGGACGAAAGTAAAGTAAAGAACGAACGAATGACATAATGAAATGATTGGTTTGGGTGGCCCCCATTCCAAAAAGGAATAAAGAGAGGCATCTCACATTGCATTAAACCATTTTCCTTACTAAGCTTTTGGGCTTACAGTTTACTTGTGGTGTAGGTATCAACGACGAACAGATAATAACGCAGGGATGAGAGATTTGTACACGCGAGACTCGTGGCTGACTAGACTAAAGATCGTAAAGAGAAAACGGTTGTAATTTAATTGTAATTAAATGTTTAGTGTCTTTTATTAAATTATTTACGCTTCTGCAATGCTTTAAACAAATGATTTTATAATGCTTCTGCATTTTATTAATTGGTTTTCATAATGAGCTTAAATGAGGGTTGGTAGCGGTTCGGTTTAGCGTCGCACTCTGATATGTTTTAAAAGCGATTTCAATGGTCTTAGCAAAATTTCAAATTTTTACCCGTTTTAAAAGATTTACGAAAAACTGGGTCGTTACACACACACTTGTCTTTTACCACTTGATCCCCGATTTTAGGTATTTATGTAACAACTCAATCAAAGAACAAAATGGGTGTTCAATCAAGCAAAAACCAAAAAAATCAAAACTTTTTCAAATTTTAAATTCAATTTTCCCCAAGTTTGATTAAAAATCAAGCTACTCAAACTACTTATTGTGATTAAGTAGCCTAAGAAGCAATACCTTGAATTTATGATAAGGTATTGAAGAACTTTCCCAAAGAGGAAACTTTTTCCCAAAACTGTCAAAAAACTAACAGAAACAGCCTGGAGATTGAATAGGTGACTTGTACTCTTTGAGATGTTTCCAACAATGTAATTTTCGAGATTGGAAGCTTTTTTTAAAAAAATTTTTCGTAATTTTGGGATTTGCCTTTTTTTTTTTGAAATAAAAAAAAAAGCTAACTTTTTTTTTTTTTGAAGAATGATCGAAAAGATCAAAGGAAAGAAATTTGATAATGATAGATGATAGAAAAGAAAAGATTTTTCTTTTTGATATAAAATCGAAAAGAACAAAAGAAACAGATGAAGAAATAGATAACAAGAAAATAAAGATAGGTACTTGAATTCGTTCGAGCCAATGCTCTGATAACAATTGATGCAAACCTAGGGTATTAAGGAACCCTAGACCCAACGACAAACGCGGAATTGACAACTGATCTTCGTACAAATCAAGAAAGTGTAGAAAGTAACTTGACCCTAGCCAAACCTGTTGACTAGAACCAGAGTTATCAGAAGAGGAGCTTGACCCTAACCAAACCGGTTGGTTGAACCAAAGCTATCAAAGGTTTGATCTTTCAAGATTAAAGCTTGAAGAGACCAAGTTCTTCGTAAAGAAGAAAAAGAGAGAAAACCTCACAAAACACACAAAGTTTTATTCAAAATTCAATTCTTCTAATGAGGCACCATACATATGCTTTTATAGACTATTAACATGAATTAAAACTAATAAATAATTATTAGGAAACCCTAGGTCCGGCTAGGGTTAGCTTCCATGCGCAAAGGGTTAAAAATAAGGTTAAATTTAGGGTTTAGAGATGGGCTCTGCCAAAGTGGGCTTGTTGGAAACTGGGTAGATTTCGAAAAGCTGTTTGAATGACCAAATAATCTCCAAATCTTACGATCTTGCTGTCTATGGAAAGCTTAAGATGTATTATTTAATTGGTATGAAGATCATGAGTCCATTTGAAATTTTGATCTAGCCAAAATCTTCATAACAATGTTTGTGCGCAGAAAACCCAATCCCAATCATAAGCTTTATAGTCTTTGTCCTTCTAGTTGGCTCATTGTACATTCTTCCACCATTGCTTCTTTCTCATAATATTTAATTAATATCTTTCTTTCTTCTTCTCCAAGTATAGATGTATTTGGCAGCTAGTCCATGTTGGTACTCGGCCACTAGATAGCTTCTAAGTAGGGATTTCCTTGGTCTTTAAGTTTGGACATTTGGACTTTCTTAATCTTTGCTCTATGTTCCGTGGGCTTTTGACACAGCAAATGAACTTCGAATTCAATGATACAACTCATTTTACAAAGCTTAGGACGTTAGCTACAATTTTTATGAAGCACACGTTTTGCAGTGATGTGATTTTCAATGCCAAAATAGTCAAATACTTGTCAAAGGTCAGAAGGTGGACAATTTTGGAAAGTAGCTTTCCCTTGTATTTTGCCAAAATACAAGTCTTTCTATTTCTCTTTAATTGCTCTTGAACTTCCACCTATGCTTGACCTTAAACGATTCCATAATATTCTTTGAGTCTTGATTAATAATAGAATGGACTCGTAGTCCATCATTTGTCTTTGCTTTAGTTTTTAGATCTCCAATGCCTCATAATGGATCTTTGCCTTTGTAGCTTTCCCATATCACATCAGTGTTTTTCTAGGGTATAGTGCACATCACAAAGACTATCTTTGTTTAAATTTTACTTTTATTTGGCTTTATATCACTCATCATGTTGTTTGAAACGTCATTTCACCTTGCACTTTTTAGGCGTGCATCCGCCACGTGCATCCTTCCTTGCAGGCTACCCTCAACTGATGAGCGTCACTGTGGGTGAATTTAATTATGTACCCATTCTTCAACGCATGTTCGACAATTTCTTCTGTAATTTTATTCAGTGAACTATATTTTTTTCCAAGACCCATACCGGCGAACGTGCATTCTGCTTGTGGTAGGTGTCTAGACCTACTCTCGGCCATGTCCATGTCTTCATCACTACTGGATTCAGATAATGAACAGAGCTCCACCTTGTCTAGAGTAGTCGAGACGGAATGCAATACTGCATGTACCTCATTTGCCAAAACTATAGACGTGGACCCCACTTCAACTTGGTAGTTAATAACAGATTCCTCGACACTTTAAGACGTTATTTGGTGTTCAAAAAATACTTCAACTTTGCCAAAATACGGTACAATTCAGCTCTCAGAAATCTATAGGGTTTGCTAATCGCTGACAAAATTACTGAGAAAATTGCGATGACTGTAGTATGAATTTATATAAGGAAGACGACGCATGACGATCCGTCCCGGATCGTAGTCAATTCGTGGTGGATCGTATCCCGATCCGCGGCAGACCATCAATATTATAATGTTGTTTTTAAAAATAATGATCCGCGGTAGAATAGTACATGATCTATGGTAGAACAATACACGATTTGCTGTAGAACAGTACACAATCTGCCGCAGAACGAAGTCAATACGTTTAACGACAAACGTGATAAGGATGTTTGTGGGGATCTTTCTCATAGTTCAGTGGTTATTTTGTTAACAAAAATAGTTTAGTGGTTGAATTATCATTGTCTATAAAGTACGATGGTTGATTTGTCATTTTCCCAATAATATTATTTGGGGAAATTGACAAATTAACCATCATCCTTTACTGTTAGTGACAAACAAACCATCATCCTTTTTTTGCTAATAAATTAACCACTGAATTATGAAAAAATGACGCCGCTAACATTGTTATCACGTTTGCCGTTAATGACGACGAACTGTAGTGAATTGACAACAGACCGCGGCGGCTTGACGACGAACCGCAATGGAAATGACTTACTATCCATGGAGAATTGATTTAGAAAATTTTGGATTTTGTAAAAGAATAGATTTAGAAGATTTCGAGTTTTATAATTTAGAAGTTTTTGTAAAAGAATGTTAATATTTATGGTTTTTGGATGATTTAAAATTGTTTTACAATCCATGAGAGAATGTTTGTGTTGTTTGGGTTTTTTTATGAAGAAGAAAATGAATATTATTTTTATTTGCAGAAGATCCGCCGCGGTTTAACAATTTAACCCCTGAACTATCATGATGATCCACTGTGGATCAACGCCAAACCGCAGTGGTTCGACGACTATTTGCTGCAGATTAACAATTTAACCCCTGAATTATGATGATTCGCTGCTATTTAACAAATTAACCCCTAAGCTATGACAATCCGCCGTGGTTTAACAAATTAAACCTTGAACTATGATAATCCACCGTGGTTTAACAATTTAATCCCTGAACTATGATGACGATCCACAGTGGATCGACGACAAACCTCAGTAGTTTAACAATTTAACCCTTGAACTATGATGATGATCCGCTACGGATAAATGAAAAACCGCAATGGTTTAACAATTTAACCCTTAAACTATGATGACGATCCGTTGTGGATCAACGACAAACCGCAGCGATTTAACAATTTAATCCTTGAACTATGACAATTTGCCACAGTTTAACAAATTAACCCTTGAACTCTGACAATCCGCTGCGGTACGAAAATACGGAAAACATAACCATTACGTAGGGGTCGATTCTCAGTTCGTGGTTTATGGAACCAGGACCATAACTTTGACCTCTTCAATTTCAAAAGATCATAACTTTGGCTACGGTTGTCAGAATTGGCTCCATAAGATATCAAATCGAAGCTGTCTCAGAGATCTACGACTATTCAAGAGATTTGCTTGTGACCCTCATTTTTCGGCCCCAAAATCACGCGTGCGGTTTCACGACAACTGCTGCGGTTTGTTGTCAAACTGCTGCTGTTTCACGACAAACAGCTGTGGTTTCACGACAAATAGTTGCGGTTCGTTGTCAAACCGCTATGGTTTCATTGCAACCGCTGCGGTTCGTCTTCAAACTGCGGTGGTTTCATAACAAACCGTTGTGGTTTGTCTTCAAACTGCGGCAGTTTATCGTCAAAGCATTTAATGGTAAACGTGACAATAATATTAGCAACATTATTTTCTCATAATTTTGTGGTTAATTTATTAGTAAAAAAAACGATAGTTAGTTTATTCGTTAAAACTAAAGAAAGATAGTTGATTTGTCATTTTGCTCTCTTATTTTGTGAGACATGATAGGGTGGAGTGAGTCAGGTTGCGTCACCAATTCACTACCATAAAATGCGACGTCCTTTAATATTTGACTTGGAGAGGGCGAGTAGCAACTAGCAAGCAACAACCGGTTTCTTGGATGCCAAGAAGCCTGAGAGAGCGCGCATTTCCGTCTTTCAATCTCCGAGCAGACGCTTCCACTGAGAGTGCATTTGTCACTATGACCGACGGCGACGATGGAGCACGGCGTCGTACGGTGATCAATGAATACCGCAAGCTGCTTCTCCAACAGAGAGAGATTGAGCCCAGAGTTGAATCCCGTGAGAATTCCTAAGTTGTGCAGATTGGTGACAGGAAATATGGAATCCTATTTCTATTTGATTAGGCGAAATAAAATTTTAGGATTCTTGTATCTTGTTTTGACACAGTTTTACTCTTCTTCCACTGATACTTTCAATTCATTTTATGCATTGATGATTTATTTTTTTAAAGATTTCTGCGAATCTGGATGTTGGATGTCTGGGAAGAAATTGAAACAATGGAGCTGTGTATTTACTTCTACCATTTAGGGTTTAAATTTCTATGCATTTTGTTCATTGATTTTCCACAGAGCTGTTATGGAAGTTGAGAGGTATTTCATGTTAATTTACGTTCATTTCTAGCATGTTGTCTTTTGTGGTCAAAACAGGAGAATATGTTTCTAACATGGGACGCCATTATGTGTGGTTCTTTTCCCCTACATTCTTTTGCCGTTTCTGCATTTATGTTTCTTTGCCTGCTATATTAAGCTAACTAAACGCATTATCTTACTGTACTTTAATCTTGTTATGGATATGGAATGCTTAATTGCAGTGAAGGAGAAAGAGCGTGCATCTAGAAAAGAATTCAGCAAAACAGAAGATGAGTTGAAGTCACTTCAGAGTGTTGGCCAGATTATAGGAGAAGTTCTTAGACCACTTGGCAATGAACGCTGTAATTCATCATGTTTTAAGTTACATTTATTTAGATACACATTTCCCTACAATTTTGAATAATTATATATTGTGGTTTATTTTATGTTTTTAGTGATTGTCAAAGCGAGCAGTGGGCCTAGGTACGTTGCTGGTTGTCGCAGCAAAATGGATAAGGAAAAATTGATAGCCGGCACTAGAGTGGTTCTTGATATGACTACACTCACCATTATTAGAGCTCTTCCACGCGAAGTAAGCTTTTCTGTCCATTCTTAGAACTTTTTTGCCAAAAGATAAGGTTATATAATTGTGGAGCTACCAATGATAGGAAAATGAAATGAAAAAAAATACAATATGATGCAATAATTTAGTGGTCTAATGTGAAATTACAGGTTGATCCAACTGTTTATAACATGCTGCATGAAGATCCTGAAAATGTTAGCTACTCTGCTGTTGGTGGCTTGTCTGATCAAATTAGAGAATTGAGGGAGTCTATTGAGTTACCTCTCACGAATCCCGAGATTTTCCTGAGGGTTGGAATAAAACCTCCTAAGGTAATAACCGTCTCTCTTTTCACTGAGTTGGATTGTTCACTCTTTTGATTTAGATAAAACAGTTTAGTCCATTGCTTCTGTTCTAGCTATTCATTTGTTGGGTTACATTATTAACTCTCTCTCTCTCTCTCTCTGCATAGTGTGTTCTTCTTTATGGGCCACCAGGTACTGGCAAGACTTTGTTAGCCAGAGCAATTGCAAGCAACATTGATGCGAACTTCTTAAAGGTAGTTTCTTTATGCACCAAACTTTGAGAAGTTTCATAATCAAGTTTGAGTAATTTTCTCTCGTAGTATTGTTCTCTTTCATTTCTTCTGTTCATTATTTCTAGTAAAAAAAAAAACTGATATTCACTTGAATATAGGTTGTTTCTAGTGCCATTATTGATAAGTACATTGGAGAAAGTGCAAAATTGATATGTGAGATGTTTCGATATGCACAAGACCACCCGGTACAATTTGTTATTGAACTTGCTGCTGGTGATTTTCTCCAGTGACTGATTTGTATGATTTCCCCATGCTGGTTAGCCCTGCATCATTTTTATGGATGAGATTGATGCCATCGGAGGTCGAAGATTCAGTGAAGGAACAAGTGCAGATCGTGAAATTCAGAGAACGCTAATGGAGTTGCTGAATCAGCTTGATGGTTTTGATCAACTTGGAAAGGTTTTCTACATTTAAGGTGTCAGATAAATGTATTTTTTCATGCATTATTGAGGCCTTTGTTGCATTGGTCAGTGCCAACATTCCTTTGTTAAGAAAAGGGAATGAGAATGTTAATCATTGGCATATCACCTAATTTTGCATTGTCATTACTTGTGGATTGTAAGTCTAGATCTTAATTAATTATTATGTGAACTGTGTAATCTCTTTCCAGAATAAAACAGAAAAAATTACACAGCCTGTTCCTTGTGTCAAATGTAGTGAACTTGTGTTAAGATCTATATTTATTTTATAACAGTGCTCCTAACTTTTTCGTAAATTGCATTTGGCTCATATCATAGGTTAAAGTAATCATGGCAACTAATCGGCCTGATGTTCTTGACCCTGCACTTCTTCGACCGGGGCGGTTGGATAGGAAAATTGAGATTCCATTGCCAAATGAGCAGTCAAGAATGGAGATCCTTAAGATTCATGCAGCTGGGATCGCCAAACATGGGGAGATTGACTATGAGGCTGTTGTTAAACTTGCAGAGGTAAATTTGTAATCCATTAGGTAACTTAACTTATCTGGCTCTTTTGGTTCTAATTTTTTTTTTCATTTTTTTCCATTTTTCAGGGATTTAATGGTGCTGACCTCCGTAATGTTTGCACTGAAGCTGGAATGGCTGCTATACGTGTTGAGCGCGATTATGTCATCCATGAAGACTTTATGAAGGTAAGTTTGTTTTTATTTTTTATTCAATCTATCAATTATCCATAATCATTCAAATATTTTCATTATGAAATTGTTTTATTCTTTTGATTTGCAGGCTGTAAGGAAGTTGAACGAAGTGAAAAAACTGGAGTCTAGTGCACATTATAGTGCTGACTTTGGAAAAGATTAGAACTGCGATCTTGGATGCAGGCTAGAGCAATCTTTTCTCGTTCATTTTTCGAATGATGCTCGATATTCAATGTTTGTCAAAGGCACTAAAGCAATTGTGTTGAATTTCAACAAAGATGGATATTCCGAAAGCTTTTACATTTTCATTTGTTCATGTAGTCACCCAAAAGAGAGAGAGGAAGGGGGATTACATTCCCTGTGTGCTCATCTAATATGACATCAACCACAACTCAGTACAGGATGAAACCACTTTTATAGTTTTCCCATTTACCTTTCTTCATTTACAGTCTAATGAAGTTGAAATTGCATTTCTCTGTCTAGTAATCTGGATCCATTTACTTGAAATGAAAGTGTCTATCAATTTCTAGACAAAATCTAATCTGTTTTGATTTCTAGCTGTTGACAGGAATGGTCTGTTTTACGCGTAGCTGCCCGTTTCTTCCACTTTTGCCTCACCATCCTCTGTATCTTGTAGAACCAGAAGGCACTGACTAGCATCAATCCCACTGCCATGGCCTGAACATTTGGAAAGGGTTTCAACAATTTTGATGAAGGTAATGACCAAATTCATCACTTGCACATAACATGTTTGAGGAATTTTACCTTGATGAGAAATGGATTGGGTGCTGATAGAGTGACATGAGTTAGATATGGCCCGCCCACCATCCTAGCCAATGAGAATGTCACTGCAAATGCATACTGCCCAAAATCCATACATTAGATTTCAATCAATCTTGCTCACCGTCCCCTTTTCAAGGGTTATCTCGGGGGGACTGTATTAAAGTGGTTTTAAACCCATATCTCCACCTCTTGAAAACTATCCACAAAGAGGGTTGTTCTAAGTGAGTTCTTAGATTATGTGTACTATTGTGAAAAAGGTGTATTTTAATGTTACATTCTGTACTTATACCAATGAGTAAATGTCGCATATAAGACAGGTCCAATTGTAAAATTAGAGTGTACATGCAATCCGTTGAGTAAAAAGAGAAAACATACATCGGCGGTTAGGTTGAGGTCAGTATCCCGATAACCGAGCTCTTTGAGAAGTTCCCTCAAGTGGAGAAAAGGGCTGGAGATCTCTGTAATCCATAATGCTGCCACCATTTCTGATCCGCACTGCATCGATAGACATTAAGTTTCTGTCAAGGAGATTCCAATAGAAATATGAAGCAGAAAGGAGGAATGGATGAGTGCCCAGTGAAGAATAGATGAAGGAATGGTTGCATACTCTTTGGTAGGCAAGGCCTGCGCCTAGCCCAACAATGCTGACCAAATGGTGGATGGCATTGTCAATGCTGAATCTCTTGTCAAATTGGCAACACACCAGATCATATATCAAGTACGACACACTCACTGCTAAAGTTTGCATCTGCTCAACATCAACATCACCATCACCCATGCCTTATTTTTATTCTCAACACTAGGAGGAGATTGTACAAGGTTGATTACCTGAGGATGAGATGATTTCGAGGCCAGAGGGCAGACCGGGCAACTCCAATCCTTGACAGAGAGCGAAGACAGAATCACAGCTAAAACTGCATGAACTGTCGAGACTATGCGATTGGAGAATCCGAACGAGCGTTTCGGGAAGATTCTTCTGAGTGATAGAAAGCAAGCAGTCCAAGAAATCACTCCCAGAACTATGACATTGACCACAAAATTCTCCATTTTCTGGTCAGAACGAAGAGGAAGACCAACTTCCTGGAAGAAAAGGATAAATTTTGGGATGTTGGTATGCCAGAAAAAAGAGGCCTCATTGAAGAAGAAAGGGAGGTGGTCTCTTTTTCTGGTTGGACATTGAATTTGCTTCGTCCAATTGTGGTTGAAGTGGGTTACTCAGGCATTAATGGCGGTTCTAGGCTGGTTCAAGCTCCCATTTCCTTTCCTTTGTCATGAGCTTTTTTGAAAGAGGTTTCTTCAACCACAGATGCTTAGCGTAGTGTCCCGTTCCGACTATGTCCATAGGTAATCGTGACGAGAAGAGGGCGTCGAGGGGCCACAGTGATATCAGTTGGGGCAATCCACGTGCGGTGCATGGTTGCCAGTTGCCTACCCGACAAGAAAGTGACTCCTCGCGCACTACATGATGTTTACTCCTGCCACAACGAAGTTGTTCCAGATTACTCTTTAGGGGGAAGCATGGTGTCAACTTTCCACCACCCTCGGGGTCTCAACCCTAAGTGAGCTATTTCATGGTAGGCAATGCCTCCATCATGATGGGCGGGCACCAGTGAGCTAAGAGGGGGCCTTAGTGTTTCCATGGAGCGGGGAGCTCCATGGACAGTATCGGTTGTCAATCTAAAATCGTTATTGTGCATCTCCTTTGCGCGCAGAGGCTCAGATGTGGGGACCACTATATACTCTATTATTCTCACATGGCTGACCCGAGATCGGGAGCGATGCACGCACGGTCGGCGTTGCATCGAGAAGAAGCAAGTTGCCATTGAGGATCTCATGGTCGGATTACGCTCGCTTGAGATGCATGTTGGGTTGCGTCAACATCTCGAAATATGCATTTGGGTGGGAGTGCCCCTATGTCCATTGGTTATTCGGGAAATGCGTTCAAGGTTCCGACATTAGTGTTAGCGGGTTCCGAGTGGGGCAATTATGAGTAACTTCATTCGTTATTTGTTATTGTTGTTGCTTTCGCATGCAGATTGGCCCGTTGGCCCGAGTAGGCTAGCCAGAGTCGAGCTATGAATTCGCGTGCCATATGACTGCTAGTACCGTGACACGTAGCCTACTACCCACGATTGATGTTTGTACGTTCGGCTTCTCCATTCCATACCTGGTCACCTTTCCCAAAAGTTGCAGAGGCTGCCCTTTTAAGTGACAATGGCATTGGGAAATTAATAATGACAATCCAAGTACGGAGGGATAGGTGAAATCAATAGTTTTGTGGTATGATTTGTGGCTTTTGAATCCGTTGACTTTATCAAATTTCAAACGGCTTGCATTGATTAAAAGGTGCAATTTTTGTAAGTAGATTTGAAAGAAGGTCATCGTCTAGCCCATGAGAAAGGGGGAGTTTGCTTCATTTTGACCTTCCTTTTTCATTAATGGCGGCCGGAATACAAGCCTACAATGTTCCTCTTCCTCTCGACCGCTCTCCTATTTGATTGGTTACGCCTTCAATCCTCTCTCTCAACTTCGATTTCTTCTTGTATTCGGAATCCCCAGCATGAATTAACAAGCCCCCCGTTATTTCTTCAGAGAAATCAATGGAGCTTGCCCGTCTCCTGCTGGATTGCTGCTATTTAAACGCGTCTTCATCATCTGAAATTCTAATTCCTTCTGGGTTTTCTGGTTTACAAGTTTCCGAGTTCATAATTTATTGGAAGATGGCACAGATTAGAGCAGCAGTTGTCAGCCTGTTCATCTTTCGCAGAAGCATTCGACCACATTCAGCAGTCGCGTTTCTGGTTGAGTACTTGTGCTTCGTTCTCGAGCTTCTAGAGAGAGAAAAAGAAATGGCAAAGCTTTTTGGAGTGATCTGCGCGTTTGATACCTGCGTTCTGACTTTTCTGGATGTTCACTCAAAGCTCGGGTGTTGCGGCCATGGCTGGGGATGGCGATGGCGATGGAGCTGCTTCTGGTTTTGCTGTAGGGAAGAAGGTGATGATCAAAATCAGCCATTTTTGTTCAAGTTTGATGCTTTTTTGATGGTTTTGTCGATGGCCCATTTCACCAGTTCCATAATTTCATATGTTTTTCACTCTCCTCTCTTGGTTTTGATTCCTCTGTTTCTTGCTGGGATTGAGCTGATTCCACCCAAAGCATACGACGTCTTCTTCACCGCTGAAGAACTGGTTCTTCACTCCGTCCATGATGTTGAAGCTCAGTCTCCTCTTCAGATTCTGCAATTTCTTCAGTTCAAAATTGGGCAATGCCAAACCCAGATTACTTTTCTCAGGTGGGTTTGTTTAATCTATGCAGATTTCTCTTTTTCTGGGCTGAATTTGATTTTGAAGAGTGTTTTACTTGGAAAAATAGGGACAATATGAGGAACCTTCCATTTCCAGCGGCTTCTTCTGTGTCAATTGAAGCTCCTGACGATCAAGATCACTCAATCCGCCGTGCCTGATGCCTGATGCCTGCAAAACGCTTGCGCTAACTATCAAAATAATATGAAATAATTGATCCTAAATAATCTTTGCAAGTTCATAGACTAATATCATGTTAATTAAGATTGTCTTAAAGCTCTGCCTTAATCTAGGGCTAAACCATGAATAAATTTGACTAAAAAGTACTAGTTTGACTTTGATGGAACCAAAATCATGGGTAATTGATTCTATGTTTCCTCTCTAATTCTCACAAGTTAATTCATTATTTATAATTAATAAGTAAAATTAGATAGAATTAATAAAAATGTTGGAGTGGACGTGGTCCCAAAATAGGAGACATTGGGCCTGATCAGTGCAGTGGGCTAAACCATCGGGTGGAAGGGAAGAGGAGAGTGTCCTCTTCTGGTTTGTTGAAGAAGATGGCGGGAGGGTTTCTGGTGGATCTCTCAGGTCGACACTTAAATGTGATCCCAAGTTTTGATATGGAGCTCTGCTCATTGCAGCCGAACTTTCGCTGTCGATTTGTTAATAGCCCCAAGACTTTTCGCCTACGCTTCTGCACTGTAGCTTCGGTTCAAAATTCAAACAACCATGTATCTTCACCTGAACATCGGGGTGGGATGTTTATCCTAGGCATGGGTTTCGTTGGACAATTCTTCGCTCAAGAGCTGAAGAATCTAGGATGGTAAAACCTTGTCTTTCATAATCACTTATTTTTTTGTGAATTCTTTGCAGTTAACTTTCGTGAATGATATTCGTTCTTTGATTATTTTGGATTATCAAACCATGCAGGCATAGTATCTCCTATTTTTCAATTTTTTTTTTTTAAAAAGCTCGTTGATTTTATTTCGCAATATCTAAATCCATTGGTGAGTTGATTGGAGCATTTCATTGAGCTCTGTAGCTTGCCGATCTATGTTCTTACTCGCTATGGTGATTTCTCATTGTTATCAAATCATTAGGACTGTCTCTGGAACTTGTAACAACATCACAGAGAAACAGAAACTAATGGAAAAGGGATTTGATGTTTCCCTTTTTGATGCAAGGGAGCCAGTGTGAGTCTTCCATACACGATTAGGGAACCTCTTTCTCCATGTTGTTAAGGTTTCTGAAGGATGAATATTACGCAAAACTCCATGTCGTCTCCAAAAAGGATAAGTGACAAAAATAGGATTATGATCCGTGAAACTTCTCTTTGCTTTGTTGATTGAAATCCATTTTCGTTTGCCTTTAAGCTCTAGCAACAACACAGTGGACACTCTAGAGGCTCTGAAATACTACACTCACATTCTAGTTTCGATCCCTCCTATAAGGGGTATTGGCGATCCGGTATGGATTTCTTGTTATTTATAATTTAGATATTTTTTTCTAATGTGATCATCTTTTGAAAGCCTTTCTCTTACTTCAATTTGTAGATGCTTCAGCATGAAGAACTATTGAAGAGTACACTGATGCAAGGAAATCTTCAATGGCTCTGCTATTTGTCATCAACTAGTACGTAGGAATTGTACTTACAATTGAGCCAAATCTAGATTTTGTTTTACTTTCAAAATAAATGCGGTGCTATGGATTGTCAAAAACAATGTGCAAATAAGCTTTTGTTGCTTATTGGCAGGTGTATATGGAGATTGGGGCGGTGCATGGATAGATGAGAAGTAGTTGTAAAAGTCGATTTTATTAATGTGATAAAAGGCAGCTTCTTCCTCACATGTTTGTCATTTTTTTGGCAGTTACCCTACAAAACCTGAAAAAATGGGTAAACTGAGGATTGCGGCTGAGGAGGGATGGCTAAATTTAGGAAGCGAACTTGGGATATCTACACAAGTATTTCGCCTTGGAGGTATCTACGGACCTGGTAGAAGGTTGTGATGATTATTCAAGGCCTAGTGCTGTTTAAACAAAGAAAATCCATATTTTACAAAAGAACTTATTGTCAGTCTTCGTCTAATGACAAAAAGATTGGCTCGAGCTATAGTTATAGATTGTCGTGTGATTGTTTCACTCTACGATTAATTCCTTTTGCTTGCAGACAGTTCTGGCAAATGTTATTTCTTTTGATGTTTTCAAGTCCTATTGCAGCGCTGTTGATACAATAATCAAGCAGGAACCCTGGTCAGAGGGTCAGAAACTGAGAGCGGGAAGGCAATTCACCTCCAGAATTCATGTCGAAGACATTTGTCAAGCGCTAAGAGCCAGTATCCAGAAGCCTTCTTTCGGGTGAGCTGAAAGATTTTCATGTTGTGCTGTCCCATTAGATTTGAGAATAACCCACTGTCCATATTTCTTAAATTTGTCTGGATATAATAATGGCTGAGGAATTGTTTTAATGGATTATTAAACTGATTTTGCTTCGTCTTGTTATGTTGGTGAATAGCTAATCATACTGACATTTGTTTCTGATTTTTTTTTGGCCAACTTTTTATCATTTTTTTGTAAAAATTCTGTGCGAAGTTTGCTCGAAAGCACGTTTGATTTACATGAATATCGTCTTTCAGGAGAGTTTACAACATAGTCGATGACGGTCCGGCCGCAAGAGAAGAAGTGTTTGCATATGCATGGAACTTAATAGAAAAGAAGTGGCCCGGTATGATCAGGCGATTACCCGAGATAACAAACAAGTCTTTCAGTAAAGCTGGAAGTTGCATTAGGAGGGGCGATAAGCGAGTCTCAAACGACCGCATGAGGAGAGAACTTGGAGTGAAGCTCGTTTATCCGAATTACAAAGCGGGATTGCAAAGTATAATTGAGCAAATGGAGCGCATTGCTTGAGTTGATTTGAAGAAGATGTTGTTTAGACAAAGAGAGAGGATCCCTGTTTTGCCAGCCTAGTTCTTGGTGTATTGTCCTCCAAATTAAATTAAAGGGTAAATGACAAATCAACCATCGTGGTTTATGATCAATGACAAGTCAACTATTATGATATTTTTTCTAATAAGTTAACCACTGACGTACGGGAAAATAACAAAGCAAAAATCGAGGTTACGTTCTCCATTAACAAGTTACGCGGTGTCTTGCGAAGACATCGCGTTGTCTTCTTCAAAAGACCAGAACCCAGTACATTCCAGGAACCCGCGACTCGACGAACAGATCTCGCCACTCGACAAACAGACCCCGCGACGCGACGTGACGAACAGACCCAGCAACGAACAGATCTCGCGACGAACAGACCTCGCGACGCGACGAACCCCGCTACGCGACGAACCAAATCCCCGCGACGCGACGAACGAAGAGTAGACCCGAGCGCACGGTGCCCTCCATTGAGCCTGTCTTTAATCACAGTGAGTGAGCATTGCCTTCTACATAACATTGATTAGATTTGTTGAATTAGTTCATCGTTAATTAGATTAATTTGTTGTATTGTTAATTAGATTCATTTGCTGTATTGTTAATTAGATTTATTTGTTTATTAAATTCATTTGCTGTAATTGAATTAACTGCAACTAGCCTATCCTATACTAGAAAGACATCAATGTTCGGGTTATAATTGTTAATGTGTTTGTACATAAATTTTTGTTTTTTTACTTCAATAATTGTCAGTCGCTACAACTGTAGATATTATTTGGTGATGTTTTGTCATATTGTGGCGAAAGGATTTTTTGTTGTTTACTTTGATTGATTTATATACGAGAGACTATTTGCGTAAATACTATTATACTGACTTATGACATTTCGTTGGGTTATTATACTGCAGGTTGGCGAATTACTCAAGGAGCACAATGTACCGAGCTAAGAAATTGATGCAGAAGCGTGGGAAGACAAGGGGGGAGGCTAGTGAAAGACGAGCAACCGAGGTGGTGGAAGCCGCGGGGCGGGAAGATGTTCAACCCGAGGCGGTGGAAGAAGTTCAACGAGCAACGGCGGTGGACGAAGACACCTCCGAGCCTGAACAAGTAGAAGCAGAGTTATTATTCAAGACAGACGATGGCAAAAGACGGTATGAAGAAGATGTAGAACACCGTGGCATTATTGTTTCAAAAATAGTCGATTTTGACTCTTTCACAGAAATGGGAATTCAACATATGTTGGAAGAGGCTGGATTACTCGGGTTGTGTCGGATGGGGGGCACTTATTGCGAGAGAGTTATTAAAATGTTTTACGCAAATTTCCAACTGTCCGAGAAGCCAGTAGAGGTGCAAACGTACATTTTTGGACGGGAGTTGAGATTCACTCCCAACGATGTCAATAGAATGCTTGAATGTGTGATAGATGGGGCAAGCGATGAATATTATCACATATCTAAGAAGCCACCATTTGTCAAGCAAGGAGAAGGGATATCGGTTCTTAAATTGTTGCACCGGGATCCCGAGATTGCCCATTACAAGAAGCCAAAGGCTAATGAGTTGAATGTAATAGCCCGAGTGATTCACCTGATATTGACGTACACGATTTTGCCTAGGATTGGACATCGAGACCATGTTACCAACATGAATCTTTATATTTTAGAGAAGGTGTTCAGAGGAAAAAAGGTAAACATCATATATATCATTGCGAAGCACATGCAAGAGGTCGTCAACAACTCAACAATGAGCCTATCGTACAACTGACTGATCCAAAGTATAGTTGAGCAGTTTGGGGTACCCATCTCTGCGAATGAGCCGAGAATTGAAGCGACGACCAATGACATCTACAACAAAGCCAACTTGGATCGATTAGGCATCACTCAAGTTGGAGGCGAATGGTTCCGCAAGTCAAAACAGAAGGCAGCACCTCCACCCCTCACAGAGCCTCAGTATGCAGGCACCTCATATGAAATGCCACCTCCTCCCCGCTCAGAGACTCAGTATGCATCCCCCTCATATGAAATGCCGCCTCCTCCACAATCATGACACTTTACTGCGATGCTTGAGGAGTCGTCTGCCTGGATGAGCAGAATGGAAGAGCTCCATCATGCGTCGATTAGCAGAATGCAAATGATGGAGGAGCACGTGCAAATGCAAAAAATCCAGCTACAAAGAGCGAACGAGCTCGCAGAAGAGAGGTGGGCATTGCACAACAGTGGCAGGTGCAGGCATTAGAGAGCCAACGCGCCGCAGAGTAGTGGCGTATGCAAGAAACGGAGCTCGCTGCAGCGAGGCATAGAGAAGCAGAACAGTGGCATATTCAAGAGGCGGATCTTGCAGCAGAGAGGTATCGCCAAGCAGAACAGTGGCATGTTCGAGAAGAGGAGCGACACCGTGAGGTGTTGGGAGCACTCAAGAGACGTGGGAGGCGATTAGCCTGTTCATCATCCTCGTCGTCGTCCATGGACGCACCTGATGCCACATTCCGCTTGTAAGTTATTTATGTTGTACGCAAAGTCTAGTTTTTACTTTATTTTTGTTTCACGTGATGATGTGTTGTTGATTTGCAGCGACCTTGTCGAGCGCCGCCAAGGAGCACCTGGAGCTGGGGAGGTCCAACCTCGGTGCAATAGATCTGTGTGCGTGGTACGTCTTTCATTTCGTTATGTGTGTGTTCAATCATATTCATGCAAATGTTAGTATCTCGGTGTTGTCACATTTTTTTTGCAGCCTATGGAGCTCATGTCCACGTTCAAGATGTATGTCCAGTCAAATACACGTAAGAACAAAGAGACGCGCGCAATTCTTGGGGGAAAGCGGGAGGGCGAGCAGTACGTCGTCACACATATCATCTTTCCGGATCAAGTTGGGACGCCAAATACGGTGTGAACCCATCTTTGTATGTTAGTGTATAAACTATTATCTTACTACTCATCTGAACTTATATGCAGTGTATTGCGACCGATGAAACAATCGTATTGGCGTATCATCAGGAGAAGGATCTATTGCAATTAGGGTGGATTCACGTAAGTCACCATCTCGTTTCGCCGAGTTATCATGCATGTTCATGTTCTCTTGAGCTAATCTTATGACTTGTTTACATTGCAGACACACTCAAAGCAAAGGTTGTTTATGTCGTCCGTTGACCTGCACACTCAATATGCGTACCAGCGATTGTTGTCGGAGTCAATCTCTATCATTGTAACTCCATCAAACAAAAAGGAGTATGTACTTTCTCTTATGTAAATTCTTAATATTGCTTTCCACATCACTGACAGACAATTGTTCCATTTGCATTGCAGTCCGTACGCCATCTACCGGTGTACGAGCGAGGGGATGAGGGTGCTGGCACAGTGCAATATTGAAGAACAATTCCACGAGCACGAGCGTGCAATCTTTCATTATGAGGGTGAGTTGTACGCTGCTGCAGACAGAGTTTTCTTGGAGCCGCAGGGACGTTTTGAGATTAAGGATTTCCGCCTGCCCCCGCCACTGCCACCGCCATGGTCCAGGAAGAAGGCACCATAATTTAGTTCAATCAATTCTGTTGTAGTTTATGTTTAGTTTAATTTGTGTACATTTGCGTTGTAAATGATATGTAGTTCAAGGATTTCTGTTGTAGATTATGTTTAGTTTAATGTTTGTACATTTGCGTTCTACCTCATGTGTAGTTCAATGATTTCGGTTGTAGTTTATATACTGGATGAATAATGTCTGAGACAATACTGGAACTGTTGTGGGCTTTTGTGCAGGATGTATGAGAATTGCGCTGTGGGAGTAAAGAAACAGAGGAAGTTTTGGCAAAAACTTTTTAGGACACATTTGCATAGAACCATAGCCATTAACCATAGCCACATTTGCATACAACCATTGCCATTAACTATAAATTATACAAATTTCTAAAGCCATACAGATTCTGTCTTTCTCCAGAAAAAATCATAATTCTTTTCTAGGATTTCATCTATAACCCTTTTATGCATAACTTCACGAAATAAACACTCTCATTACATGCATATGTCCTTTCACAAAATAAACAACATGCCTTTAAATTGTTTTTGGAAATTGACATACAAGTGTCGGATGCAAAATCGATGGTCCGCTTGCCCTGCCACCACGGTCACAGCTGGCACTAGACCCTGTAAACATTCATAATATTAGTCAGATTCCTACAAAATGCATAACCTTTACACATAAGGCAAAAGCAATCAATCACAAACCACGATGGTTGATTTGTCATTTACCATTTTTTCTAACAAATAAACCACTGACGTTTGGGAAAATAACAAAGCTAACTTCTCCGTTAACAAGTTGACATGAGAGAAGAAACCGTTTCAAGACATCGCTAATACGCGGTGCCTTCTCGCAAGACATCGCATAATTACGCGGTGTCTTCTCTCCAGACATCGCGTTTTTACGCGGTGTCTTCTCTCAAGACACCGACTCTGTTTAACTTAAGAGTATACATAACCGCGACCTCCCGACGATTTGGCATATTCTAAAGCATTTCGTAATCTATTAGGTAACCCTAAAAAATCTGGAGAGCTTAAGAGAGCGATTAGCGAAGGTGAAGAATTTGTTGAAAAGCAAATGACGAGTGAAGAATCTATTATTAACCGTCAATTTGAAGTGGGACCCACAAACACATGTGTGCTCAATGAGAATGAGGTACGTGGAATTGGAAATGAAGCTGCGATTGTTTTGCATTCCGTATCAGTAACTCTACATGAGGAGGACAATGAGGACCTCCGTTCATTAGGTCAATCAACTAGTGATGAAGATATGGACATGGCAGAGAGTAGGTCTAGACGTCCAACACAAGTAGAAGATAGATTCCCTGGAATGGGGCTTGGTAAAAAGTACAATTCATTGAACAAGATTAGAGAAGAAAATTTTGATGATGCATTGAAGAACGGGTATGGGATAAAATTCACCCATAGTGACGCGCATCAATTGAGGGCAGCTTGCTAGGAAGGCTGCCCGTGGCGGTTGCACGCCTAAAAAATAAAAGGTGAAATGACCTTTCAAATAAAATTTTACAATGACATTCACACATGCTCCAGAAAGATGGAAAGTCGTCATGCTACTGCCAAATGGGTTGCAACTCATTACTTAGATAGATTTAAAAGTCAGGCAGATTGGGACCTTGCTTCCATAATTGAGATAGTGAGGAAGGACTTTAATGTCAACATCTCACTCAGTCTTGCTAGAAGGGCAAAAAATGCAGCCAAAAAAATTAAGGAAGGTGATGGAAATGAGCAATATAAACTCATATGGTCGTATGCAGAGGAGATTCGGAGGTCTAATCGTAGAAGCTCCGTGTGTGTGGACCTCGATATGAGTGTATTTAAAAGAATGTACATGTGTTTGGCTGCATGCAAGACGGCTGTGCTAAACTGTGGTAGACCGCTTATTTGTTTGGATGGTTGCCATTTGAAGGGAGCCACTTCAGGCCAGCTGCTCACTGCTGTGACTATCGACGGGAACGATGACATGTATCCAATTGTTGTAGCAGTGGTTGAAGCAGAAATTAGGAATTCATGGAGCTGGTTTCTAGAATTGTTGCTCGATGATCTAAACACTCCATCTGGCAATGGATGGACAATCATTTCCGACCGTCAAAAGGTGCGGTTGATTATTTTTGCCTTATGTGTAAAGGTTATGCATTTTTTAGGAATCTGACTAATATTATGAATGTTTACAGGGTCTAGTGCCAGCTGTGGCGCGGTGGCAGGGCAAGCGGACAATCGATTTTGCATCCGACACTTGTATGCCAATTTCCAAAAACAATTTAAAGGCAGGTTGTTAAAGGATGCAATGTGGGCCACATCTAGAGCCACTACTGTGAGACAATTTGAGAGAGAGATGGATAAATTATTTATGCTTGACCTGGCGGCTTACAACTACTTACGTGGAATAGCGGTGACATCCTGGGCCAAACATGCCTTCTACTCCATCCCAAAATGCGACATAAGCCTTAATAATCTGAGTGAGTCATTCAACGCCAGCATCCTACCAGCCCGAGACAAACCAATTCTAAGTATGTTCGAGATCATCCAGAAGGGCATCATGGGTAGGATTGTGAAAAAAAAATGAAAAGATGACTCGCTCGACGGACCTTTTGTGTCAAAAGATCAGCACTCGGCTCGCCAAACTACAACTTGCCGGGTGAAATTGGAGCCCCTAGTTTTCAGGAGCTGCCCAGTTTGAGGTTAGTAATGGTAACGAACAGTACTTTGTCGATTTAGACAGACGTACTTGTACATGTTACTGGTGGGAGTTGACCGGCATCCCATGTGTCTATGCAGTCCCGTGCATTCACTTCATGAGGAGATCCCCTGAGGAGTTTGTGCATGCGTACTATCATCGGGAAACATACATGGCGATGTACTCCTACTTTCTCTAGCCCGTCAATGGACCGATCGAGTGGCCTTCGGTGACGAATCTTGATCCTATTATCCCACCGCCATTTAAAAGGCTTCTAGAAAGGCCGCGCAAACGTAGAATACGGGATGTGGACGAGGATCCAAGCCGAACAGTGCTGACCAGAAGAAATTTGACCGTCACTTGTGGTCAGTGTGGGCGTGTTGGGAACAATTCTCGCACATGCGTTAGTGGAGGTGAGTCAAGTGCCGGGGCTTGCAGAGGGCGCAACAGAGGCAGGGGAGGCAGAGGCAGGTCAGAGGGAACATTTATGGGGTTCAGAGTTCCTGAGACAGCCCCCGAGACAATTCCTGACCTAGTTACTGAGATAGCTCCTGACAGAGTTCCTGACACGCAGGTGAGCCCATTATCACATTTTTGTTTTCAATTGATGTTTGAAAAATGCTATTTTCATTTGCAATGTGTTGTCCAGGAGTCTGATGCGCAAGGTCCACACACACAATATTACACAAACGTGGACCTTAACCTTCCGTGACACAGAGGGAACACAATTGTTTTACAATTTCAGTTTATGGGGTTCATCGAGTCGCGGGTTTTTAGCTCGTAGTCTAATTTCTGGTATTTTGAAGAAGACAAGACACCGCGTAAAAATGCGGTGTCTTGAGAGAAGACACTGCCTAAAATGCGGTGTCTTGAAATAGGTTTCTTATCTCCCGTCAACTTGTTAACGGAGAACGTAACCGCAATGTTTGCTTTGTTATTTTTCCATAGGTCAGTGGTTAACTTGTTAGAAAAAATACCATAGTAGTTGACTTGTCATTGATCAAAAACCACGATAGTTGATTTGTCATTAAAATTGTCCAAGGGGATTCAAAGGTTGACCTCGGAAGATCAAAGTCTTTTGGGTAATTCAATTATGTAATTAATTGGTCGTCTTCGTCCAACACAACCAAAATGAAAAAGTAATGGCCATCTCCTGGAAATCACATCACATTCCAGCGTTGAAAGAAAAGGTCGGACTCCAATCATGGCGATCCAGACCCATTTTTACAAACCCAACCACACTAAATTTACTTCTTCCAGAGGCCCATCCTCATAATCCACCTACCCTACAAACCCGAGATTCCCACGGAGAAGACCAAGCTCAACAATGGAAGATATCAGCCGCGGCAGCAATTGGGTGGTTATTGCAGAGGAAACTCCATGGATTCATGAAGCTTTCAGCATTGTTATGAAACGTTTCACCCTGGAATCCGCCATTATCGGCGTTCATGTAATTGAGGATCTCGTCGAGAGACTGTAATCTCTGAGAGAGCTCCGCCATTTGAGCTCTTAGAACTGTGTTTTCAGCCTCTACGCTCAAATAATGCTGGGTAGTGACGTTTATGTTGGACACAATCTGGCTGTTTTCCTTTCGAAGCCGACTCACCTGAGCCGTCAGATCGTCCAAATGCTGCTGTTTCCTCATCCTCGATCTCCTCGCCGACTCCCTGTTCGACTGCATTCTCTTCCTCTTCCTCTGATCCATCATCTGCTGGATGTCTTCGTCGGAGCCGGAGTTCTGGAGCTGCAGAGAACCTGAGGAATTTCCACTGGAAGAAGCCATATTTACACCAGAATAACAGATTTTCAAGATCTAACTAACCAGACGCAGGACCCAGATGCTAATAATCTCTGGTTCTGTTTTGACTATTGTGTTTTTATTCACTAATAATTAGTTATAGCTATAGATAATGATAATTTCGAGCAGAATAGGGGGATTGTTTATGAAAACACATAAAACCAGTATAGGAAAACGACGGAGAAAGATTGAACTAAATGGGTCCTGCGCCTCAAGGTGGAATTTATCATAAACCCAGAGAGGAGTATTTCACTCAGAACCGCAGACATTAATCTCAAACATCAAGAACGATGATTTAAGCATCGAGATTCAAAACGGAGAAAAACAAATCAGGATCAGATCTGGCGAAACAACAATTTTGGGTATTGATTCTTGATGCAAACCAAGATCCAACACAGCAAAAGCCACCAGAAATTAGAGAGAAATTCCTGAAACAGAATCTCGGCGCTGAAAGAAGAGAAATCTGCCAAGAAAACAAAGAAAGATCTTTAAGCAGAGCCTAACGAGATCTCAGAGAGGGAAGAGAAGAGGAAGGAGATTGGGGGAGGGGGATGAAGGGTGAATTTATAGAAGAAAATGAAAAATGAATGGAAAATAAGAAAAAGCAGAAAAGAGAATTGCGTAGGCGCTGGAATCTCTCCCCTCCATCTTGGGTTTGGTTGGTGGGGAAGAGGAGCGCAGTCCGTGATTGTGAGGTTGAGACCAAATTTCCACACACTTCCAATTCCAGCTGTTGCCCAAAAATAAAAATCAAAATTTTTAGCTTTTTCCTCTCATTCAGTGCCTGCCCAGATCCTCATCCTATCATCATAGAATTACAAATAAAAATTCTATTTTTATCGCAAAAACATAATATTTGGATGAATTTTTACATTCGGGAAGCAACTTTCCATCATGGGTTTTTATAAATATAATTATTGCAGACAAAAGTAGAAGAAAATGGCGGATGTGAAGAAACCCATTTGGGAAAGCATCAATCTTTCAAGGGTTTTAAGTAAACCTTACTTAACAACCCTAAAAAAGACACGAAGCAACGTTTGTCCGTCGATGATGAACTAACCCTAGAAAAATCTAAGCATAAATTTGGTGGGGTTTCTTGAATTGCAACCTCACTAGTTTTGTTCTAGACCCCAATTATCTCTTCTTTCACTTGCTTTTTTTCAATATTAGTGACTCGTCCCGATGAAAATTAGACCTTGCTCGAGATTGTTTTTCGGGCAATTTAACGTGTTTATTTGTTAGTTTGGACTCTCTTGTGTTGCCTGATTTGTAATTATCTTTTAAAATTTATTGAAATTATAAATTTAAATTGTTTATACAACTTGAATTTGGATGAAATTTTATTTTTCATAATCATAATAGCTATCGTTATGTAATTTGATACTCCAACAATAATTGATTGAGGATGATATTTTTTACCATGTATTTAAATTTCAAAAATCAATTATTGAATGAATAGTACCCTTTTTTTTTTTTGTCACGTTTGACAATTTTAGCGACCCAATTAAGGTTGTTTGCAAATAAATCAGCAACAACATCAATCTAGTCAATACAATATCAATCTAGGATTCACATATTTCTTGAAGCTATTATGTCATTTTATTTTATTGTAAAAAATAGTTTATAAAGTAAAATAGTCAGAGTTTGCAATCATTTTCACCATTCACAACTTGGAACTGCAACTTATTACCACTTTGCAACTTGTATGTTGCCTTGCAAGTTTGTCGTTTGCCTAAGACATGAGATATGGACCATGTTAATAGGATTACTAAATAGGATTGGCTGTCACAAAGATTTACATAAATATAGAAAGAGTCACGCAACTAATTATAATATAAGGTTGAGTACATAAGGTAGAGTGATATTGGGGTAGTGGAAGGTATGTATGTGGCTTTCTGGATCACTTGGAATTACTGTGCGAAAGTTACTAGGTTTTGGTCATGGTGAAATTGAGGGCGTTGTCGTGGTCCTCCTCCAAAAGAGATACACACCCATTAAAGCTTTAAAAGTTAGCTCAAATGGGTGGTGGGTAGAAGAGCTTCATGGTCCCTTTTTACTCCACACTCCTGAACTACATTGGAAGCACTCATGTATTATATTATAATTATCATTATATGGAGTCCTTTAAAGTAATTGTTGTCAAGGTTTGGTCATTGATTATATGAGCTGAATAGGAGAAACAATATTGTAATTTACTTGTTTTGTGATGGGCAAAGTAGTACAAAGCTTATGGCCTCATTTCATAAGTCATTTCTACATTCTTTTGGACTTTCATAACAAGAAGTTACACTTGTAGAAACCAAAGATCAATCTCATGACTCTTAGTAACAAATGCTCCAATGGGTTTAGACGTGTCATTTCTCTTCGTAATTTGACATTGAAAAGATGATGGGAATAAAAAATAGAGTAATTAACAAAAAAAAAAAATATTGAACTATAGAGTTAGTGACAAGGTAAACACTATACAATTTTTGCTAACAAATAAAACACTAAATTATGAAAAATAAACAAGGTAAACATCGCTATCACGTTTTCTGTTAAAAATTTAAATTTTTTTTTGCAGCAAGTAGGTTGTCTTTCCACAGCGAATCAGTACATGAAGTAGTTGTATTCAATAACTTACTTTCCGTAGCTGAAGACAAGTATCTGCTGTGGAAAAAATATTTTTCGCAGTGGAAACACGCGATCCATTGTGGAAAGCAAAATCATATTTCAAGAACTTACTTTTCTTAGTAGAAGACAAGTATCCGCTGTGGAAAAAGGTATTTTCTCAATGGGTACTTGTCTTTTACTGTAGAATCTTAGTTTCCTCAGTGAAAATGTGTCTTTTGCTGAGGAAAATGTTAGCCTAAGTGTCATTAGGCTTATTTGTTTTGATGATGTATATTACAATTGTAATTATAAGTTGTTTATTAATTGATAATGGTTAATGTGTTTATCTCCTTAATTATATTGTTATTTATTGAAAATACTCTTGATACAGGTATTAAGTTGTTCTAACTTGTTTAGCCAAGTCCATATAGTTAATTTGATGATATTTGGAACTTAGAAGAATGAAAATGAGCAAAATACGTAGAATAGGTCGACGAAAGGCTTGAAGCAGGTAGACTAATTTGTGAGAAATGTGACTAAGCGGTCGACCAAAATGGAAATGGTCGACCAACAAAAATGACATATTGCTCGGGATTTCACCTGTTGAAAAATCGGTCGACTAGTGAAGAAATGGTTTATCGAAATATATTAAAGATTGTTTGATGGATCTGTGATAGAGGAAGTGGTAGAGCGGCGGACGATGAGATCGACTGCAAAATGGACAGAGTCGGGCATTCAACTAAAATGTGAAGGAAGCGGTCGACCAAAATAATAAAGGCGGTTGACCGGTTTATCTGTAAAACGCAATGGCTAGTTCCAACGGTTGAAAGGCGGTCAACCAAAATGGAAATGGTCGACCGGTTGCGCATAGTCTATATATAAAAGACTCTCTGAAGCTCACTCTAACAATGCGAGAATCGTAGCAAATGTGACGCCCCACGTCAATTTCTCTTTAACTTTTTTCTGTTTAATTACCGTGTAAAATTTTTCTTTTTATTTATTTAAAACAAGTGAGAGTAGATACTTAAGGCGAGCAAGAAAACATGAAATACATAAATTAAAATCAGAGTTAAAGCGGAAACATAATTAAATTCAAAATATAGTTTGAAGGTTAAAGTGTGAGTTAATAGTTTTACAAAATATTATCCATTTTCAAACCCTTTCAAAATAGCGTTTTCTTCTTCATCTTGCGAGCTATAACCCTCTCAGGCCGATTCAGCTGGATAACTCGCATGCTCAACAGGAAATGCCTCATCCTCTGCTCCTGAAATCATTACTTCTTAACAATTACCTACACCACAAGCAAACAGTGAGCCTAAGGCTCAACAAGAAATGACTATGCAACATGATCTATGCCTCTAACTCATTATATCAGAATGGGTCCCACCTAAACTATTCATTTCTTTTCATTACATTCATTACCGTATGTCGAGTTAGGCTATTGGAGGAATCCGTGGCGGAAAGAGTAGTCTCTCGTCGGCTTCTAACCACCTAGGGTAGACAGGCTCTCACGACCCGACAAGGGAAGGACATAATTCTTTCGAGTCTACCTGGTTAGATCCAAACTACCCCTCCTTCCCCCAACTCTCATTTTTCTTTTTCCATTCATTTTCTTTATCCCTTTTTCCTCACGTAAATGCGTATGAACACCACTTCAACGTGGCATTTCCTAATTGTTTATATTATTGTGATGCATATCAATGCGAAACAATAACTACAATAACATATCAATATTACAGAAATGAATGAATCCAACTAAATTAAATACAAGCAACACGACAAAATATTAGGAAAATGAGCTAATATGTGATAACAATTATCATGGAATAAAAGTACAACCACAGAACATGGTATATGGTAAAACATCTAACGTGCTGTAAAACATGGAATCATATTTAGAGCTATCTAATACAACATAACAATTTATCTTGTTATTAGCCACATGTACAACATGGATTACGAGGCATTATTTTGGCTACAACAATTAATCGTAAGTGGGAAACATGCTATTTAGTCGATAAGGTGAATAACTCCAAAAGTAAAACATGGTTTGATAACAATATTTCTAAACAGAGCTAAGAACCTATGCATATTCATAGAATGAGATAGTTCATGACAGAGATTAACTAAACATGCTCACATCAAGGAAAACATCAGTATTTAGCAAGCAATAAGGAAATGATGATAGGTTAAACAACAATATAGTATATAGAGACTATCAAAGCAGTGAGCATGAACAATGTTCAGAGCATTCAAAGGAAAATAGAATCAACAATCAGCGAATAACAGAGAGTTAATATTTACAACTACTAATAGAGAGTTATTTATACCAAAAGTAACTAAAACATTAGCTGACAGTTTATTCGTTCTTAACATGTCGTAGAGCATTTATAGTTTGGCAGTTCATATCATGGAATACATCAACATATATTATAATCTTCATATCATGTAGTTCATCAACAGAGACTATAATCTTAACAGAAAACATCATCAATTTCTCTACAAAACTAAGCATCGATTTATAGGAAAGAAAACATAGAACATCAATATTGAAAACAAACAGACACTGCTTGTGGGTTGGGCCTCCACTGGCCAACGACTCTACCCATTCCTTACCTCAATTTGATAATCGTTGAAGAATTTCTATGCTGGAAGAAATGTAGCAACGAGTTGTCCAACTCCAATTTTGCCCTTTAGCTCACAACCCCTTCTCCAAATGCACAATGTATCACTTCCATGAACTCATTCTTCTCACAGCTCTCACAAAACGCTCACACTCTCAAGAAAATTCTCTCACACATAGAGGAGGAAAAAATGCAGAGGGTGACTTTAGCTGGACAACTTAATATGCGAAGCTTACCTGATGTGTCCTGGGGATCGATCATACATTCATGTGCCAAGAAGCTCATTGATTTTCTAACACGCTCTTATTTTGCAGGGAATTATAATTTTCTGGAACTTACGAAGGAAGTCACACATGAAGATAAAGGAGCTCCGGGCCATGTTCTCACATGGAGCCATGCAACCTAATTGGCTAGCTCTAATTTAGCTCGGCTTGGAGGAGTACATTGGATCAAAGATATTGAGGTTAATTGAGAATGTTTGGTCAAATCACATGTTACATTTAGATGTTTTGTTGCTGGATAATGGCTGGGATTTTATTTTGAAATCGATTTTTTCTTGTAGGTTTGGAGGGTGCTCGGTTTGCATGCAAACCTAGCCCTCATGCCCTAATTTTGTATTTTAAGGGCAATTTGGTCATTTCTTTTTATTGTATCATTAGAGGGTATTTAGTCCCTCTAATGGATTAATGAGAGGACTTTTTGAAACCCTAATAGAAAAATCTCAGCTTGGTGCTTTTGTGAGACCTGTGGAGGAAACTCTCTTGGCTACCTCATCTTTTCCAACAATATTCTTGTTCTTGCTAAGTCTTGGGAAGATTGTTGTTTGCTATCTCTTCCAGCAGCTCCCTTGTGTTTCTGTATTCGTGGAGTGGAGATAGAAGACTTTAGCAAACCCCAGTTGGGAGAGCCATTTCTTGAAGTGGCCGAATCAATCTCCCCTTTGTGTTGGAGGGTTAGCAGACCTAGTAGGTTTTCTTGTATGTTTGTGGTTCTTTTACGTGAAATGTATTCGTGATTATTGATCCTCTAGAGATTGCAATCAGTTTGTGTTGATTTGGTATAGATTTCGTTTGGATTGGATAACGTTTATTGGTGCTAAAAAAGGAATAGAATCTGCGCTGCAAATTTGTTAGTTGCGATTCTAGTTTTGCATCTTGGATTGCATCACGCACAACTCCCTGTGTGCATGATCTTTGAATCCAAGATTTGAGAGTGTTGTTAACTTATTTGTTAGCTACTGGATCTATAAATTTGAGGCTTAAAGGGCCTATGCAGGTGGAGTTATCGTCGTTCTAATATTGTTGTTCCAAACTCGGATTTTAAAACCCTAATATGAGTATGATCTTCTCTAGAACATAACTTGTTGGCCTTAACAAATTTGAAGCTGATTTTTTGGAGATGTTATTCCTTGGTCTTCTGATTATTGACCATGTAAATTTGGGACCCTAATTCTACATGCACGTGGAGTTATACTTGTTCTAAGTTTGGGGGTCAGATTGCAATCTAGCCGATTGCTCTTCTCTCATTGTTAGACATCTAGAGTCTTGGACTCTATCATTACCTGGAGGAGTGATGGTCACTCACCAACTGGGATGGGGAGGGTTGCCTTGACGTGGGAGAGGTACTGCCCTGTCTCCAGAGTGGGATTTAAATGCCTAAACTACAAAACACTCGTGTATTTAAAATAGATTTTTAGTAGAATCGTGTGATTTCAGTCGAGGAAAGGCGTTCGAGCCTCGACCGCATGTTGACAAAATTCTACATTTTCCTTCAAAATTACGATTTCGGTTGAGGGAAGGCGTCCGCGCCTCGATCGCATGTTGACCAAAAAGGCGACAAAATTGGACAAATTCAAATTCTCCAAGACCGCATTCGACCGCACTCGACCGAAAACTCACATTGCAGAAGGAGTACGATTTTGGATGCAAACTGTCATCCCAGCCTCGTCCCAAAATGCAAGGGACGATTCATAATAACTTTTGGATGCAAAACCACAACCACGCATTGACCGCGACGCGATCGAAAACTCAAAATACACATTTTTCCATCAAAATTTTATACTTTGATCACTCCTTAATATTTTACCAATATTTACACTGCATTAATCAACAACATACCGTCCCACAACCTAATATATTAATTATTCTAAAGTTCATTACATTGATTAAATGGAGAATTATTATTGTGGGGGGGTTATTACAGTGAAGCTCTGCCAAATTTCATCCATGATTTCTCAATATTCAAAAGAGTGATTAGGCCTAGTTCTCCCATCCCAAAACTTGAGAGTCAGGTTATTTGTTGTAATTTTGTTTTATCCTCATTATACTTAAATCAAGGGTGACGCTTGAAAGAGTCACTTGTAAATGTTTGATTGACACTCGTGAAGTCAATCATCACTAAGTAGGGAGGTTAGGTGATTTAAGTATCTCCAAGTCAGAAACTTGGAGCCCGGACGTAGGCCGGGATTGCCAAACCGCGTGAACAAACTTGGTGTCGTCTTACTTTCCATAAACTCCTTTATATTTGTGATTGTTTGCTTGTTTATTTTTGATAAATCACTTAGGGTTTAGAATAACAAATATTGTACGAAAAAATTTAGCACACCTAATTCATCCCCCCTATAGGCTTGCACCAATCCCAACAAGTGGTATCAGAGCGAGGTAATAAAACTTTTTATGTGATATTGTGCTTATTGGTTTGAATTTGTTTGAATTGAATCCATTGAATTAAATTTTGTGTTGAAAAATTGTTTGAATAATTTTGGTTGAATTCTTTGTTGATATAATTGGTGCGAAAACAGAAGCGTTGGATGAAATTATAAGGCCAAGAGGTCGATCTTAGAAGTCAGTGGTCGAGCTCGGCAACAAACTATGGAGAAAGCGGTTGAACTCGCGGTCGATCAAAGGATAATTTGAATTTCCATTGATGAAAGATGAAATAGCGGTTGATCAATGTGGGCAAGTTGCTCGACCGGTTGGCTTGGGAAAAAATTGCTCCTTTACAATTTTCCTATTCCTCTAAAGAACTTTTCCTTGATGAATCAAGAAGAGAATTCTCACCAACAAAATAGTGAGTTGATTGCAATCTTCAAGCTAGTTCACCAATCAAAATTGGCTAGAAGAATTGCAAGAATCTAAAAATCAAGTAATTCTCATAACACTTGAACTCTAGTTTTTCAATCCAAGGATTATCAACAATCTAAGAGAAAGAGAGAAATTAGCTACGACTAAAAGAGATTTTTATTCTTCAAAGAATGAAAACTTCTAATGACTTTTGGTTGGGTATAAATAGTCACCATGAAAGCAATTATACTAAAAATAGGATTGACTTATAGTTATCCATAATCAATCTCTATATTCTATTTGAAGTTTAAAATAACTTGAATTTAAAACTATCTAGGAAAACTTTAAAATAACCTAACTAAAGATTTACATGAATTTGAACTTCATTCAATTTGAATGAATTTAAATTCGTGGCCCGTCCTCCTCTTTGGTGGATTACTCATCAAATTGCCGAATAAGCACATGTGTTGGCATCTCTTGATCCATTTTATTAGGTGTGCTTCATTTTGAATATTTGAATATGAAAATTAATAAACTAAATAATACTTTGAAAGCTTCTTTGAATTAGGTCTTGTAAGAATTCCTTGAGCCACATCATAAGTTAGTCTTCATATTAATTTGAGCCTCTAATCTGGGTAATTGAAATTGAGCCTCTTAAACAAAAAACGTAGCTCTCTATTCGTAGACCTTTTTACATAGTAAAAAAACTCCAATTTCAACGAAACACATTATTTAAGAAAGATTGAGATATCAGCTACAATCTTCATGAAGAACACTTTTTGATATAAAATATTTAATATCGTCAAAGTCGTCAAATAATCCTCAAAGGTCAGATCCCAGATTTTGCAATTTACCACAAGTTCCTTAATCTTATGCTTGATTTTCCACTTATGCTTCATCTTCAAGAACACCATAATATATTTGAATGTTGGATGAATGTAATTCATTCTCTTCCTCCTTTGAACCTCTTTAAAATAAACACTATAAATATCCTTAGAGAATCTTCATGCTCGGTTGCGAATAGTGGGAATTTGTGGCCCATCATCCTCTCGGGGTTGAAAAGGATTTGACCTCAAATCTAAATTTTCTCCTTTACAGTCTTCTTTACCAACATAAGGAGATGAATTATGTTCAATAATATTCAGAGGCTTCCCCAAGATGTAAGGTGCTCTTGTATCCCAAAAGTAGCTTGCAAATATAACATCGACAAACTTTATAATCATCAAAACTCTTTTAGTTTTCCCACTAGTCATGCCAAAATTGATATCCACATAAAATTCAGCATAACTAAAGAACTCATCCTCGTCCATATGATCAAAGTTGCCATCACAAATTTTTAAATAAATACCAATTGCCTTATTTTTCTTTATTTATCCAATTCTAAGAATCCAAGCAATCAATTCATTTAATGACACATACCTCTTGGAAACCAATAATAAATCTTTTGCTTTCTTCGCATTCAAATGATACAGTGTAGGATGTTCGATACTCTCTAACTTCAATCTTTCCAGAAAATCCATAGAAGCCACATTGGTGCAACTTCTTCCATCAATGATTAAAGAACATATCTTTTTCTTGATTAGAGATTGGCTACAAAAAGTTTGCTCCTTTTGACACCCTCTTCTTAGATTTGGAAAGTTAGAGCACTTTGAAGCTTTATGTTGAGGGGTTCTCTTTGAATATATTATAATTCTTCTTCATTATTTGCCACCAATAATTCATCTTCAATAGTTGTCTTCAAAGAATCAACTTTGCTCTCTATATGTTGAGCTTTCACTTCTATCTCTTCTAGAGTTAGCTCTTCCCTTAAAAGGCATGTACTTTCAGAGAGTCCTTCTTCATAAAATTCTTCATTCATGATCTGGGAATTGAAAGATAATAATTGCCCATCTTGAGGTAATATAACAACTTCTTGAAACTGCTCTTCCATCTCTATGGTTTCTTTTAATATCTCAACATGTTCTTGTGTATACGAAGGCGGAGAGCGTGCACAACTTGTTTTCAAATTGTCAAATTGTTGAGCTATCTTTTCCAATGCAATAATAAGTTGAGCTTGCCTTTCTACTCTGAGTGCTATTTGTATGACCTCTTCCATGTTGTGGTATACTTGTAGCTCCATTACCTTACCGATCTCAATATTTAAACCCTTGATGAAACAAGTGATTGTTTGTTCTTCTAGTTCTTTGAGAAAACTTCTTAGTTTTAAGGTCTCAAACTTGGTGATATACTCCTCTATTGATAAAGTTCTTTGCTTTAGGCTTTGAAGTTGTAAAAATAGTTTTTGCCTATAGTGATTAGGTACAAACCGATGACTCATTAAACTCTTCAAAGTTTTCCATGTCCGAATGTCTTGCTCTCCTACGCGACTTCTATTAGCTTTAAGATTTTTCCACCATAAGCTAGCATTCCTTGGAAGCACTAAAGTAGCTAGTTGGACTTTGGTTCTTTCTGAATATTTGTGGTAAGCAAACACCTCTTCAACTTGTTCTTCCCAAGCTATGTAATCTTTTCGCCATTTGGACCCACTAAAAGTAGGAATTGAATCTTGTAAATCTTCTTCTATCATGTAATCCATATCATAATTGTAGCCTTTTGTTGTCATGGTTGAAAGAATTGAATGATTAACTCTAATACCGAATGATGCGAAAACGAAAGTTTTGGATGAAATTATAAGGCCAAGAGGATGAACTTAGAAGTCGAAGGTCGAGCTAGGCAACAAACTATGGAGAAAGCGATCGAACTCGCAGTCGATCACAGTCTTGAAAAGGCTGAATGAGAGGCAATATGTAGAAATGGCCGTCGAATTTGCGGTTGATCAAAGGTGAGTAAAATCTACGGTGGTCGATCAAGGAATAGCGGGCGGTCGATTGTCCAAAGGATAATTTGAATTTTTGTTAATGAAAGATGAAATAGCGATTGATCAATGTGGGCAAGTTGGTCGACCGGTTGGCTTGGAGAAAAATTGCTCCTTTACAATTTTCCTATTCCTCCAAAGAACTTCTCCTTGATGGATCAAGAAGAGGATTCTCACCAACAAAATACTGAGTCTGATTGTAATCTTCAAGCTAGTTCACCAATCGAAATTGGGTAGAAGAATTGCAAGAATCTAAAGATCAAGTAATTCTCACAACACTTGAACTATAGTTTTTCAATCCAAGGATTATCAACAATCCAAGAGAAAGAGAGAAATTAGCCATGGCTAAAAAGGGAATTTTATTCTTTAAAAACTAAAACTTCTAATGAGTTTTGGTGGGGTATAAATAGCTACCATGAAAGCAATTATACTAGAAATAGGATTGACTTATAGTTATCCCTAACCAATCTCTATATTCTATATATTCTATTTGAAATTTAAAATACCTTGAATTTAAAACTATCTATGAAAACTTTAAAATAACTTAAAAATAATCTAACTAAAGATTTACATGAATTTGAACTTCATTCAATTTGAATGAATTCAAATTCGTGGCCCTTCCTCCTCTTTGGTGGATTACTCATCAAATTGACAAGTAAGCACATGTGTTGACATCTTTTGATCCACTTCATTAGGTGTGGTTTCTTCTTGAATATTTGAATATGAAAATTAATAAAAATAATAATACTTTGAAAGCTTCTTTGAATTAGGTCTTGTAAGAATTCCTTGGGCCACATCATAAGTTGGTCTTCATATTGATTTGGGCCTCTAATCTAGGTAATTGAAATTGGGCATCTTAAACAAAAACGTAGCTCTCTATTCGTCAGTTTTTTGACATAGCAAACAAACTCCAATTTTAGAGAAACACCATATTCTGGAAAGCTTAAGGTGTCAGATACAATCTTCATGAAGAACACTTTTTGATATAAAATATTTAACGTCATTTAAATTTCTAAATAGTCCTCAAAGGTCAGATCCCAGATTTTGCAATGCACCACAAGTTCCTCAATCTTGTGATTGATTTTCCACTTATGCTTCATCTTGAAAAACACCATAATATATTTGAATATTGGATAAATGTAATTTATTCTCTTCCTCCTTTGAACCTCTTCAAAATAAACACAAAAAATATCCTTAAAGAATCTTTGTGCTCGGTTGCAAATAGAGAGAATCTGTGGCACATCATATATATTGCTATCGCCTTGAATATACATGTTGAAAGACAATCCTTGCTTAGAATTCCATGTTTCGATGGAAGTGATTATGTTTATTGGAAATCTAGGATGAAAATATACATTCAATCTTTGGATTATAATCTTTGGAACACTATTGAAAATGAGCCTTTCATTCCACACAAATTTGAAAATAGTATAGAGGTTGCAAAAGTATATATTGAATATAATGATATGGATAAATAAAAATTGAGTATGAATGCTAAAGTCATTAATACTTTATATTGTACTTTGAATAGAGATGAATTTAATATAATTCAAGCATGTAATAGCGTCTATGAAATATGGAAATTGCTTGAAATCACTCATGAAGGCACTAATCAAGTAAAAGAAAATAAATGGAATATGCTTATTCATGAGTATGAATTATTTTCTATGGATAAAGATGAAACCATTGGCAAAATTTTTTCTCATTTTACTAACCTTACTAATGGTTTGGAAGTACTTGGTAGAATTTATCCCAATGAAGAGTTGGTTACGAAAATTCTTAGGTGTCTACCAAAGGGGATGATAACCAAAGGTGACTGTCATTCAAGAAGCGCGAGATTTAAAAGCCATAAAGATGGAGGAGCTCATCGGATCTCTATTGACACATGAGATCACGATGGAGGCAAATGAGAAGTAGGAGCACAAAGAAAATGGAATCTTCAAACCAAAGAATATTGCCCTCAAAGCCTCATCAAGCACTCGAGTGGATTTTGAGGAAGAAGATGAAGATGATAAAGAGATCAAATTCATAACCAAAAAATTCCACAACTACCTTCAACGGAAGAATGACAAAGGGGATGAGGTTATAATTTGCTTTAGATGCGGGAAACCCGGACATACATCTATTGAATGCCCCAATGCAAAGAAGAAATCAAAGGCTTTCAAGAAGAAAACATTTCAAGGCCACTTGAGATGATAGCTATAAGAGCTCTTTTTGTAAGATTGAAGAAGTCTCAAATTTTTGCTTCATGGCCAACGAGGTTAAGGTACACAACTCTTCTAGCGATTTGGATGATAATGATGATAATAATGAATCGTTGGATGCTTTTAATGAGTTATTTGACAAATTCAATATAATTAAATGTAAATATATTTTGTTGAATAAGGAGAAAGACAATTTAATGTTAGAGCATGTTGAAAAGATTAAATCTGTAGATAATCAAATTGTTGATTTAAAAAGAATGAATGAGAATTTCGTTGTTACTAACAAATCACTTCAGAATAATATTTGTGAATTGAATGTTAATGTAATACCCCAATTTTCCCGTAACGGAATTAAGTAAAGATAATTGAGAAATTAATTGGGTATATTGGGATTATTTGGATAATTATTGAGGATTTATTTGATGGAAGATTTATTTAGGAAACCGAATCGAATAATTTAAATTGAACCAATAATCATTGTCAAACAATATTTAGAATAAATTAGGAATTTCAAATTGGGTCAATTAATAAACGATAAGTATATTTGATAATTATAGATTTATTGAATAAATTAAATAAATAAAAGGGATTATTAGAATTTTAAATGAGGGATTATTAGGGTTTAGTTAATAGAGGAAAGAGAGAGTAATTAAAATAAAAGAATAAATGGAATTGAAAGGGAAGGAGTGGATTGAACCGGTTCATCCTTGAACCAGTCCAGTTTGTGAGAGGAAAAGGGAACCGCGGTTCTGCAGACCAGGAAGAGAAAGGAGGATTTGAGATAGAAGAAAACCCGCAGCTGAATATCGAAGAGAAATCAAGAGGAGAAACCGAGGGGGAGAACTTGGGCAACAAAGGCTTGGGAGTATGGGTGCTAGGCTTCACCGGCATGCGTGAAGATTCTGGTGGGCTGCTGGCGATGTCGCATGAGTGCCGATGTCGGGAGCTAGGGCTTGGAACAACCGAGCCGCGGGATGATTTGGAATGAAGCTTCTGTAGGATGGAACGACGCAGCGCCGATTCGAGGTAAGCAATGCAGTTGAATTCTGCTCTATTGATCATGTTCTTCATTTTTGATTGCCGTTGAAATGATTGGCGATGGATGTGAATTGGCAGGGATGAACAGTGAGGAAAAGCCAAGCCTGTGCATTCCACGTTGGACCGCTCCTGTCCTAATTGGTTTGCCCAGTCTCTTTGGTTCGCTGAAATGTTGAACTGGTCTATTCCATTTGTTCTGGCCAACATGATAATCCCTTGCTGAAATTGTTGGAGAAATCTGGGGAAAAATCATATTTCTTCTTATGTGATTTCGCAATATTCTGATGAATCCTCTCGATCTAACCAAATCAGTATCGCGAGGATAATGTCTTTGAAGTGAGGACTGCTAATTGGATCTCCTAGCAGTTCTCCCTGTTTAAAGGAAGGAGCGCAGGATGAATTCTGGTCATTTCTCCACTGCTGTGAGCTGCGACTGGGTGTGAGGAAGAGAGAGTGAACGCGAAGTGAGTGGGCACTCTGTCATTTCAGTGGACTGTGGGAGTAAAGGCGTGGAATTTAGCTCTTGTTGGCTTGGGTTTTCTTGGGTGAGATCGTGGGCTTGTTGCAGTGAGGAATTTGTTAGCCTTTTTGTTAGGCTAAGTTTTATTTTGATGATAACTAAAATGTTGTCGAATTTAATAAATCCAATATGTTATATTTTTTGGATATTATTCTTATCATTTTTATAATAATTTTTATATCCGTGTATATTGAAAATACACTCAAAATAGGTATTATTATTGTGCTATCATGTTTACTTAAGTCCATGTAGTGTAGCATATCATTTAGGGGCTCAGTATAGTCCAGGGGTTAAAATAGAGTGAGTGGGGACGAGCTGCGAATGGAGAAAACTCGTCGCAATCTGTTCTGTCTACATTCGAACGACGCGCGGACGACATGTGGATGAATAGAGGCGTCCAAAATACTCCAGAGTTACGTTTCTGGATGGGCGAGGACGAGGTTCTGCATCCCAATCCAGAATGTGGTCTTGCGGATGAGGCGCGGACGAAGGCAAACACAACACTTTTGAATCTGTCCATTTTGATGTACACTTTGAATGCAAAAATGAAGACATGTGGACGATAGTAGACGATAGAAGACGGTGGCAGACGAAGAAGAAAACAATCTAAAGAATTTATTTTGTTCATGTGGACGACTGCAGACGAGGACCTACGTCCGAAAAGTCCAGATTGTGCATAACGACTATATTTCCAACGGACGAATTTCAACAGATATTTTCCAACTGCTACATGCGGGGGACCAAAAGTGGTTTAGGATGTCCGAAAGTCCACTGCCTATATATAGAAGATCACTCCAAGCTCTCTACAACGAACGGAGAATCGTGGCGAAGTCTTGGCAAATTTTATACGCGATTCTAACTCACTGTGAGCTATTATTGTAAATCCAATTCTCCCCACTCTTAAACTTGCAAGTTATATTTGAGAGAATTCAGATTAGATAGATTGCGCTTTGAATTTTCGAATCATATTTGTGCTAAATTGTAAAGGGTGATTCCCTAAGAATTCATCACACTTGGGTGAAGCCTCGAAATAGTCATAGACACTATTGAACACCCAAAAGTTCAATCAATGGGTGACTCCTAGCAATAGTCAAATTTAGGTTGACGACCCGTAATAGTCAAAAGGTGATGCCTTTAGAATTAGTCTTTGTAAATGGTTTAATTAATACCCGTAAGTCAATTAATTAATGAATCTCCAAGTGGAATTTGGAGCGCGGACGTAGGCGGATTTGCCGAACCGTGTAAACAAATATTGTGCATACTCTAACCCTTAACTCTTTATACTTATGCATTGCTTATTTAATTGTATTCAATAAATCATTTAGAGATTTAGAGAATTTATATATCGTACGAAAAAGTTAGAAATACTATATTCACCCCCCTATAGGCGCATAGCAATTTTACAATTGGTATCAAAGCAGGGGATTAAAATTTTTCGTGTGTGATATTGTCTATTTGGTGCATACTATATAAATTTTGGGTTAGAACTCTTTCGTTGTGATTATTTGTGAATTAGTTGAATTTATAATCTAGAACAATATGACATCAAACTCCAATAGCATAAATATGGAAGGACAATCTTCAACTAGGCCACCCTTCTTTAATGGTGATAATTATTTGCATTGGAAAACTAGAATGAAAATTTACATTCAATCTATTGATTATGCAATGTTGAGAATTCTTATGAATAGACCATATATACCTACTAAACTTGTTGATGGATTAAATGTGCCTAAATTAGAAGACGAATTTAATGATGATGATTCTCGAAAAATGAGTTTAAATGCTAGGGCTATGAATAAATTATATTATGCTTTAAATGCCAATGAATTTAATAGGATTCAAAGTTGCGAAAATGCCCAAAATATTTGGAGACTTCTTAAAGTTATGTATGAGGGCACTAACCAAGTAAAGAAAAATAAATTAAGTATGTGTATACATGATTATGAATTGTTTTGCATGGATAATGATGAGACTATTAATTCTATGTTTACACGCTTCACTAACGTTACTAATAGTTTGAAATTGCTTGGTAGAGAATATACCAACGAAGCGTTGGTCCATAAAATTCTTAGGTGTCTACTGAGCAAGTGGCTACCAAAAGTAACAACAATTCAAGAGGGTCATGATCTCACGACCTTAAAGATGGAGAGCTCATTGGCTCTCTAATGACGCACGAGCTTACACTTATGAGCCATGAGAAGGAGAAAGATGAGGACAAGAAAATGGCTTCTAAGCCAATTGCTTTCAAAGCCTCCACACACACGACGGATGCTTCCGGTGATGATGATGACTCTAAAGGTATTGATGAAGAATTAGAATCCATCACTCGAAAATTGGATAAACTTCGTCGAAGGAGGAAAGAAAAGAAATAGAAGGGCATTGTATGCTATGGGTGCGGTGAACCCAGACATTTATCTACCGAGTGCCCCAAATCAAGGAGAAAACACAAAGCCTCAAAGAAGAAAACATTAAAGGTCATGTGGGATGATAGCAAGGAGTCCACTTCCGAAATTGAAGAAGTCTCCCACATTTGCTTCGTGGCTAAAGGTAATGAGGTAAACTCTTCTAGCAATTCAAATTATGATAATAATGATGATGATTTATTTGATGCTTACAATGAATTGCTTGAGAGCTTTGATGAACTAAAAGATAGATATAAATTATTGAAAAAGGAAAATAAGAAATTGATCGAAAAGCATGCAAGCTTGACTCGATCTTTAGAGGATCAAATTTTAGATTTAAAGAGCATGAATATTATGTTGAATGCTACCATTAAAACTTATGAGTTTAGCAATAGTAATTTGAAATTGAAAAATGATGTTTTGAATGCTATCGTACTTAAATTCACAAATGGTAGTAAAAATTTGAATATGCTCTTAAGGAAGCACAAGGTTACATTTGATAAAGCTGGAATTGGCTATGAACCCTTTGCTAAAAAGAAAAATTATAATAATTTCTTTGTTGGTTCTTCTATTTGCAATTCTTGTAATTGTGTTGGACATAAATCTTTTTGTCGTCCATTAAAATTGAATGCAAATGTAAAATCAAATGTTAATTCTAAATTTGTTTATCCTTCGATTTTAAATTCTAAATTTAAATCCAATATGAATTCTAAATTTGTGTGGGTTCCTAAAGGAACCAAACCCTTAACCAATGGACCCGAAATGGTTTAGGTACCAAAGAGTTCGAATTGATTGTGTTGTAGGTTGAAATTCTCCCAATGTGCAAAAAGGACTTGGATACTTGAATATCCAATACAAAAGGAGAGAAGCTTCAAAGATTGCCTCCAATGCTTTTACAATGGAATTAAACTCATGGAGGTACACAATTTTGTCATTTGAACTTGTTAGTTAGTTTTTGATTGGATTAAATTGTTTGGTATTTTGCTTGAATGGATTTAATGTGATCTTTGATTTAACTTTAATTAGTAGAATAATTTTTCTTGGATTCATTGTTAGCTTTGATTTTTTGTATACATAGGTTGAAATTTACTTTATGTCTTCCACTTGTATTTTGATGATTTGGTTCCAACAATTGAATTTCTAGATAACATAAAATTGTTGAATTGTTGGATATAGATTTTTTTAAAGTTATTGTATCTCTCCTTTGGATTAATTTTGTGTATGAAATGAGGGGAGAAAATACAATTGTTTGAGAATTAAGTTAGATCATTTACTTGTTTTGAAATATTGATTTTAATTATAGTCTTTGATAGATTTTACTCCTGCTAGGTTAAACTTTGACAATTCTCCTTGATTGAAACTAGTTAATTGATAAAGGGGAAGATAAATGTTTTGAAGAAAATTGATTTGTTTTAATTTTGGATTTCCCCATAGATTGAATAATGTTAAATGATTCAGGGGGAGAAAAATACAAATGTTTTAATTTTGATAAGTTTGTTTTCACTATTGATTTAAACTTTGATAATCCTCATTGATTTTGTAGTGTTAATTGATTTAGGGGGAGACAAATACAAATGTTTTTGATTTATAAAGGGGAAGAAGTTTTGTAGTTGATTATCTAATTAATATCAATATTTCTCTTTGGTTTGAAATCTCTCAATTGATTTCAATAATTGCTTTTGTTTTAAACTTCTACAAATTGGTATCATTTATGAAACTTCTTTTGTTTTGGTATCAATGAAATCATTTTTCTCTAAAATTAGTAAATTTTTTTTTTCAAGATCTTCATTTGGTATCATATTTAGTTTCCCAACTATTTGATTATGTACATAATGATAGGGGGAGAAAAATTGCTTTTCAAAATTTGAACTAATCCATGGATTTATGACAATTGGTATGTATTTTATTTTAAATTGGATGGTTCTCTTATTTGTGAACTCCCTCATATTTGCTTGGTGATAATTTTTAAAGGGGGAGAGAAATGGTTAAATTGTTCTATTGTTGCTTGAAGGGGGGAGAGCAAATATTTTAAATGTGTGGTATATCCCCATTAGGTTATTGTTGTGATTAACATAGGGGGAGATATATTTGAATTGATTTTGATTTTAAACATTGGTATCTCTCTTAGAAATTTCTTTTTGAACTTATAATTGGTATCATACTTGGCAACAATGATTTGATTTTAACTTTGAATTTACAATTGATATTAATCTTTGAAAAACTTGGTTTGCTTCAAATTGTGAATTATCATTGGTATCATTTGTTAATTTGTTAATTCTTCAATTGTTATCTATAACGACCCGACTTTTTCTAACCTTTTTAAAATGCGTTAGAATTAAAACTTTGATAAAACTACTGAAATCTCTTTTTAAAATAATCAGAGTGCCTAAGCCGGACCGTCAAAAACCTTTCATTATACTGGTTGTGAAAATCCAACTAAAGTATTGGAAAACATAGCGGAAGCATTATAAAATCTTTTATCAAAATATAGCGGAAGCGAAAACATTCATGTAATGAAAACTAGACAAATCACTACATATTTATTAACAAATACTTTCTTCACTTCTTTTAGCCTGGCCAGCCTCAAGTCTCGCGCATGCAAATCCTTCATCCCTGCTTTATGATCTGTTCACCGTTTGTACCTACACCACAAGTAATACGTGAGCCTAAAGGCCCAGTAAGGAAAAACGTTTAATGCAATATGCTATGCCTCTCTTTAGTTCTTTTGTAATGGGGGCCATCCAAACCAATCTTTTCATTACGTTCATTCGTTCGCTCGTTCGTTAGCGTGAGACTGGAGGACCCATATGGAATGACATAGTTTGCACTACCCATCCGCCCCCAACTCCCCATTCATTTGTTCAGTCATTTCTTTTAATTCTTTCCTTTCTTTCGTTTCTTTTTATTAACATTTTTCCTCACTCATGCATGTTTTCTTAATTGTTTCTATTAGCATGATGCATGACGATACATTCTCCAACTAACATGATGCATGATGCAGTATAACGTAACATTAACAATAATTAATTACGCATATAAAAGAAAGTAAATGAATTGAATAGCGTATAAAAAAAAGTAACGAAAAGTGGACGGCACATATAAAGAAAAATGCAGTGCAACGATAATGGAATGACATAATTTAAGAGCACATAAAGAGGAAAATTGTAGTAAAGCATAATTTAATTATTAAGAGTCATTCTGAATTCTACTTAATTAACCATACTCAAGGAAGTAATTACAATTATTATTGTAGTTAAAACATGCTCAGATAAATTAGTTAATTTGTTAAACATGCTTAGATTAGTTAGTTAAACATACTTGGATTAATTAGTTAACATGCTTAGATTAACAAGTTAATTGGTTAAACTACTCAAATTAAGTGATTATGGTTAAACATAGAAAACAACTTTTAAAGAAATAGAAATAACAGTAGACATTCATCACTATTCTATCACTATCACAGTAAAGCATTCTACATGGCTTAACATCACCAAACAAGGCTTACATCAGTGATTATCATCTAACATTTATTAGGCATTCATCATTTCTCTAAGCATTTCATTTCAGCACTTGCAGTAAAGTAAGTAACATCAAAGCAGGAAGTTAACAACCAAATAAGAAATTGCAGGAAATTAACAAAGAATGGCAACAACAAAGAAAACACAACTCACACACACTACTTGTGGGTAGGGCCTCCAAATGGCAAAGACACACCCAAATCCTTACCCTAGTTGAAGAACTAACTCACGGACAACACACTCTAGCTCCTTCAGCTCTAGTTCACAGAGCTCCAACTTCACTCACGTAATACTAAATACACTCTTTACTAACACACTCAACTCACAGAACACACAAGTCTCACTAGAGGATTCTCACTCACGTTGAGCTCTCTCTCTCTCTCTCTCTCACTCAAGCTCTCTCATTCGGAGAAGAGGAATGCTGAGGGAAGGCTTCTGCAGAACACTAAATGGACAAGGATGTACCTGGATGATAGAAGCTCACCAACTTGGAGAGGGGAAGTTGTCCTTCGGCATGCACCAGGCGTGGTTTCGGGCATGGGAGGAATGACTTTGTGTCTCCATAGTATGTTTTAATTAACAAAACAATAAAAGCTTCTATTTTTAAATCCCTAATTTTCGCAGATCTGGGGACTTTTGGACGAGTGCAGATGCACAGGTCTTGTCCGCATTTGTCCGAAAGTTCACTGTTTGCTGCCGGATAAGCGATTACGGATGAAGGACTGTGTCCTCACCTTCGTTTGCATTCGTCCGAATGTGTCATTCAGACGAAGAATGGCATCCGCATTCGTCCGAATCTGTCCAGAAATTGGACAGATTCAAAATGACCACGTCTACTTGCGTCCGCCTTCATCCGCATGCATCTGAAAGTCGAGCATCAGGACGTAAAACCTCATCCTGCATCGTCCCAAAGTGCAGGGATGATATTCTAAGCATATACGAACGACGTTTCTCGTCCCCATGTCGTCCGTATGTGTCCGAATCTTTATAAATCCAACTTTTTCATCATGTTTTCCTATGTAACTTTTACCCCATAATCTTTACCCCATAATTTAATTCCTTAATTTAGTATTTATTTTAATGTAACGTCCTTGGTAATACTTCGATAATTAAATAATTATCCAACTAAAAAGTCGGAGTATTACAATATCACTTGTTAGAAATTGACACACAATTCTTGGTCTTTAAGTGAATTCTATTTCCTACATTTGACATCTATTTTTTGAATCTCATTTTTTTTGTATCTATGATCTATATTCTAATGCTTATATTCCTTCAAATGAGGTTATATGCGTAATGACAAAAAGGGGGACAATAATTTTTGATTCGATGTTATTTGATTGTGGTTATTTACAATTGGTATCTCTATTTACAACCACAACTTAGATTTGAATGTTAATGCTTAATTCCCTCTCGTGTTTGATTTGTGGATAGATTCCTTGATTAAGGGGGAGATTTTGGTTTGTAAAATTAATTGTTGAGATTGTTTTTGGATTCTAATGCTAATTCTCTCAATATACTTATGTTGATAATGCTAAAGGGGGCGAGATATTTTTAACTTGTTAATAATTGCTCTATGAGCAATTGAATTCTATCTTGAATAACTTTGATAAAATTCTTGATTGTCTTAGGACTCCCTTCCTCTAGGAATTCTTTTTGATTATGACAAAAAGGGGGAGAATGATGTATAAGTTGTAATAGAGTTGTATAACATGTTGCATGGATTAAATTGTTTGATAAATTGCATAACTTAATTAGAGAAATCTAATATGCAATATTTATATGGAAATGCTTAGTTTTAGGGTAGCCAACTTATTGGATTTTGTTATCATAAAAAAAGAGGAGATTGCTAGCCTTTTTGTTAGGCTAAGTTTTATTTTGATGATGACTAAAATGTTGTCGAATTTAATAAATCCAATAAGTTATATTTTTTGTATTTTATGGATATTATTCTTATCATTTTTATAATAATTTTTATATCTGTGTATATTGGAAATACTATCAAAATGGGTATTATTAATGTGCTAACATGTTTTCTTAAGTCCATGTAGTTTAGCATATCATTTAGGAGCTCAATATAGTCCAGGGGTTAAAATAGAGTGAGTGGGGACGAGCTGCGGATGGAGAAAGCTCGTCCCAATCTGTTCTATCTACATTCGAACAGAGGCATCCAAAATACTCCAGAGTTTCATTTCTGGATGGGCGAGGATGAGGTTCTGCGTCCCAATCTGGAATGTGGTCTTGTAGACGAGGCGCAGACGAATGCAGACACAACACTTTTGAATCTGTCCATTTTGAGGTACACTTTGAATGTAGAAATGACGACATGCGGATGAAGTTCCGCGTTCGAAGGATGATTTCGGACGACACAGCAGATGACCATGGACGAAGAAGAAAACAATCTAGAGAATATATTTTGTTCATGCGGACGACTAAGCGGATGACTGCGAGCGAGGACCTGTGTCCGAAATGTACAGATTGTGAATAACGACTATATTTCCAACAGACGAATTTCAACAGATATTTTCCAATGGCTACATGCGGATGACCGAAAGTGGTTTAGGACGTCCGGAAGTCCATGACCTATATATAGAAGATCACTCCAAGCTCTCTACAACGAGCAGAGCATCGTGGCGAAGCCCTAGCAAATTTTATACGCGATTCTAACACACTGTGAGCTATTATTGTAAATCCAATTCTCTCCACTCTTAAACTTGCAATTTCTATTTGGGAGAATTTGGATTACATAAATTGCGCTTTAAATTTCTAAATCATATTTGTGCTAAATTGTAAAGGGTGATTCCCTAAGAATTCATCACACTTGGGTGACGCCCTGAAATAGTCATAGGCTCGATTGAACGCTCGAAAGTTCAATCAATGGGTGACTCCCCGTAATAATCAAATTTAGGTTTACGACCTGTAATAGTCAAAGGGTGACGCCCTTAGAATTAGTCTTTGTAAACGGTTTAATTGATACCCGTAAGTCAATTAATTAGTGAATCTCCAAGTGGAACTTGGAGTGCGAACGTAGGTGGATTTGCTGAACCGCGTAAACAAATCTTGTGCACACTCTAATCCTTAACTCTTTATACTTATGCATTGCTTATTTAATTGTATTCGATAAATCACTTAGAGATTTAGAGAATTTATATATCGCACAAAAAAAATTAGAAACGCTATATTCAGCCCCCCTCCATTGGCGTATATCGATCCTATAGAATTTTGCATCTTGAAATCTCCAGTGAGGTAAGAAATTGAGGTAGAGACTTGGCCAGTGGAGGCCCTACACCACACTTAAAGTCATCTTGATTTCTTACGTATATGTTTTCTTGAATAGTTTGCTAATATCTCTATCTGGATACTCTTTTGACTTGTCATTTCTTAAGACTTGTGAATGGGTTGGTATTGCTCTCCGATTAACCATGATGACTCCCTATTATGAAGTGTGTGTAAATTGTGTAGTTTGGATTATTCTGATTCTTTAATATCCAGTGAATGGTTGAATGACACTTTTGCTTGGTTTAGTTTTGCTAATTCTTGTGAAATCTGTGAACTCGTTGGTTGTTGGTACTCCCTATTAGTTAGAAACATAACCATGAATCATTGATTAAAATGTCAATTGTTAATTGTTCACTTTGCTAGTAAATGTTCTATAAATTGTTTGGAATACTATACTATCGAAATGCATGTTGCCCATTAGTGAGTTTTAAGTCTTTGCAAACTATGGAATACTAAACTCCCAAATTATTGATTGATGAAATTCTTCTGTTAAATAGCATGTTTTGTTCTCTGTGGTTAGTGACTTGTTGTTTTGGGCATAAATTGTTGCTGTGTTATTGGGTATATTATAATCAATACATAACTTGCTAATAATAGTTGACGCTTTGATTAATTAACACAGGGTTATAAATTGTGCTAGTTGTTAGTTTCCTGCATTGCATAGACTTTTAGTAGATTTTGTTGTTTAGGCTTAATCCTTCTTTGAATAATACATTGTTGAATTGTTTCCTTTATTTCTAATTTGGTACTGTTACAATGAAATAAACTACTAAATTACATTTCGCTGTAAGTTTTTAGATTCCGCTGTTTGAGTCTAATTTCTCTATGTACAGTTGGTTTATCGGATAAAACACTTATCTATAATAAACATGTTTCTTACCAATATTGCATGTATATTTTTAAATGAGTTTCTTGCCAATATTGCACGTATTATTTTTTAAATTCGTTTCTTGCCAATATTGCATGTATATTTTTAAATTCGTTTCTTGTCAATATTGCATGTATTGTTCCTTAAATTCGTTTCTTGCCAATATTGCATGTATATTTTTTAATGTGTTTCTTGCCAATATTGCACGTATTATTCTTTAAATTTGTTTCTTGCCAATATTGGACGTATTATTTTTGAAATTTTTTTTTCCAATATTGCACGTATATTTTTAAATTTGTTTCTTGTCAATATTGCATGTGTTGTTCCTTAAATTCATTTCTTGCCATATTACATGTGTATTTTTAAATGCGTTTCTTGACAATATTGCACGTATTATTCTTTAAATTCGTTTCTTACCAATATTGCATGTATTATTCTTTAAATTTTTTTCTTGCCAATATTGCACATATTGTTCTTTATATTTGTTTATTGCCAAATTGTATGTATTGGTTGTATTATATAGTGATTATTGCTTCGCATTTGACATGCATTATGATAATAGAAACAATTAGGAATGCCATGTTGAGTTGGTATTCATATGCATTTTTGGAGGAAAATGGATAAAGTAAATGAATGTAAGGGAATTAGAGGTTGGGGAGGTGGTTCAGATCTAACCAGGTAAACTTGAGATTATGCCCTTCCCTTGTCGGGTCGCGAGAACTTGCCTACCTCGCTAGGTTAGATGCCGACTAGCGGCCACTCACCCTGAGACAGAACCTCCAATGTCCCAGCTCAATGTATGAGTTGACGTATATGTAACCTTGAGTAAAGAACAGTTTGACCGAATTCCATTATAACATAATGAGTTACAGGCATACATCATATTGTATCTCATTTCTTATTGGGTCTTGAGCTCACAATTTGCTTGTGGTGTAGATGATTTTCAGGATATGGTTATTTCGGAGTGGAGGAGAAGACATTACCTGTTCAGCACTTAGGTTACCCAGCTGAATCGACCTGAGGAGATTATGGCTCACCAAGAAATAAATTGCTATTGTGAAATGGTTTGGGAAATAATAAATGTTTTGTAAAACCATAGTTTTAATGTTTTGTCAAACCGTATTTTGAATTTAATTATGTTTTCACTTTTAGTCTGATTTACTTATGCATTTTAAATTTTATCTTGCACACATTACTTATTTCCTGTCATATGTTTTAAATAAATAAAAAGAAAAATTTTTACACCATAATTAAAAAGGAAAAAGTTTAGAAAATTAATGCGGGATGTTATAGTTAAGAATAGTGATTTGAGCTTTATTGTTTTGAAATTCTCAAACAGTAGTAAAAATTTGAACATGCTATTTGGAAATCAAATGGTAACTTTTGATAAGGGTGGAATTGGTTATGAACCCTTCCAAAAGAAGAAAAATTATACTACTTTCTTTGTTGGTCCTATTACTTGTAATAGTTACAATTATATAGGACATAAATATTTTGTTTGCTCTCTAAAATTGAGTAACAAAAGGGCAAATTCTAAATTGGTGTGGGTTCCTAAAGGAACTACTCCTAAGGTTAAAAGGCCCAAAAAAATTTGGGTGTCTAAGAAGAACACTTAGGTGTTCTTCAGTTTTTAAATCAAGAGTATGTTTAATTGATTGATGAAATTGTTTAATATTTATACTCTTGGTTTGAAGTAAATGAATAGTATGCATATAGGGTAAAAGTTTATACTTTCATTTAATACTGATTTTATTGGTTGCATATTTTTTTTGGTCTCATTGGTTTATTTCTCTTTTATCATTCAATTGTTTTAATTTTTGAATTGGTTTATTTTAGGTTTAAATTGTGTTAATACAATAATTGATATTATAAATTGTGTATATTGAATTGTTGTTGGATCTTAATGTCTTGATTACTCCCCATTGATTTGAAATTATTTATTGAGATAGGGGGAGAAAATAGTGTTTTTAAACTTGAATGTATTCTCATAAAGTTTAAATGAGTTTATTACAATTGGTATATTTTGGTGTCTCCCAACAATTGCTTTTATAAAGTGGAGAAATATTATAGTTATGTTTTGATGGGCTGCTCCAACTCTAATATATGCTTAATGACAAAGGGAGAAATTTAAGTTGATTAAATTGCTTGGTTTGATGCTTTGACTCCCTAATAATTTAAGTTTGTACTTTGACATAGGGGGAGAGAAAAATTAATGTGTTTTGATTGTTGAATCCTCAATCTTTATATGTATTGTAATTGTCAAAGAGGGAAATAATGTTTTGTTTGATTGAAATGTTTGAATTGATTTGTTGATCATCTTTGTGTTTACCTCTCTATGATTTATTTTTTATTTTGACAAGGGGGGAGAGATTTATATAAATTGTGTATAGTATGTTTGCATGAAATTAAAAATTAGAAATTTTGAATAAATTAAGGGGGATAGATCAAATTATGCAATAATATATGCACATACTTAGACTTAAGAGTAAACAACTTATAATATGTTGTCATCATAAAAAACGGGAAGATTATTAGCCTAAGCGTTATTAGGCTTATTTGTTTCGATGCTGTATGTTTTAATTGTAATTATAAGTTGTTTATTAATTGATAATGCTTAATATGTTTATCTTCATAATTATATTGTTCTTTATTGAAAATACCCTTGATACGGGTATTAAGTTGTTTTAACTTGTTTACCTATGTCCATATAGTTAATTTGATGATATTTGGGACTTAGAAAAATGAAAAGGAGCAAAACACGCAGAAGAGGTCGACGAAAGACTTGGAGCAGGTCGACCAATTTGTGAGAAATGTGAAGAAGCGGTCAACCAAAATGGAAATGGTCGATCGACAAAAATGACAGATTGCTTGGGATTTCACCTGCTGAAGAATCGGTCGACTAGTGAAGATATGGTCGACCAAAACATATTACAGATTGCTTGCTGGATATGTGGTTGAAGAAGCGGACGAGGAGATCGACCGCAACATGGACATAGTAGGGCTTTCGACTAAAAATGTGAAGGAAGCGGTCGACCAAAATGATAAAGGCAGTCGACCAATTTATCTGTATAACACAACGGCTAATTCCAATGGTTGAAAGGCGATCGACCAAAATGGAAATAGTAGATTGATCACGCAGAGTCTATATATAGAAGACTCTCCGAAGCTCACTCTAACAACACGAGAATTGTAGTGAAACTCTACCAAATTTTATCCAAGATTTCTCAATATTGAAAAGAGTGATTAGACTTAGCTCTCCCATCCTAAAACTTGAGAGTTTACATTTGTAGAGTTAGTATATTTGTTGTAATTTTCTTTTATCCTCATTGTACTCAAATCAAGGGTGACGTCCTACGAATAGTCAAGTGAAAAAGGGTGACGCCTTGAGAAAGAGTCGCTTGTAAAGGTTTGACTGACACCTTTGAAGTCAATCATCACTAACTGGGGAGGTTAGGTAATTTAAGGATCTCCAAGTAGGAAACTTGGAGAGCACACGTAGGCCGAGGTTGTCGAACCGCGTGAACAAAGTCGGTGTCTTAGTTCTTTCCCTAAACTCATTTATATTTGTGATTGTTTGTTTGTTTATTTTTATAAATCACTTAGTGTTTAGAATAACAAATATTGCAAGAAAAAGTTTAGCACACAAAATTCACCCCCTGTAGGCATGGACCGATCCCAACAGAAAATACGTACGACGATTGTGCTTCCTCAATCTTATTATGTAACTTCACATTCTACCTTAGATTGAGCACACTAGTCAGAGCGATTTTCAAGCGAACTCTGAAATCTAACTTTCACTATTAGAGCGATTTCTATATACTGGATTATAGAATTTTTCGTTGTGGAAACTAAGTTTCCGTTGAGGAAAGTATTCTATAGCGGAAATGTGTCTTCCGTTGTAGAAAGTAAGTCATTGAATGCAACTACTTCATGTATAGGTTTGTTGAGGAAAAATTAAATTTTTAACGGAAAAGGTAACAACGATGTTTGCCTCGTTCATTTTTCATAGTTAAGTGTTTTATTTGTTAATAAAAATTGTTTAATGTTTGTCTTGTCACTATCCCCATAGTTTAGTGTTTTTTTGTTAATTACCCCAAAAAATATGAATATACCGATCATGAAACTATGAATTTAAAGATAGACTCCTTCATATATTGGTTTTTAGGTTCCCTCGCATGATGGAATTATTGATGTTTATAACAATGGTAACGCGTATAAACTATGTATCATGAAAAACAATTTAGCATGAACACAAAACAGATAATTGTTATAATATATTAATAATAATATATATTAAAATATCTTATTTTAGATCTAATTCAAAAGTTTAAAAATTATACCTTTATAACTAACTTCATATAGGTACAAAATCGGGGAGCTTTGATAATGATTTCTTCAACCTTTGAAATCTTAAATTTTTTCAGTCAATTTTTCTCATCTCCAATAAACACGTGTGGGGGTGGTGAACGCAACAAGATCATACTCAATTTATGATAGATCGTATTCTCAACACATGAGATGATCTATTTGAATTTGGAGAACGATTATCTAAAACTAATACGGAAAACTCACGAACTTGCTCTCAAAATGGATAATACAATCCCAAAAATTCCCCCCACCATATGCTAATGAGGCTGAACTTCTATTTATAGTGGAATAATTTCGTAATGGTCGACATTTAGAGAAAACCATTACAAAATTTAATCTGCCATTTAAGTTGGAAATGATTTCATAATGGCATATTCATCACAAAACTGTTATGGAAATCAAAACAACTTGTCACTATGATATTAACTCATATTTGGCATAATCCATTTTTAAAACCGTTTTCAAAAGTAACTTTATGTTTGTTATTTATTGAATAATTAATAATTCAATTGTTTTATTTAATGAAATATAATAAATATATTAACTTTGACAACTTTTGTCATTGTGTCTAATCAATTGAATAATCAATAATTCAATTATTTCATCTCATGAAAAATAATAAACTTATTGTTGAGTGTACTAAATAATTAATTCATAAGTAATTATCTAATATTCTTTATTCATTTTTCTATTATTCGAATAATGATAAAATGTGAAGACTGATGGACTTATAGTTTTAAGCTCCAATTGTAACACCTGAACTTTCGTTTTTTAATTTTAGTAATGTATTGTGACACTTGAGTGTCACACATGGTATATTTTATAATTGGAATATTTGGGAGTGTAATATACATATTATAATCGAGTAAATTGATGATTAATAAAATAAGAAATTTGATTTTAAATTGAGATGGAAATTCGGTGTATGGGTGAAATGTTGCTGGTTTTAACTTTATACAACTAGGTGGATGTTGTTTGGCAAAATCTTCAACCGTTGGATCAAGGGTGGGAGGGTCATGTTTCCAGCTCCTTTGGTGCTTGCTGGGAACGATCTCTTGTTCCTGTTCGTTCGCTGCTCACGACGAGGCGCAATTTTGGTGGAGCTCATTCTCCTAGAGGATCCCACAATTAGGTGAGTCCCAAATGAACAGACTGGGATAGGGTGTTGGTATCTCTACTGTGATGGCGAGGACGGAAAGGGAAAAAATTGAATGGGAGGGAAAAGAGAAGGCTGATAAGGTAAAGCATGGCTCTGATTGCGTATGCTTCTGCATTTGGATTCCTCAAACAATTTACTTCCTTCACTATTCACTTCCAATTCGAGCTCACTCTCTAGGGAACTAGTTGCGCCATACACCATTCTCTGCAATGTCTTCCTATTCTTCCTCTTCTTCAACATCTTGGCAACAAAATGTGAAGAGGGTCTGAATATGGAGTGAAAGTCAAGAGGTTATGACTGCGGCTGTTGGGAGAGGTTGGAGCATGTTATGGTTATTGCCAGGAAATCAAGGAAACAAGAGATTGTATTGATATTAAGATAACAAAACATACAGGGAAGGAGAAAGTTACAGGGAGAATAGAAAAGAAAAAATAGAAGAAAAAGAAGTTGATGAAGAAGATAGAAGGAGATGATAATCACAGAGAAGAAGGGAGGGAGATTACAAAGGTAGAGAGAGGGAAAACAGAAAAGGGTTCACTTCATCGATGCCATATGCCTTGCCCTTGTCCCCTTTTATATTAAATTGAAGATAACCAATCTGCTCCAAGAGCCACTTACGCAATAGGAGAGTGCCACTTAGGCTGTAAAAATACACCACTGTAACAACCCACCCCCTTAAAATATACTTGTCCCCAAGAGTATAAAATTTCTACTTTTGCAATCACTTGCTCAATTCCTCAAACTATATAAAACAATTGTTTTGGAAGATCATCATATTTCCCATCCAATACTCCCTGGAAACTATTGATACTTTCTTTTAGCTCGATGTTTTTGCCAGGGCACCCATGAAGACTTCACTACATGGAAAGGCTGGCTCAAGAACCGTTGAATCTTACGGGCACGGGCAACCGTCAATTTATTTGCTTCAAATTCATCTTCGTTAGACCAATCAATTCCTAACTTTTGTTTGAAGTGATAATGGTTTGATCTCTGCCACAAATGGATGTGCTTAATCTGATCCTTTGAGTAAACAGCCAAGCTAACTTCCATGATAACACCATCAACTTCAAGTCTTAATTCATGGTTGCCAAATTGTGTTACTTTGATTTCCAATGTATGGGTGTTCTTTCCATCCTCAATTAGATAACCCCCATCCGGTTGATAGGTGACTGCAAGTCTTAAAAGCTTTGAGCCAGTATCCTCATATTCATTACACCACCCAAGTTTCATATCACATCTAGCACAGTGATGGTTCCTGATGGGAGGAGAAGTATACCATATGGATAGCGAACTGTTGCCCCCACTGATATTTTCTTCCATCATAGATTCTTGTTTCACTCTGACAACACAACCAGCTACCATGCTAGCAGTAAGTCTAGCAGCATCATAAGCTTCTTTAGCTAATGTTGAATTAGAAGGATCAACAAAGAGGTCATCTTTAAAGCGTTCAATAAAATGGGATTCCACATTTCCATTCTCAAATGCCCAGTGGTTAGCAAGTTTAAGAAGGAAGTTGAAGTTGGTTGGCAAACCTGAAACTTGGATAAGCAATCCTTCAGCTTCACTAAGGCTGCAGCACGGTTTTCCCCCCAAACAACTAGCTTAGCAATCATAGGATCATAGTGCATACTAACTTCATTTCCTTGTTCAACTCCAGTCTCAACATGAATAGATTGAGATTCAGGAACAGACTGATAATGGTGAAGAACGCCAATGGCTGGAAGAAATCCTTTTGACACATTTTCTGCATATATTCAGGCTTCAAAAGCATGGCCTAATAAAGGCCCTTGCAACTGAATCAAGGGAAGAAGTTCTCCATTAGCAACACAGATTTGCTACTCTACAAGATCTTGACCAACTATCATCTCTGTCACGAGATGCTGAAGCCTCATACTCTTTCCAAGCAGAGACTTCTTGTTTTGTGTAAAACTATGCATATCGCTTTTAGGATGAGGGACATCCGCCAGTTGATGAGGGACGTCCACAGTTGATAAGGGACATCCGGGCCCAGCTGATAATGGATGTCTAATAGACAGCAAAGACCAATTATAATAGGACAGTTCTCTTCCATAACATAGTGCATCAGGTCTACTGTCTCGCCTCTAGATCCCACAGTTGATGCAAGTTTCCTAACATGGGCATCCTTCAACTTTTTGCAGCACAACTCGTTAGCAAAGACTAATATTTCCAATAGGAAATTTGGAAGGATTATGTGCTAAAGAACAATCATCAGCAATTCTGTAGTTGAAACACTATGTGATGACAATTTGGATTGTTTTTCTGTGTCGATCTATAATTCAAAATCTGACGAATGAATACATCAGCGTCGACAAAAAAAATATCAAGAAAATCGTAGGTCCATCTTTTTGCTAAGAAAGGTTGAAGCACTACATCATGGATGAAAATCCTTTGAACAAGACCAATAACCGTACGTTTGACGAACTTAGATTCATCCCCAACTACTAAATCCATTAGCACTTTTTTGCAACATAAATTCCTACTAACTGTTATATCCATAGAAAAATCAACATTATCAATAGCTGGAGAAAAGTAATTTTGGACCACCAGACTTGAGTTGCTTGTGACAGAAACTAGAGCAATGTGAGTGACATATTCTCTAGTAAAATTTGCTAGAGTAAGTGAGCACACCCCTTCTGAAGCCATCGGTTGCACCACTGCTTGCTTAGCGTGGAAATCCACATTTACTTTGTCCACCTTATGGTCTCCTCAATGGCCTCTGGGTTGTCCAATCCTTTTTTAGTCTCAGTACTGAATCAGTACAAAGTATCGTCATCCGTCTTGAAGAGTTGATGTTGAGTAATGGCAGCCATCATTGCGTCCAATTTGGCCAAAATATTCTGTTCCAATTTCTGAAACAAATTTTCCAATCTCTAAAATGAATTATCCAGCCGTTTGATAGTTTCATCGTAGGATTTGAAGCGTATTTCCGTCATAAGAATTGGTGGCTCTGATACAAATTGTTATGGTTATTGCCAAAAAATCAAGAAAACAAGAGATTGTATTGATATTAAGATAATAGAACGTACAAGGAAGGAGAAAGTTACATGGAGAATAGAAAAGAAATAACAGTAGAAGAAGAAGTTGATGAAGAAGATAAAAGGAGATGAGAATCACAGGGAAGAAGAGAGTGAGATTATAGAGACAAAGAGAGGGAAAACAGAAAATGGTTCACTTCATCGATGCCTTATGCCCTGCCCTTGCCCCCTTTTATATTAAATTGAAGATGACCAATCTGCCCTAAGACCCACGTACGCAATAGGAGATTGCCACTTAGGCTGTAAAAATACACCACCGTAATAGAGCACCTTCATCTTCTCACCCAATAATCAGAATCTTGTCGATGAGTGGTCTTGACAGCAATTGCTTTGATACGTCCTCTTTTTATTAGAGAGGATGGGATTTTTTATGTTGAGGGTAAACTAGTGGCCACACTTCTCGAGATCTTGGATCCCCTGCAGTTGAAGAAGCTCCAACCTATATCTGGGTTGGCAGAAAATGTTGTTGTTGTAGACTAATAATGCTAGCAAGAATATTCCTTGAGGCATTGGAATAGGGCCTTGGTGGAGTTGTTTTGACATTCGATGATGCAAAGGCTGTTCTTGAGCTGAAGGGAGTTTTGTGATTGGGTTCATTTGGGAATTGTCAGCGATATTGAATCTCCAGGTAAGGGAATGTAATGTTGTGGATGGCAATAGGCCCTGCATCACAAGGAATTTACTGAATTTTGACTTGGTTGAAGATTGTTAAGATTAAGTAAAATATTGTTTTATTCTTTCTATGAATATGACAGGACAAAACTGAGGAATTAGGATTCTGTAATCTGGAGTTTACTCTCTTCATGTTAGATGTATGAGTTAGATGTTTTGGCAATTACCATACCTGGTATGTTGTGTTTGGCTAATTCACGTCAGTTTTGGAGAATTACATTGTGATGATATACTGATCTCCTGTAGATATGTCTGGTTATGGTATTGAAAATCTATCATTAAACTGTTGAATTTGGATAGCATATTTCTAGACTTACAGTGGTTGTTATTTAAGCATTTAGAACTATGATATTGCTTTTCTCTTTATGAATCATATAGATACTGTAAGAGTTGGATAACTATTTGACCTGTTGATATTGATCTGGAAATTCTTAGACATATACAGTAACTAAAGTTAGAGAGAGATGTAATATTAGATTGCAGTGTTTGGTTTGGACTTCTAATTTTACTGTCTGTATTGTATGATAGACATGGAATCGATGTTATTTTGGGTTAATATTGGAGATCTGAATTTGTTAATGTATTGGATGTTGAAATTGCTGTTAGGATTGTGTTGTCATTTGAGGATTTATGGTAGTTGTTAGATAATTCTGTTTATGATGATAAATAAACCTGAGGATCTATAACATTATTTGCATAATTTATTGTACATTGTGTTAGTGATTGGAATCGAGGATTTATTTATTTATTTATTTATGCATGTCAAGCTACTATTGCATTCCAAGTAGCATATTTTTTTAAAATAAACGAAAATGATTTACATGCATAAATTTCCCAAAAAGAAAGAACAGAAAACAGGACGATACCTAACAAAGATAAGAATTCTAAGGGTCTTCTAAGTTGACTGTCCCATAAGAGATGGACCTATTGGTGCCACTCATTATTTCCTGCGTAAACTTATTGATTGAAATTATGTAAATTGGTTGTCAGTTGTGGGGTTTTAGTTAGCTATCCTGTATGAGGTGGGCCAAATGGTGCTACTCTCCCTTAAACTATTTACCTATATAACCGAACTGCTAAACGAAAGAAAATAAAAGTAAACTAACTGAAAATAAAGTTTAAAGTCTAAAGAATGTTGCATTTCATGTTCATATTCACGTTTACATTTCTTACTGAGTATTAGACTCATTAGATGTACCTTGTGATATAGAAAATGAATTTACGTAATTTACGTAAATGAATACTAGGGTGTTGTCAAAGCGAATTTGACCGTGAGTGAGAATTTAAGAAAAGATAAAATTTAAAGATATAAACTATTGTCAAGATATATGTTCATTTCTCTTAAATTTAAAAAGGAAAACATTTGTAAATGTTTTTGGTCATTTTAAATATGAATTTTACTACACTTATTTTAAGTGAGCATAAAGTCTTGTTTTAAAGAGTATGAAATTATATTTAATAAAAAAAATGAGATTTACTAGGCTCTAATTTCAAATGAGGTTTTTCAAAAAGACTTTCTTATCCCACGAGTTTTTAAAGGGCCCAAATTTCTACAAGCGTATATATAAAAAAATATATATTTAATGCTACGAGGTGTTACACCAATAATTTTTCGTTAATTAATATAAACTCCTTATATTAATTAACATAATTATTAACTCTAAAGTAATTCCACTAAATACTTAGAGTTGAACTCGTAAAACCATAGAGTATATTTATTCAAAGTAACGTCTATTGATATAGTCATTATATTTGTATTAACCCTCCATTTAAATTCATAATAGAGATAAATTTGTAATCTGTTAACCTCTCATATTACGTCTTTATCCTTGACTACCATTAGTTCTTGATTAAATAATTAATTCATAACGATAATGAATTGCACGCTAATTATTCAATCCCTAAACTAACAAACAAGGGAATCTATAAAAATGAATTTAATTGTTTAGGTGTTAACATTCTCAATTATTCAGTTTAATTCACTCCCAATATACAAGGTATACGACTCGTAACTCATACAAAACTTTACTGAGTAAATCAAAGAATAAATTAAAATAAAATAAGATTTTGTTAAATGCAATTAATTAAGATTATACATATATGACCATCATTATGATAAAATTAATTATTCTATATTTAACGGAAATTATTATAACAACATAGTTTTATCTGGTCCAGTCCTATGTAATCATATTATATAAAATATATTTATCTAATGTCACTACATACATAGTTGGAATATGACTTTACATTTAATGAAATAAACTATGTTTATGACCATGAACTATTTGAAGATTTCATACTTCAAATATAAGTCAAGAATTTATTTTGGTTATTACTCTTTATATGTTAGGGTTATTTTTATCTCACACCTCCAACTATGGATACCTTTTTATCCAACACCTTATGGTTTTAAAATTTTTAATGAAAACCTTATACTATCGCAAGTTTTCATGAGCCACCTTCTATGTACTTTCTGTTTACTGCCGTTAATTAGAGAAAGAAAAATCTCAGTAATGGCGATTCCCGACAATATTTTTTGATTACGTCTTGAAATCAATGGCGATTCCGATTTCCGCTCCATTCGCTGCCCACGAATTGCTGCCATTGCCTCTTTCCTCTTCTTCTCCTCTTTCACCACCTCAATAATCATAACCATTACACTGGAATAACCTCTCTGCAGCAATTTATACAGAACAGAGCCGATAATTTGACCTAGTCTCTGACTGAATCGTAAGCTTTTCCATTAGTGAGCTCGCATCGATCAATAAAAGTGGCTGATTTTTCTGGCTTGTGTCGCAGACATAAAACCAAATGTGCTCGTTCTAGCTCCTATCGCCTGCAACCTCGTCGTAAACCCATTAAAGCATAGTAATTGACATTTCAAGTTCCTTTTGAAGAAATTCTTCTTTTCAGTTCTTCGTTCTTGGAAGATAATGCGCAGAGCTTTCTCAAAATCTCGGCATACGGGAGATTTTGACGTTTCCAGACGGGTCCTGCTAGTTTTCTGTCTCTTAAAATTGAATTGTAGAGGAGCTTCACATGTTTGAGGTCATGTAAACAATCAGGAAAACATTGAATCGATTCGAAAAGTGAAGCTCTGATTTCTAGGGCTTGAGTTGAGCTGGAATTGAGGGCTAGAGTCCGATTACAGTTCGTGATAGACTCTGCAATTCTACCTGCCAATGAGTATGCGGCGGCCCGATGCATGAAGCATTCCGCAAGAAAGCTTTGCGGAGATCCATGTCGGTAGTCGATAATCTTTGTCAAGTGTAGTATGGTCTCGGAGTGCAGTCCGACGTCTAGGGCGGCCATGTTAGATTATTTAATTATAATCTATGTAAATGTGGTCCATGTTAATTAATGTTACATTGACTTAATATTAATGTGCTTAATGGATGTTTGTTAAACATTAAATACATTGAGTTAATTGGGTTTTAATTCCTTCACCTTAACCTTATTAAAAGTGTATAATATATAGTTGAAGAGGTATGATTGGAAAGACACGAATGAAATAGCATGTATGGATAGTTGCCTTGAATGGGTGTCTTCTTCAATCACCTAGGGGAGAAAATTACTGAATTCATTCGAACAAGATTGACTCCTTCTCTCTCGAAAAATCTCTCAACAATCAAGGTATTCTACACTTCGTTTCTGCATCATCGAAGAGACGACTTAAAGAGAAAGGTATTAAGGCGATAAATGGAACTTAACATCTTCTACAAAAGCGTTTTATATCATGGACCAAGGTTGGTAGATTTCGTTTAATAAATGAATGGTTAAATCAATCACGTTTATGGGGATTAAAGATTGTTTGCATGAATCGGTTTAATTGCTGACAATTGGTATCAGAGCATGGTTAGATATACGTATTGATTTACCATGTAAATGTATTAGATTTTATGAAAGGATTTATATAAGTAATGGAAAAGTAAATTTCGAATGGTTCTGCATGACATTTATAGATGAAATCGTGGATAGGATGACAAAATTTTATGTTTTCTGTTGAATGTTCATCGGACTGTTCGTCGTATGGACGATGGGTATTAAGGGTGCAGTCGACTTGAAGTGTGGTCGGACGCATGATTCATGTTGAAAATGTGTATGCGGACGCATATATGAAAGGGTGCGAACGACACGGACGCATGTATGTTTCGTCCGTTTTGAATCTGTAAAAGATTCATCCGGACGATAAAATGCGGACGCTACAATTTGCGTCCGATATGAATCTGTAAAGAATTCATCCGGATGATTGATGCGGACGGTACGGACGAGAAAATACTCGTCTGATTTGAATATGTAATTTTGATTCATGCGGACGCATCACACGGACGCTAAAGCCATGCGTGCGATTTGAATCTGTAATTTTGATTCATGAGGACGCATCACACGGACGCAGCGGACGGTAAGGTTAGCGTCTGCTATAGGCAGTTTCGGACGACAGTAAGAGATTGCAGACGCCATTACAACGTTCGCATAGTCGTCCGCAACGCCTAATTATACTGTTCAATTAAAGAAATTGAGTGAATGAATGTTTATACAATTAATATATTGTTGTATAGAAACTAAGTAGTCACCAAAGTGATCTAGTTTGAAAGGATCAATATTAAATTGTGTAATTTGTTCATTCAATTATAATGATGTTATAGAAATATGTTTATTAGTTATAAACTATTAAGTCACCCAAAGGTGGACCATTGTTTATAATTAATAACATTAAAGTGACATATCTACATAGTTAATTGATGTGTTTAAATATCCAAAGATGTTAAACATGTTGTGTTATTCTATAAATTTTATAAAACATAATTTAAAATACTAATATAATATTAGTCTATATAAATTGATTTAGTATACTATAAAATTATTATATTCCATTTACTTATTAAATTTATTTATATATTATAAAATTATTTTTATTTACTTTAATGCAAATACTTTACTCCAACATGATCATCTTACTAGATTCTCTTTTATGTTGAAGAGAGAGAATGAGAGTGAGGGTGAGAGAGAGAAAAGAAAATTGTAGTTTGGTCGGTTTTGTAGGGCAAGCAGAGAGGATGTAGTTCATCTTTTAGCAAGGGAGTGGTCCATGCAAGATTATTTAGTGAGTCAAATCGACAGCTGTCATGTTTATTTTTTCACACAATTTAATTAGTAAAATTGGAAATAATTGTCAAGAAGAACCCAATTCTAAGCAGCTATGCTTGTTGGAATATTGAAATGAGCAAAAGGGTCAACAAAAACAGGCCAAAAACCTGGAAAAGCATAATCAAAATAGGGACAGAAAGATGGCTGCTTGCATGTCTTGGTCAAGATTTGGGTCGAGTTTTAAACACGTGGTGTATAGGGAAAGACCCACAAAATGACAAAACCTTCCAAAGTCTTAAAATGCATGCACCTCTCTAACACTCTCCCCATCCCTAAAAATACCTTCCTCTAATTTCCTAAGTTTGATTTTGTTAAATAAATTGATGCGGCTTGAACTTTGTGAATTCTTGAAAATGAGACAAATAGTGAGTGGATCCAACATTTATGTGCCAGAATAACATTTGTAGCATAAACACGTTGGGCATTTTGATGTTCTAAAAAAGGGACAAAGTGGTAGGCGTGAAAGACCAAAGTTGTGGCCAGACATGAACACAACAGTCGTGGAAAGTGAACAGTGGAGGTGGATGTGGTGGTGATGGCGGCTCTTGTGGTGGTGGAGCCACTCAGCTGGGTCGGTCTTGCTTTGGCAGAAGCACCTCACTTCTTAATGGTCCCTCCCCTCCCCCCCACCCCCCCCCAACTTTGTTTCTTCCGTCTATATTTCTGTGAAATTGGTACAATTCTGTTTGAAATCAAAATCCCTCTTATCTGTTGTCAAGTACTGTTCCCAAAGGAAAAACAAACTCCAAAAGTAAAAGTGGATAATCTCTTTAGACAAATAAAGTGATGAATAATCTCTTTCAATTTTACTGTTAGAAAGATAAAGGGAAAATGATAAATCAACTATCGTACTTTGTAGTCAATGATAAGTTAACCATTAAACTTTTTTTGCTAACAAACTAACCACTAAACTATGAAAAAAAAGTTACCGCTAACATCACTGTCACGTTTACCATTAAATACTTTACTTTCAATCTGTGGCAGATAGTCAACTAATCCGCCGTAGATCAACATTTTTAAAAATAACTTTATATTATTGATGGCCCGCCGTGGATCATATATGACCCGATTAATCCGCCGTGGATCATCGTGCCTCGTCTGCCTTGTATAAAGTCATAGTACACTCCTCGCGATTTTCTCAGAGATTTTGTCAGCGATTAGAAAACCTTAGAGATTTCTGAGAGCTGAAGTGAACAGCATTGTGGAGAAGTTGAAGCATTTGTTGAACATCAAATAGCGTCTCGGAGTGTTAAGAAATCTGTTATTAACTGTCAAGTTGAAGTGGGGTTGACGTCCACATTTTTGGCCAATGAGATATGTTCAATTGGAGATGAAGCTGCTATACTGTTGCAATTCATCTCGGCAACGCTAGACGAGGAGGAGCTCCGATTATTATACGAATTCTGTAGTGACGAAGACATGAATATGGCCAAGAGTAGCCCTAGACGCCCACCACAAGGAGAATGCACATTCGCTGGTATGAGTTTTGATAAGAAGTATAGTTCACTGAATAAAATTAAAGAAGAAATTGTTGATCATGCGTTGAAGAATGGGTATAGGATAAAATTCACCCACAGTGACACTCGTCAGTTGAGGGCTGCCTGCCAGGAAGGATGCACGTGGCAGATGCACACCTAAAAAATGCAAGGTGAAATGACATTTCAAATAAAGTGCTACAACGACGTTCACACTTGCTCGAGAAAGATGGAAAGCCGCCATGCCTCTGCCAAATAGGTGGCAGTGCATTACTTGGACAAATTTAAAAGTCAGGTCGACTGAGACCTTTCTTCCATAATTGAGACAGTCAGGAAAAACTTTAATGTCAACATCACACCCAGCCTTACTAGAAGGGCAAGAAATTCGGCAAAAAAAATTAACGAAGGGGATGATAATAAGCAATAAAAGCTCATATGATCCTAGGCCAAGGAGATTCAGAGGTCTAATCTTGGAAGCTCGGTGCGTGTTCACCTAGAGATGAGTGCATTTAAAAGGATATATATGTGTTTGGCTGCATGCAAGATGGGTCTGTTGAACTGTGGTAGACCAGTTATTTGTTTGGATGGTTTCCACTTGAAGGGATCGACTCTAGGCCACCTGCTCACTGCTGTCACCATCGACGGGAACGATGGAATGTATCAGATTGCTGTAGAAGTGGTTGAAGCAGAAAATAGGGCTTCTTGGAGCTGGTTTCTGGAATTGTTGCTCGAGGATCTAAACACCTCGACCTGCAATGGGTGGACAATTATTTATGATCGACAAAAGATGCGGTTGATTGTTTTTGCCTTCTATGTTTATGTTATGCGTTGTGTACCAATGTTTGACTCATACTATGAATCTTTGTAGGGGCTAGTGCTAGCTGTCAGAGAGGTGGTCGGGTAAGCAGACCATCGGTTTTGCATTTGACACCTGTATGCCAATTTTCAAAAACAATTTAAAGGCAGGTTGTTCAAGGATGCAATGTGGGCCTCATCTCGAGCCACGACAGATGGGCACTTTGAGAGAGAGATGGCGATGTTATTTTTACTTGACCTGGCAACCCACAACTATCTACGAGGAATAAATGCGAGATATTGGGCCAAATATGCCTTCTGCTCCATCGTCAAGTGCGACATAAGCTTTAACAACCTCATCGAGTTCTTCAACACCTACATTCTACCAACCCGAGACAAACAGATTCTAAGTATGTTCGAGATCATACGAAAGGGAATTTTGGGAAGGATCATTAAAAAAAAAAGATGGCACGTTCAGCGGACCTTTTGTTTTCGCAGATCAACAACCGGCTTGCCAGACTACAACTTACAGGTCAAAATTGGAGCCCCTAGTTTTCAGGAGCTGCCCAATTTGAAGTCAACAATGGTAATGAACAATACTTTGTCGATTTGGATAGGCGTGCTTGTAACTGTTACCGATGGAAGTTGACTGGCATCTCGTGTGTCCATCCAGTCCCGTGTATTCAATTCATGAGGACATCTCCTGAGGATTTTGTGTATGAGTGCTATCACCGGAAAACATACATGACGATGTACTCCCACTTTGCCTGCCCCATCAGTGGACAAATCATGTAGCCTCCTGTTACACATCTTGATCTAATTATCCCCCCGCCATTTAAGAGGCATGTGGATGAGGCCCCAAGCCGAACAGTGCTGCCTAGAAGACATCTGAACATGATGTGTGGCTGGTGTGGGGCACAATTCTTGCACATGTGAAGGTGGAGGCCCAGAGTCTAGTGCATGTGGCAGCAGAGGCGACAGAGGCAGAGGCAGAGGCAGAGGCGACAGAGGCAGAGGCAGAGGTAGAGGAAGCTTGCATGACACATTTATGGGTTTCAGAGTCCCTGAGAATGCACCTGAGACTGTTCCTGGCAAAGTTCTCGAGACAGTCCCCGAGAGAGTAGCCAAGACAACTCCGACATAGTTCCTGAGATACAGGTGAACCCATTATCACATTTTAGATTTTCAAGTGTTATTTGAACTATGCTAATTTTATTTGCAATGTGTTCCTCGAATGAACTATTCTAGATGATGTATTCTTGTTTTGCCACATAGGTAATAGTCACTTTGGTTGAGCATTATCTTCTCTAATCAAGGAAGGTTAAAAATAAACGAAGAAGTTCATTTGGTTTGCGGTTATAATGCATGTTATGGTTGTAATTGAATTGATATATTAGTTTGATAAATTTGGTTGTTGATGATGAATGAAAATTGATTAGTACGAAAATGTCAAATTACCAACTTTTCCCCATGCAAAAATTTGAATATGTAATTTAGCCATTTGACGGGCCGCAGTGGACTGATAACTCGCTGCGGTGGATAGTTATTAGTCTGCTGCGGCCCATCAAACATTCTGCAGCGGATCATGTGTAATAGCGGCGGTTTGTCAACTAGGACCATCAGCATTCCTATACCTTGTATCTTTCGGTTTTATGCACAAGTTGCTTAAATTGTTGCAATGAACATGTTACTTGTTTGTTGATGATGAATGGAATTGTATGAGTCAATTTCTCTTTAAAAAAATTAAAAATTTTGCAATAGTTTCACTTGTTTTTAGTCTATCCCCTTTGCGACATTATCAAAAGCAAATATTTTTTGCAATAGATATTATCCAAACAGAAAAAAGAAAACATAAACATGTAAAGAGTCAATAAATTCTTTATTATGTACAACAAAATCAGTATCCCTACATATCTCAACTACCCCAATTCGCCTTCTTCTTGCCAAGTTTCTTCTGCAAGTCTGTGATTTCAAAATACAACTCCGGGTCCACATATATGTTGGACACTTTGGCGAACAATGGACCCTCCACAGGTACATCATCATGATGGTGGAACTGTTCCTTCTTCTCGTAATGTCGGATGAGCTCCAACCCCTCACTCGTACACCGAAAGATGTCGTGTGGGCTGAAATGCAAAGAGAACAATTAGCACATAAGCGAAAAGAAATATGAATCTACACAAGGGAAAGGATATAGCACTCTTTGTCAGTTGGTGCTACGACGATCGAGATTGCTTTAGTTAGCAATTGCTGGTAAGGAAGTGAGTGTGCAAGTCAACGGACACCATAAAACATAGTTGCTTTGGGTGTGACTGATATGTAAACTACGCATTAGAATAGTAGTAACAAGAATGACAAACCGGAAAAATGAGATGTTACTTACGTGAATCAGCCGTAATGTCACTAGCGATTTTTATGTTGAACCTCGAAGTATTCTTCTTCGTTCACCCCATAACACTGCATACAAAGAAAGCAAAACAAAGATGAGTACTAAGATAAACACTTCTAAACTAAGATACAAAGAAAGCTTCTCACCGTGTTTGCCATCCCTACTTGATGCGGGAAGATGATCTCAGTGATGGTGTACTCATCTTGGACTAGCTTTCCCGAAAGAATTGCCCACGTTTCCACGTTCTTCCGAGTTTTTCCAAAAACATACTTCTTGAAAAGATCTATCAATTGACCTGGCTGCAAAAAAAATTGACAAGAGACCGTCAGACTAATAAGGCATGAATAAATGCAGACACACGTATATAACCAAATTGAAGACGTACGATGCATACAGTTTTAAGTGGTGGAGGCTGCAATCCACTCGATGCACCTATCTCCTGCACCTTGGCAAGCATGACAGGAGGTGTAGGTTGCCTCTTAGGGCAATGCTGTTGTAAATTTTAGACACGTTATTACGTCGTACACAAATAAAGTAAATACTGGACTTTGTGTAAAAAGTAAATAACTTACAAGTAGTTTGTGTTTTCTGTTGCTGAAGAGGATGATGGAGATGCTGATGGAGAGGCTGTTGGAATCCCTGTGCAACAATCTAAGCACTACCAACCCTTCTCCTCGCCTAATGAAAGATGGCTTCCGAGACACATGGTAATAGTGATCGCTTGGTCCCTCCATCGTACATCCAAGCATCACGTTAAGATCGTTGGGAGTCAGCCTCAACTCCCATACAAACATTTAAGTCTAAACCTCTAATGGCTGGGTAGACAGTTCCAAATCTGCATAAAACAGCTTCACAATCCTCTCACAGCAACTTCCACCCAATCGGCGCAAATTGGCTAAGCCAGCCCCCTCAAACAATTGTTCAATTTCCAACTCAGCCAAGGACTCGAAGTTTACTCTTTTAGAAACAATAATTAAACGATATTTAACATCAACTCATACCATTCCTTCACGTAGGCTGTCTTGAAGAGTAGGGAGTGGAAACCCGCTGCAACGTGTTGGAAACAGACTAGTGCATCTCCTGCCGGTCGTTGTTGAGGCTGCGGTTGAGGTTGAGTTTGTGCTTCAACCTCGACTTCAGCTTCAATTCCTCCAACATGGCTCGCTGCGGCTTCTCCATCTTCACTTGCTGTGGATGCTCTAGCTTGCATCGCGACGGGTGTTGCTTTCGCTGCAGGTGCTCCATCTTGTATGGCAGCAGTTGCTTCTTTCGCCGTAGGTGGTCCATCTTGCACCGTGGGGGGTATAGTGTGGTGAAACTGATCGATGAGGTTAGTTGCAAGCTGATGACATTCACAGGCAGAGTTTGTTGTTTCTGCCTATAGTTGCGGGTGAGTTTGCGTCAAACCACCATTTCGCTTGAGCATCATTTTCTTTGCACAGAAATCTATTGGTATCGATTACACAGTGTGGAACAAAGGTCTGAGAGTACGAATGTTTGCCGAAGATATCGTGGTTCGAGGTGAACTCGCCAGAGCGCACGATCAAGTCTTATATAGTAAAACAGAGGAACAAAGAACGAAGCACGACGATCCATGGTAGATTAGTATTAATCCGCTACGAATTATTGTCAACTCGCAGTGGGTCATATGATTTGCGGCAAACCATCAATATTATAAGGTTATTTTTAAAAATATTGATCCGCGACAAATTAATAGACAATCTGCTGTGGATCGAAATTAAAGCGTTTAACAACAAACGTGATAGCGACGTTAGCTGTGACTTTTTTCTATAGTTCAATAATTAATTTGTTAGTAAAAAAAATTTAATGATTAACTTGTCATTGATACTCATTTTCTCAAAGCTAAATAATCACGTTTGGACTATTCATAAAGGGCACGTGGTCATCACGGGCATTATTTAACCAACATTTTGACAAAGTTAAACAAAATAATGGTTCGTGAGAAGTAATTGCAGTAAAAGAAATTACAAGAGAAATTTCGATCCACAGAGCAACCATTCAACCACCAGTCAAATTTGGGCCCGTTGGCATCATTGAAACTGATTAAACTTAATAATCCGTCCTATCAAACACCATGTCATGCGCACAGGCCTTTATTGGCCCCATTTTCTCTCTTTCTAGCCAAAAGAAAAATACAAAAAATTGGGTAAAACTGACCAAAATGGAATCAAACTTACCACCAAACAGGAAGACCCACGAGGAAAATTCGTCAAATCTAGCTTTCAATATCCATAAAGCAAGTCATCAGCAAATGAAAGTACCTGATCCCACACCTTTCATGTTTCATGCTAGAATACCAAAGAAGTTGAATCATTACTTTGCCTCATACAACCCTCCTGTCCCTGCAGACTGTCTCTAACAAATACAAACACAAGGGAGATTGTAATAAAATATTGTAGAAATTTCAGCAAAATAGTTCTTCCTAGATGATATCCAGCTTATGAACAAAAACCAGTTCACAAATACACAATACCACGTCTATGGACAACTTACAGGCCACCTAACTTAATCTAAATTCCATTACGGAGCTTAAGATCAAGCTTCTTCCTAGAGAACAACTAGCTATAACCTGCATTAACATTAAAACCCCTAATGCACGCTCGCTTCAAGTTTATTACAATAAGAAGACAAGGATAAAATTAAACTATTTGTACAACACCAGACAGATTTCCTGTTTGAAGAACCAAACAGTCACCCATTCTGTGGCATGGTTGCGGGGCCTTAAGGATGATTAGGAACACACCTCTCCTATGGCCACAACAGCTTCAGGATGGTAATGTAGCATTTCCAACCACATCATCTCCCTTATCATCGCTTCTCCCAATTCCTCATCTATGTCGAGATCAATTGGTACCTGAGCAGGAGGATTGGAATTTGGATCATAAAGGGCTGACATGTATGGGTGTTGGAGGGCCTCAGTTACACTTATCCGCTTTGAGGGGTCAAAAATAAGCATTTTTTGCAGTAGATCAATGGCCAGAGGATTGGCATTGGGATAAAGACGGGGTAATGGGGTTCCGAGTGAGCGAGGAAGGGATTTAATGTATTTTCTTGCTTTTGGATTGTCTATAAACTCCAGATCCTCCTCGCTCTGGCTGCCTAGGATGTTTATAATCAGTTTGAGCTGATTCAGACACTCAGTACCAGGGAAGATAGGTTTTCTACCAAGAAGCTCTGCAAAAATGCATCCCACAGACCATACGTCAATTGATGTTCCATAATAGTCACAACAAAGGAGAAGCTCTGGAGCTCGATACCAGCGAGTAACAACATACTCAGTCATAAATTGATTCTTGCCCTTGCTTGTACGTGCTAACCCAAAATCACATATTTTAAGGTCACAGTTTGCATTAACAAGAAGGTTTCCAGGCTTCAGGTCACGATGAAGAATGTTAGCCGAATGCAAATATTTCAAACCTCGTAGCAACTGCACTGAAAAGTTCAAATTACAAGCAAGAAGGGAGAGAAATTTCAACAATTATAACTACAAGTGTACAACAACATAGCTGTATAAAACCTTTAAAACTTTGTAACATTTAGAGAATGAAAAACAGATAAGAGAATAATGAAGTTAAAAATACAATACGAAGAATTACGGGTCAAAATAATGAAATTTATGGACCCAAACTTGATTGATTCTGCAACAGAGCAATTTTTCACTCCACAACTTAACAGATTTCTTGTTTGAACTAGAATATAAAACGAGGAAAAAAATGCATAGATATATAGCCATGACATTTAGAGTTGATTATCATGACATATCTAGATAACAAAAAAACATTTTGTGGAATGCCTAAAGCCACAAGGATAGTAGATTTTGGAAGAGAAACATGGTAAAATTAATCATACTCACGGCTATCATAATTAAGGAAATCATTGCAAAATGGCATAATTTCCTATCTTTCTTTCGAGAGCTTCTTTCTAAGCTGTAAAACAAGATCACAATGCTAGTCCTACATAAAAAGTGTCGTTTGAATGGAAAGGAGTAACAATTTAAAAACATTACAATAATCATACTTCAAAAGCACCGTTTGAATGGCATGGATTAACAATTTACGAACTATATAATAGTAACAATTTACAAACACTACAACATTAATACTTAAAATTTACCGTTTGAATGGCATTGATTAACAATTTTAAACTTTATAATAATCACAATTAAAACGTAAGCGTGAATGAATGCAATGACACCACATAGAATGCATCGTGCTATTGATATCCTACAGAAAAGGAAAAAAAAAATTTCTTAAAAAAAAAACTATGGCTCGGTAGGAAACTTAATTTTACGAAACCTCATCCAAAATTTTCATGAGATGCCATAAAGTCCAACATGGAACCACATGATGCAGACCTGAAACAGGAAATACTGGCAATGATCATTGGAGAGGGCTTGAGGAGACTTAATTATCTGATGAAGATCTGTATCCATAAGTTCATAAACCAAATAGACATCCTTAAAGCTTGACCGATGAATAGGCATCATAACATCTTTCAAGGCAATCACATTTTCATGCTGAAGGTGCCTAAGTAGCTTCAGTTCGCGCAAAGTTCTAAGGGCATCAATACGATTCTCAAAAGCATTGTTAATCCTTTTTATGGCAACTTTCTCATTAGTTTCCCTATTCACAGAAGAGCATACAATGCCATATGCCCCACGACCAATAGGCTTGATGGGTATGTATTTCGTATCAATCTCGAACAAAGTTTGCCACATTGAATAGTAATGCTTCCCTGGGGATCCAATCCCATTAGGAGGTTCAACTGGAGCGGCCATTACCTGGGATGGACAAGAAATTTCATTAATGAAAAACAGATCTAGCTGGAAGCCAGGCGAGCTATAAAACGGTAACCCATAAATCAAGCCCTCACTAAAATACAGTTGCATAGGTATAACTTAAATTGGTGATTTGGAAATGTAAGGCTTGGTTTTATGAGAGACCCGAAGCCATGACTACATAAAAAATTAAATAAATAGAATAAATTCGTTGAAAAGCAATTCATCATGAATCGTTGTTAGAAGAAAAGCAGAAAATTATCAACATAATTCAGAAAAGGCCAAAAAAAAAAAATCAATCTTCAGAAGAAAGCTACCTATTATTTTTCTGGCGCAAATTCTATCTGTTGGGTAAGAAAACAAGCTTAGCTCCTGATTCGTCAGCTACATCTGATTCTCCTTTCTCAGTCTTTCTACTGCTAAATTAATTTCCAAATCTTCCTGAATTTATTTCCAAATCTAGGATAGAGTTTACTGATGTTCAATGACCGAAATTACAAAATATTTTCGGGATTAAACTCTCCAAAACCTCTTTGCACGCTGCAACTACCCCGATTTAAAAACTTTTTCAGCTGGAAACCCTAATGCCCAGCTCGAATTGGCGCCACAACTGCCCTTATCCTGCTCATAACGTAAGCCTCAGCTTCAATTCGACGCATAACAAAGATATGATCGGATCGTTGGGTTCATGTTCCCAGGTGATGAAGATTAGCGAGATCCGATCGCGATGAGATTAACTCACTGACAGGAAATTGTGCATCTGATCCGTAACGACAAGTACGGATGATCTCTGGGAGACTATACGACGTCGTATCAAATCATTTTCTGATCATTAAACGGTGCGCTTTAAAGAATATTCGATTCCCGTGGGGCGTGAGAATGAAAGTCAACTTTTCTCCACTATTTTGATGAAAACGTTGACCCAATTCATTTTTTATTTTCTTTCTCATTAATAATTCTTCCTTTTTTTTTTTTTTTTTTCTAAAAAAAAACTTGATATCAACATCATATTATGTAAGTAATAGCATTAATAAATAAAAGTATTAGACAAACCTTGACTATCAAATTATTCTAATAAATATATTATTAGAATCACGTAATAGGTTAGTCTTGTCTTTCGAGATTAATGAATATATATCATAAAATTTCGTATAGTTTTACTTGCATCATTCCCTTAAATTTAATTGCCTTTTTTTCTTACCATTATTGTTCAACACCTTATCATGTCACCACCAACATATATATAATTACACATCAACAAAATCATCGTCACATAAGCAAGCCACACATATATCATAATATCACGTAAATACTTGCATCCACTATCCAGAAAATACATTTTTACATGCTAATGTCGTGTAATGTAAGGTCCAAAGTCAAAAACCACAACTTTACTTAACTTGATCATAACAAATACAAAAACTTTACTTAACAAAAACAACCACCAATCACTAAAAAATTATACTAATACCCTAAAAACCTCTCCCATCTACAAGGATAAGGCGCAAATGTAAATGTCTCCTAAAGTGGGAAGAGAATATAAAATAATTTTCTCCACCAAGAAACATCCAACTGTTATAAATTGACATCTTCTAAGGATTAGAATTTGATGAACCACCGATAGGGAAAAGATGAAATCCCTCACAATAGACACCTATTAAGGAAAGAATCAGACTTAAAATGGTAACTGATTTAACTCATTCAATACGTGTCCAAATGACATGAAATTTGGACCATATTTTGCTTTGCAAATGAAAAGGAAGCCCTAAAAAAATCCCAAGGAAATTCGTTTGGGAGAGAAAATTATGGATGAAGGGATGTAAGCTGGTTTGAATAGGCATCTAAACCGTGCCTATTGACTTCAATGACCTCTAATAGTGAAAACACTCCAAATTGGTTTTTTGTAAGCTTTCTACTCTTTTGCTATGGGTGTCTACCTCTAGAAAGAGGTGGAGAAAGGAGCAACACTAAGAGGATTCACGTAAAACTTACAAGAAAGTTAGTGAGACCAATTTAAAAACCAAAACGCAATCAGATAACACCACCAAATGAGAATGGCCAAAAGGGGAGGGAAACACCACTCTTCAAATTTTTTTTTTCTTTGCTGAAAATTTGTCCTCTGGGGCAGACCTTAGAGAGGGTCTAAATACCCCACAAAATTAGGGTAAACTTTCTAAAGACAACTTATCCAAAATTCTCTCATAAAGACACATGTTCTGTTAGACATGTCATAACTGAGTGATACCAACAATTGACTATTAAACTTAACATAAAATAAACCATAAATAAGTTATGAAATCTTGCATGAAATAATGATCTAATGGATCATTCTTCAAGGACTGTCTTCAATTTGAATTGGGCTTTAATTCCGTGTAAGTGAGATTGAGATTCTTTGATAGAAAATGAAGCTCTCTATTCGCGAAACTTTTGGCATAGCAAATAAACTATAATGTTAACACAAGACTCCATTCTAAAAAGCTTGAGAAGTCGGTTACAATCTTTATGAAGCACACAATTTGATATAAGACATTGACGACAACAAATTAATCCAAATACTGCTTAGAGGTCAGATTGTCGGTAGTTTTGGATTGTCCAATACTATCTCTAAAGTTGTACTTGATTTTCCATTTATGGTTGATCTTGAATAACTCCAACATATATTTGGAGGCTTGATGAATGTAATTCATCATTTTTCTTCTTTGAACACCTACAAAATACACACTCAAAATATTGTTAGAAAATCTCCGTGCTCAATTGTAAATAGAGGGAATCCATGGACATCAGAATCTAAAATCCTCACGTTGTCATTTAAACATTAATATCTTATTAGTTAAAAGAATCCAAAAATAGGAAAATAAAACTAATCATAAACCAATATAATATAAATTTTCATGTTAGGCAACAAAATATAAAATTAAACTAGACAAGAACTCAATAAGTTCTTTTACGAATCTAGGTCACTCCACACAACCATTAAAATTGAGATCTAACATATAACCTCTTGCTTCGTCTCTTTTCCCTTGCCTTTATAGTTAATTTTGTTGGCATAATGACATTAGATGTATTTGTTTTGATAATTAATGATTCTAAGTTATTGCTAAATATTGAATGAGTCCATATTAGATATGAATTTGATATGATTTGTAAATACCTTTGAAAAAGGATATATGATTATCCAATGTATTGTTTGAGTCTATGCAACAAAGATGTAAAACAAATTGTAGGACTTAAATTGAAAGGGAATGAAGTTTTGCTCCTCGAAGGCACCCTAAGATCAAATGTCGACACCCGCAATAGTCACCCAGTCTAGAGTCATGTTTTGGTGTGTACACTCGCCATAGTTGCTTAGTTCAGATTCATGTTTTGGAGTGGTTGCTTGCCTCGAACATTCGACTCATACCGCGGTAGTTCAAACTAGAGATTGGATTGTGAAGCACAATCAAAGGCTAGTCGCCCACATATGTTTGAGGATGCTTGGCGAGGATTCTTGGAACTAATTGAGGAAGCTCGACTTAAAGACAAGAACTTCAAATTTGGATTAATGAACAAAAGAGAGTTGCACCAAGAGTTTTCGCTTTTATGGAAATCGATAGTGATGCTCATGCTATAGCAGAACATTGAGATTCGACCTATAATACACAATATGGGTGAGACAACATGACATAGAGGAGAAATTTCTAGAATATAGATTTTGATGACAAAATTTTTATAAAGGTGGAGACAACTAGGAACTTTTGTAAAATATTGTACATTATAAATGATATCAAGTTTGTGTTGATAAACAAATATTGATTCTAGAAGTTTATTTTGTAAAGTTTGATATCCACGGAATGAAGACACTCTACATAAAGAAATGTAAACATGGTGAATATGAGCAGAGTTTTAAGTATGTGCGGATATTTGCAGTAGAAGTGTGGGTATCTATAGAAGCATTGGTGTTTGGGGATGTGAGATGGAATCTATAAAATAAGGTTTGTTCGGGGTAAGTTATTTGACATGGCAGATTTTTATTGGTGGACAATATGAGCAGATATTCTTAGCAGAAGTGTTGGTGTCCACGAAAAGGAATGTGTCCTTGGGATGACATGACATTTAGTGATTGATAGATAGACTTAAGTTTGAGGGACGAATATCCACAGTAAAAGTATTGGTCTCCATGGAAAGGAATACATCTATGGGATGATGTGGCAGATTAGGATTAGTAGACAATGTAAGCAGATATCTACAGTAGAAGCATTGGCATCTGCAGATGAATAAATGTCTGTAGATATTTGATTTATGATGTGTTCGTAGAAGTTTTGGTATCCATGGAAGCGTGTGTGGCCTCGAAAACTTAGTTTCAGGAAGGACACATGGTTGCAAAATAGTGTGATGCACCAACAGAATGGTTTAGGAAAGAAATAACATGTGTGGTTGATCAGCTCGGGAGGTGAATGACTGGTGCCTTCACAGATTCGAACGTCCTCTATTTTTGTAATATCCCATTTTCCTGCAACGAAATTAAGTAAGGGATGATTTTATTATGGAATATAATACCCCAAAAATGGGTTGGAATAATTGGTAGTTTATGGTAGAGGAAGGATTAAGGAAGGAAGATAGCAGTTACAAAAAGTGATAATAAAATGGCATTAGCTAAATTATAACAGTTGGATTTTTGGAAGAAATAAGGCAGTGATGATTTTGGGGTATTGGGAGCTAAGTTGGATGATAATGTCGTTAGTGTAATTATTATACGCTGAAGTAATAACAATAAATGGAGAACTAAGGGTTTGTCGAATGACGGATGTTTGGAATGAAAAGGGAACATCGTTGTTTTAAGAACCCAGGGATGACCCTAACGGAAAATGGGAAAGAATAGATGACAGTGTTAGTATTAAGTGGGACGACATCGTTTGGAACGAAGAAGGAAATGGGAAGGAAGAGACATCCTTTATGGACAAAGGATATCCGAAATAGAAATAAGGGGAATGATGTTAAGGTTTAAGTGGGACAAATAGGAAAGGCTATTAAGGAGGAACGGATGACAGATGTGAAGAACAGACGATGGATAAGAAATATAAGATGAATTGTGAACCGTTAGATGAAGCCTATGAAAGATTGAATGAACTGTTGACTATTAGATTGGAAAGGGAGACATCCGTCACTGAATTAAGGGATGTGTTTTATGACCATTGGATGAGGGAGCGAACAAAGTGGAACTGTGGGATTCACGGGAGGGACGTCCTTTATGAGGAACAGACGTCTCTCTCTCACATGGGAAACATTACAAAGGCAAGAATATGAGTGGCGGTCGTTGATGTGGTCGATGGTACGGTCAACTTCCTCGACCAAAAAGTAGAATTTGACATTGTTGTCATTCGTCCATTGAATTTCAGATGACATTTGCGGACGTCTCTCTCATGCGGTCAGTCGAATCTGTAACCCGAGGAGATAATGTATAATCCCAATGCCAGTGACTTCTATTACCCTCCACGTGCCCTCCCTTTTTACAGATGGCAGCTCCTAGGAGGGATTTAAAGGGATTTTATGGGTATGAATTGTATAGCTTCTAAGGGGAAGGACTAGAAAATGCCTTAAGTGTTTTGTCAAGAAATATACAGAGAAGAAAGAAGGACAGTGAGGAGACGTGAAAGCAAGTTGCGTGAGAAAAAGGGAAAAAGGAGAGAAAAGAAATAAAGGGAAAGAAGTAGTGAAGGCCCAGTGCTCCTGGAAAAGAGAAAGAGTGAAGGCAGGGGTGGAAGACAATGAGTGTTCTGGAGATTACAGTGAGGGGATTCAGAAGGAAGTGAAGCTCATGGTTCTCTCGGGTCTATTTTTGTCTTCATGTAATGTCTTCCTCCTTGGATTTATGGAGTTATGATTTTGGTTAAGCTCTCTATTGATTTAGTGAAGCTCTATATTGTGAGCTATGAACCGAGGAAGTGAAGTTCTGGAGCTAAGAAAGAGTGAAAGAAAAAGAGAGATGTTGCTCTCTGGAATCCATCAGGTGTGCTGCAGGTAATGGTCCTCTGCCCTGTTTTGGTTGAAACTGCCTTGTTAAAGACATGCTGCTTAAATGCCTTATTTGTTTGAGCTTACTGTTGTGGGTATTTGCTATTAAGTGGTAGCCATTGTCGTATGCATGCCTTGTAAACTGTATGTGCTTATTTTGGTTGTGGTTATGAAAAATATAGAGTGTTGTTGGATATTATTCCCTGCTTTGGTTCACAGCCTCTTGGTTTTATATTTAGATATTGATGGAGATATTGAAGTGTTGCTGAAGTGTTTGGTTTACCTTTCTATGTTGGTTAAATGTTGGGAATGTTGATGGGGCTGCTCTGCCATGGTGTTGCACAATTCTTGGGGAGAGTTAAGCATGTTGTAGGATTATTATTGGGTTGTTCTTTTATTGGGTATAACATTGATGAAAATAAGTTGATGGGAACCGTTAGACGATTAGGTTTGGATTAATGATGTCAATGTTGTCGAAGATAGTGAGTTATGAAAATGAGATTTACAATTGGTGATTATTAAAGATAAAATGTTGTGGATTTATGAAGGTATTGAGATGGAAGAAAGATAATGTTCGGTGCAGGTACGCATGAAAGCGTCCAGGTAAGTGATACACATGTGTTTTGGACTTTAGAGCCCTACATTGCAAGAGTTAGGAATTGTATGCTGATTGTTTACCGCTTTATTAGAATAGTAAGATATTGAACATGTCTGCTGCTTTGTTAGAATAGCCAGATATTGAGCATGTTTCGTGAATTGTACTGCTACTTGCTGGTTGTTTATTAGAATTAGATTCTTTTAATGATGTGTTTAATAGATGAGCATGCTTAGAGATTATAGTACTAATATGATAGAATATATGCATTCACGAGCATCATGCATCATCATTTTCAAAATAATAAAAAAATAGTTTTCATTCATGGTTTTGAAAAGGAAACGATAATGGAAATGAAATATGAATAAATGTTAAGAAAATGAGAAAGATAAAAGTAAAGAAAGGGTAAACGGTATAAGTTCATCATGATGGCTAGGTTCACCCAACATCTATCGGGGTCACCATCATGATTCTATTTGCTAATGAAATGTTCACAGAAAAGGATAAACGGTATAAGTTCATCATGATGCCTAGGTTCACCCGATAATTGTTTGGTCACCATCATGATTCCGTTTGCCAAAATCACAGAATCATAGTTCATCCCAATCCATCATAGTTCTAAAAGAAAGTAAGAGTAAGAGAGGAAAGGAAAACATAAAACGAAAACGAAAATGGATTTCAAAGGCTGCATGACACATGTATTGTATAGTTTCTTTTTATATCACTTACTGAGCGTTAGGCTAATTAGTTTATGTCTTGCAATGTAGGTACATGCACGAGAATAGGTTAGGGAGCAGCTGATGAAGGATTTACATGCACTGATTTTGTGGTTGGCTAGGCTAATGGATTTAAAAGAGAAAAGGTTATGTAAAAAGAGTTTTAAGAAAATGACTTTATTTATTATCCTTAAATAATTTTATGAAATAAAAATCTTCCACTATTTTATAAAAGAAAAAGTTTTGAATTTTACACGTTTTCAAATGTAAGAAAAACTGGGTTGTTACAATTTTCTATTGGAATAGTGGTCGACCGGGTGCAGATTGGAAATCGACCGGTTGGCTAAAATTACTATATTGCAGCAAAAAACCACTTTAGGAAACTCTGACTTTAGAAACCCATATCTTGATGAATATATAAGCTTTCCTCACGACATTTTGACATCAACCTCTTTATTGAACTAAGAATATCCCTTCAAAAAATAATACTAAGACATGTCACAAATATGGAAATATGCCTGGTTGAACTAGATTGACCAAAAATACAAGAAATCACAACTTGACCTTTGTATAGAAAACTCCACCAATATAATTCTTATTGAATGTTGAACACCTCTTCACACGTTCTTCCTTCAAAGATAAAGAACACGGATGCCAATAAGAAATTTTACTCAACTCACAAAATAACCTTAATTGTGATATCGCACCACAACTCCAGATGAACAACCGAAGAGAGAAAGAGGAATCACTCCAGATTCAATAAACAAAGCAAAGCTTTCAGTATTCAAACTCAATTGTCTTAAACATTCACGCAAGGGGACTTTAAATAGTCAATTAAAAACTATAAAATAAGAAATAATTAAATAGGAAACAAAGCTCGACCATACATACACACACTTGGCCGATTACTAAACTAGGTTTTAGGCAACTTAACTAAAGTAAATTAATTAAATTATTTCTTGTTTCTTTTCCTCAAAGTTTTTATGGCTTTTGGTAGCTATTCCTTTTCAACCTTGGCCACTTGAATGGTTTCCATATCCATGCAATCTTCGGCTTTCCTTTTGTCTTCAAGCTTGGCTACTTATGATGGTTTCCATAATTCTTCTTGTCTTGAGCTTTCTTGATCCTTAAGCTCAACCCCTTGGGTTGGTTTCCATAATAACACATGCATGGGCTTCCCTTGGTCTTCATGAGTTGGTGGCTCCTTCACTTGGCCCATTATTGAGTTACCTTCCAAATAATTAGAAAAGTAAGTGTTAATGAGTTTTTGGGCCCTAACCTTTGTGATTGAACCTTATAGTCCATCATAGTGGGTATCTGTAGAATATTATGTGTGGACTACAGTGGCGGGTAACTATCTGCAGTGGATGCATAGGTTTCTGTAAAAATACAAACGTTTAAGGTTTAAGTTCTTCTTAGGAGTAGACGTCCAGACTTTTATTTTATCATATGAAATGTTTGTGCAAACATTTAGAAATGAGTGTGAGGCTGACATTCATAATAGATACGTGGATTTCTACAACAGACATGTTGGCGACCGGGAAGTTGAAAGGTCATCAACTTTTAATGGTGATATGACATAATTGTAACACCCCGACTTTTTATCGAAATTTAATAAGGATTAATTTTGGACATTTGGATTTATTGGGTAATTTTTGAGGTATTATCAAGGGCATATTCATTAGATTATAATTTATGGAAATTAATGTAATTAATATTTATGAGTGGGGTTTGTTGTTAAATAATTGAACCAATTTAGCACTTCTCATTTCGTCTGGCCTTCGGCCATTTGACGAAATGAGAAAGGAGAATATTAAGATTTCAATTGGATTATTAGGGATTTAAAAATGAAAAGAGAGTAAATTGATTAAATGGGGTTAAAGAAAAACTAAGTGGGGATGTGGAAGGAAATGAACCGGTTCTTCTCGAACCGGTTCACGCCCTTATGAACCGGTTCACTAAGTGAACCAGTTGAAGGGCAAATAAGAATGGCTACCCAGCCATTCTTTGGGAGAAAGAAAATTAGGGTTGCCGTAAGAGACAAATCTCGAGAGACAGGGAGAGAGTGAAGCCGAGAGAGAATGCGAGGGACGAGAGGGAGGGAGTGCTCGGGATGCGACGGCTGGCCAGCTACTGCAATGGTGATGACGTTGTGCGAATGGATGGCGATGACGTTCGCAGCTAGGGCTCACGTCGGGCTTTGTCAGGCAGCATTTTTGGCTGCAAAATTAGGTACGTTAGTCGAAGCTCCTCCTTTGTTGCGTTTCTGTTGAATCGTTGTCGGTTGGAGGCAAAAATCAGGGGGCGAATCAACGAAATCCTATTCGTTGATGGAGTCCCCTGCATTGGCTATGTGGGTACGAACTCGAACCGCGACTCGGGGGAGTCCGAACCAGGTTTGGCTGGTTCGGACCGAAACGTTGTCGGCAGAAGACAACTCCTTAAATTTCTTCTAGTCTGGAAATGCAGAGAACGTGGTGGGGGAATTTCTGAACCGCAGGAGGAAATAATGGTGCTGTCGGTGGCTAGAGAATTGAAAGAATAAATTGAAATATAGAGGATGACTAGGGGGCTGAAAACTTTCAGGTGTGTGCTGTGCATGGCTCGACTACTTGTTGCTGGTGATGGCCGAGAGGTTGGAGCTCTCGGATTCTTCATGGGTGAGTTCCAGGTATGGACTTCCTCTTCTGTTTGATGAGTTATGCTTCAATGGGTGTTAACGTGGAAAATATGCATATGTCAAGTTGAAGTTGTTTAGGATGGTTTTTTTTTAGTTGTGATAATGATATCCGAGGATGCTTCCTAGTTTTATATAAATTTTATGTGGAGATTTAAGTTAAAGAAGAAATGTAGGACAAAGGGATGGACTATATTTTCTTTTGTTGAGCCCTGTTAGCATGTTGTTAATTAGACGTAAGATATGAGATCTTCTAACTGTTATTGGTCTGCAAATACATTTATGTTAGTGTTTTGGATGGATTTTTGATAATTAATACCTCTGTTAATTACTGCGTTATGAAATGTGAAATATCATTGGAGGTTGGAATTGTTTGAGTAATATAGAATTGGTATTAGTGGCTGGACTTGAGTTATTGGTGTGTCATTTATTTCCAAGTATGAGTCTGTTCGATTTCGTCCTACTGCGTAGTGGTGTTGGTTGTCGAAAAGTTGTTGTGTGATATTATGAAAAGTTTACTGCCTTCATAAGATTAGGAAATATTGATATTAGTATTAATCTATGACGGTATTTGTGAAGGTATTAAAAAGAAGAAGAGGGATAATGACGGAACGCTAACACACAATAAGGGATTAAGGTAAGGAACTTGAGTGTGTCTTGGCTAGTTGGAGGCCCTACACCACAAGTAGAGTGCGTGAGTGTGTCTATTTGTTGTTGATAGTGTAGATATGTTAGTATGCTGTAGATTATTCTTAGTTCTGTGATTTATACTCCATAGATATTTTTTTACTGTTAGTTTATTTTCCTTACTGCAAATCGATGCCGTAAATGCTCAGATAGTGAATGGAGAATGAAGAATGATGAATGATATGATAAGTATGAATGAACTATTAACTTCCTTGATGATGATTTTGCCCTGTTGTTTCATTATGTACTGCTGAAGTGATTACTTGCTGTAGTTATAGAATAATAATTGAACCTAAGCATGTTTAGCGATAGTAATAACTAGAAATACTTACACTCTTAAGTCTAGCATGTTTAATAGACTGTGATAATTAGGATGAGCATGTTTAACTAATTAACCAATTTATCGTAGTTTAGGTAATTAACTTGTTACTCTAAGCACGAACTAATTAATCGGTATATGTTAATTAAACCGAATAACAATCGTAGCTAGTAATGGAGCATATAAACGAATTAGTTGAGCATGTAAACTATCTGGTTGAGCATGTTTAGTTTAAAAGCTTCTGTCTTGATGAACATCAATTTATTAATTAATTAACGAGTTGTAAAGGAACTAATTATGCAGGTTAATAATTAGTTAAGTATGTAAATTTATCTAAAGAAATCAACTAGCCCTATAGTCATAGCATGTTTAACTTAGCTTAAATGTTTAATTATCTGTATGTTAATTCGTCTGTTGTTAAATCAGTTAGTGGCATTTAAATCAACTAAGGTAATTAATTAACTTGAGCATGTTAATTAATTTGAGTATACCAAGAAACTAGCTAGAATGTAAATTGACCAATGCATGTTATCTTAATAAATTAGCATGTTGAACTATTAGTTGATTTACTAGTATGTTAAGTAGCTCACTAATAGGTTTAATTAACTCAATTAATAGACGAGCATGTTAAACGATTTAAGTATGTTAAAGAACTTAGATAATAATGGTAATATGTTAGTAAATTAGCGAACGTAACTAAAGTAATCAATCTTGAACATGTAAAGTACCTAGGCTAACTAAGTAAAGTAGACTAATTACCTAGAGATAAATATAGGAAGCATGTAAACGGGCTAGGAAGTCGATTTGAAGAAATTATAGGTTAATAGTATTGTGTTATACTTGTCCAAGCATGCTCCCCTCATTTAAATTCGTTATATGTGTTGATCAGTTGTGCTACTCCGTTTGGTTGTTTACTCTTCATATTCAATGCGCTTCAATTTCTATTATTCTTTATATGTGTTTCCAATTCCAGTTACTTTCATTTAATGCGCGAGTTCAATTATAGTACTTTTACTTTCAATGTGCATTTCAATTTCCGTTAATCTACGTTATAATGCAGTATGTTCCATGTTAATAGAAAACCGTAGGGAGTGCCATTTTGGGGTGGTACTCACACATGTATGAGTGAGGGAAAAACGTAAGAACAAGAATGTTCGGGATGGACGTGATACGCCATCATCGAAGAAACCCTCCGGCGGGACACGCAGGAAGGGAAGAAACCCTGAAGGTGGGACACGCCAGAAGGGGAGGACCCTTGAAGGCGGGATACGCCGGAAAGGGGACGAAAATGGAGTTGGAGGGCGAATGGGTAGCGAAACTAGTCCGCGGCTAGGCCAAGCCCCTAACCTTGATGGGAACGGGGACCTAGTTGTAAGTAAAGGGTTAGCTCCGACCCACTATTCCATTCCCTTAGAACCCTCCAATCTCCAGCTCGATGTACGAGAAAAGAACGAACGAAGAACAAATGTAATAAAAGAGTTGGTTTAGGTGGCCCCCATTTCAAGAAGAATTAAAGAGAGAGATGTGCATAATTATTTCCCCTCATTTCCTTACTAAGCCTTTAGGCTTATAGTTACTTGTGGTGTAGGTACAAACGACGAACAGATAATAAGCAGATGATAAACACATAACGAAACAGGGATGAAAGATTTGAACGCGTGAGACTCGGGCTGACCAGGCAAAGAAAAAAGACGAGTAAACGGTTATAAACCAATGTTTAATTGTCACGTTTTATTTGTTAGACGTAGTGTTTAAATTGTTTAGTATTTCCTTCTTGAACGATTTCTTTACGCTTCCGTAAGATTTTAAACAGACGGTTTCATTTTATTATTTACGCTTCCGCACCTTGTAATTGGTTTTCATAACGGGTTTAAGAGAGTCATTAGCGATCTGATTAGATCCACTCTGATACGTTTTGTTTTAAAAAGAAAGAAATTTCAAATTTTTACTCATTTTAACGATTTAAGAAAATCTGGGTCGTTACAATAATTTTATGGAATGACTAAGCACTTTCTTTACTGACTTGGGAGAGATACTCAACCGAAAGCTTGACATCTTAGCTTAATAGATAACTCATAATATTTCCACCTCATATTTAATGGAACTATATTTAATTGATATGAGAACTGAAAGTAAAAATAAGATAAAAATAGTCATCTTCATTGGATTCGAAAAAAGGTTTGAAGAAGGAAAATTGAGAAAATTTTTGATAGTGTGTTAAGGTTTCCATGTAAGTAATGTTTGCATGAGTATGACCCTTTTGGCCTAAAACACAAGATGCTAGGTTGATATTGATACTTAAAGATATGTTGTTTTGCTTTATTGTTATTGTGATAACCCAATTTTTTATTTACTTTAAAAATGCGTTAAATTTAAAATTTTTATAAAACAACTGAATCCCTATTAAAACTTTTTAATTGAAATCAAAGTTCTTTTCTTAAATACTCGATCGTTAAAACATCTTACTTAAAACTCGTTACTTTAGTCTTTATAACAGTGGAAGACTTTATTTATAAAATTTATTTTTATCATTTTACAGCAGAAGCATAAATCATTCATTTTAAAGGACAATAAATGAACTAATATTTTATATTTATAAAACTCTTATCTCTTTTACTTTCCTTAGCCTAGCCAGCCACAAGTCCCGCCTATGCAAATCATTCATCAACTGCTTCTTGATCTGTTTATCATTTTCTCGTGCGTGTACTTACACCATTAGCAAACTGTGAGCCCGAGGCCCAGTAAGAAATGAGATATGTAGTATGATTATGTCTCTCTTTAATTCTTTTGGAATGGATTCCGCCCCAAACCAATCTTTTCTTTACATTTCATTCTTTCATTCATAACTCGTACGTCAAGTGGGAGATTGGAGGAACCTGAGTTGGAGGTATAGTCTTAGTCGGCTTCTAACCACCTAGGGTAGCTAGTCCCATTCCTGACAAGGGAGGGGACTTAGTTTAGACTACCTGATTAGATTTGAACTACCCGTCCATCCCCCAACTCCCCATTTCCTTTCCTTTCCTTTCATTCATTTCATTCATCTATTTTCCTCACATAATGCATATGAGTACCACTCCATCACCACTCCCGCACGTCCACGATGTCATTTCATCAGAACAAGAACCAGAGTCAAACTGGTTTGGACTGAACCACAAACCGAACCCCAAGTCCTTCAACCGCTCTAGTCCAGACCGCCAGCTCCCTGCCATCTTGACGATGGAAATTGCTGCTTCACCATCGCCAATCTTCGCCATCGCCATTCCATCGATGCCGACCACTAGAAATCGACAGAGCACCTGAGCTCACATGACCCGACATTTGGTTGATTTATCCCACAAAGTCCGACGCCCGAGCTCCAATCACGACCAGCGACGCCAACAGAAACCCGAACTCCTGTCGGACAATGTTGTCCATCGCGAAGGAGCCCCCGACCAAGCCTGAGCCTTTGTCTTCTCCCTCGCGTTTCCCTCACTCGTCGCTCGCTCTCTCGATCTTTCTCTTCCTCTCTCTGTTCTTTCCTTTCACAAATGGCCGAAGGCTAGAACAAAATCACCTTCCCCCTTTTGATTTCCAGCCAAGCCACACCCTAAACCAGACCAATGGTTTATCCTGAACTGGTTCACTCTTCTAATTTCCAATTAATTCCTTATTATTTCAATCCTTCACTTAATAATCATAATCCCCAGTTAATTATATTATTTCATTTTAATTCTAACTAACCTTACTCTATTTTTCTCCTTTTACTTAAGAATCAGGCCACTTAATTAAATCCAGACCAAGCCAAACCAAACCTGTCCAATCCATATTTCTTCAAAATTGAGATTTTGGTCAAGGGAAGGTGTCCGCGCCTTGACTGCATGCGTCCGAAAACCCGAATTGTACAATTTCTATTAAAATTTTGCACCGTAAACACACCCAACAATTTTTCATACTCTCACACTGTAATAATCCAATACAATACCGTCCCACAATATAATATAATTATTTTTCAAAATTCATTACATTATATAAACGGAGAAAAAATTATCGGGGTAGTACAGTTATGGATGATATTGATCATGTGACTTAAGGATATGTTGTGATGTATGGTTAATAGCATGTTTTCTGATGACATGTTAAGATATATGAAACGTTGCATTTATTCTCATATATCATGTTTTCAAGAAGCAAATGAAAATGATTTTCATGCATATATTTTAATGTAAGAAAGATTGAAAAAGAACTTAATGTATAAGGGGTGAAGGATAGACTATCCCAAATCTTGAATTTATGGGGGATAAGCCCATTAGTTTGGTAATGCGGGGGCCTTGACAAAGGTTGTAGGGTCGTCACATGTTAGGGCCTTGAAAAAGGTCATGAGGTCATCATCTATAGTGACTTCTAACGGAGGTTTCGATTGATGTCAAAATTGTCTGCCAAAGATGTGAAAGAAAGGAACATTTGATGAAGTATCTCCATGGATAAAAGCTTGCGCTGGCAGGACAATTTTGAATGTGGTGGAAAATAGTTTTTTTTACAGATTATGTATATTTTGTTCAAAGAAGTTGAAGTGTAAATGTGAAATACAAAAATAAAAAGTTTAACAAAAAAAATTATTATTAGCTTGTTAACACTTGTTTGTAAATAATTTTCTACTTAGTCTTCCACTACACTTTTGTTTCTTTAATATAATGGTATATATAAAAGATTTACGCTACGAGGTGTGATAGATTATGTCAGGAGTCGAGTGGATAGGAAGATCATAAGTGAAACTTATTAATTACTTAGAAAATCTTTAGTATCATGGTTTTACAAGAATCAAAACTCAGTGGCTTTCTCTATGACCAAGAGTGAGTATATAGCCGCCACTAGTTATTGTATTCAGGTGCTTTAGATGAAGCAAAATCTAGAGGACTACGACCAATATTATGAGAAAATTCCTATTAAGTGCGATAATACCAGCGCTGTAAACATTTTCAAAAATCCTATTTAACATTCTCGCACCAAGTATATTGAGATAAGATATCAATTCATTTGCGATCCTATTTCTTGAATTTATGAATTCAAAGAATCAATTAGTTGATATTTATACAAAACCCTTCGATGAGAAAACCTTCAACAATATCAAGATTCAATTAGGATTAATTCGGCTTGACTCAATTTTAGTAAATTCAAATTTTGAGATTATCGGTCGACCTCAAGTAATGTTGGGTTCTCAGCTATGGTCACCCACACTTAGAGCATGGTCAACTGCTGAAATGAGTTTAAAAGTTGCTAGGTCACCCATAAGAACTTTTGTGCTCGAAAACCCAAGCTCCATTCTGCCCAAATTTCTTCCTTCTCTACACTAGAATCATCTTTCCTTACACTGAAAATGTATTCCTCTCAAGTTTTCAATTTTTCCTCTCTAAATTTGAAGTTTTTGGAAACCCTAAACACCCAGGTCACATGTTGAAGCCGATTGGTTCAAATCTTTAGATTTTTCCTCTTCTTTCTAATACTGCTCAACTTGTTGGCCTCAACAGCTCTTAAAGTTGGTGGATAATGGAAGAGTGCTATGAGTCTAGGCAAAAACTACGGTATGTACTACTTTGGATTTTATCATGTGAAGTATAAGATTATGTAATGACAATATTGGTGATTGGGTAGTAATTTGATTGAGTTATAGCGGTAGAGGTTGAATTATAGTTAAAAATGGTGTGGGATAGTAAGGATGAATTGATGATGCAATAGAGATAGAGGTTAAATGTGAAGGATTAAGTTGAGTTGCTCTTGGGTAGACTTGTGGTAGACCAAAATTAGATTGGTGGTCTACTGGATGCAAAATAGATTGTAATTTGTTGTTCTCGGGTTGATTTGCAGTCGCCCAGATGTGGATTGGCGATCAACAAGAATTTTGACAGAATGAGAGAGTTGAGTCTTGAGTAGGTTTACGGTCGACCAGAATTGAAGAAGGGGTCAACCAGGAATGTGATAAGTCACCTGAAATTGCATACATGTCACGATTTTAAGTGAAAATATGAATTGATGACTCACCAATTCTTTGTTAGAGTGACACTTCCTGCTTGGATGACTCAGGAGGGAGAATAAAGATTATTTTCTTAAAAATTAAAAGAGAATTTGCGAGAGAAAGAAGGGAAGAGGTGAGAGGAAAGAGAGGAGAAGATAACGTGTGGGTGGAGAAGAGAAGGAAGAAGAAGAGGAGGCTTTACCTTGAAAGGAGAAGCATTTGGAGAAGAAGAAACCCTAGGAAGTTTGTTATCTCTCAACTTCTTCAAAGAGTTTAAAGATAAGTAATGATTATATGTTGTTTGCCTTTTTAGCTACATTACAAGAGTTAGGTAATTGTTTTTTAGGATATGTTGTTGTGTTAGAAGTTAGGCTCTTTATATGATGGTTGCTTTGAATTGAGGATATGTTAATGCTATGCTATATTTGTTAGGTGTGAGGCTCTGTACATGATAATGGTTGTTTAAGAATTTGTTACTTGAATTGAATGTTAATTGTTGTGCATAAGAATGATATTGGTGATAGAAATCATGTACAAAATATTTTTAGGAATCGAGAACATGTTGAGTTGATAATATGATTGTTCATGTTGATGATATGTTAAGCAATATGTTGATGAATGCATACATGTTCATGCACCATGATTTCAAGAAAAATTCAGATAAGGTTTTTATATGCACTTGTTTTGCACATGAAAATGGAAATGAAAATGAATATAAGTAAAGAAGGGTTTGAGTTGGCTAATGATCACCACTCAATCCTAAAATGTTAATAAGGAAGTGTGGTTCACCATTATGGCCAAAGTTCAACATAGATCGAAATTCATCACTCTTCCTTAAGTAAAAGAATGTTAAGGAAAAAGAAAAAAACTGAAATAAAAAGGTTTTATATATTGTTTATCATGTTCATAATGTGTCTCATTTCTTGCTAAGCATTAGGCTTATAGTTTATGTCTTGTGATATAGGTCAGCAAAGTAGAAAAAGAAAGAAAAGGGCAATTGAAGGAGGATTTACATGTTGTGGATATTGTGTTGGCTTGGCTAAATGGGAAAGGAAAAAAATTGTACATTGTTTTAATTTATGGAATGTTTGGTAAAGTGTAAGGATTTAAAGAAGAAATTTTATTTATGGCATTTCATTGCATTTTTTCTCAAATGATTTTATTAAGAAAACTCTTCAGCTACGCGCATTTTAAAAAAAAAAGTGTTTCCAATCTAAACGTTTAAAGTAAAGGAAAAACAGGGTCATTACACTGCTAGTCAGTTAACAATTGACCACTCTACCATTGAGCTGCTGAGGAAGAATGGGAAATTAGATCTCTCTTACCCCCCATCCAAATATAGAACTATCACTTCTTGACCTCCATCATCAATGAAATATTTCTTTCCTTAGTTTAAGACAACTGCACTTAAAAATCAGTATGACGTTGATATCAAATTACATTCGATTATTTACTCTAGAATAGTTGCATTTTCTAGTTTTGATTCATTGGGTATTGAGAAGTCAATGAAGCACATGGCTATTAATGGATTATATAATTTAGATGTACCATACTATGAAAGGATTATGAGATTTTTTATGCTAATTTGACCTTCACTCCACAACTAGTGTAATCAAGAGTTATATTCTTGGAAAGGAAATCAATCTAACTCCAAAGAAAATTAATGTACTGATTGGTTTTGGGATAGATGAATCGTTTGATGAGTATTTCAACACCACTCGAGAACCCGACTTTGTGAAGCAAGGGGAAAGATTGTAATTTCTTTGGAAAGTCCACAAAGATCTCAACATTGCAGTTTACTATAAGCCAAAGTCAAAGGATTTAATTGTTCGAGCTCGAGTTATCCATTATATATTCACATATAATCTTTTTCCTAGAAATGGTCATTGGGATCATGTGAGTTGCATGAATCTATATCTTTTGGAGAAAATCTACAATAGACAAAAGTTTAATCTTGTGTTCATCATATTGCACTACATGTTTGACGTTATTGGCAACTGTGCAAAATCCTTCTAGTATAATTTTTTGTTATCCAAGATACCAACTGAATTGCAATTCCTCTAGACAAACCACCTAGTTAAGTAAGGGTGGTAGATAACTACAATCAAAACACATTAGCTCATAGGGAATCATAGAAGTTTGGGGTGAGTGGGTTTTCAAGGCTGATCACATTACCTCAACTTCAACAGCTCCAATTGCTCAATTTGAGGAGGCAATTGCAGATCAAGACGTTCCAATGGAGAACATACCTAGTCAATCCTCTCCTCCCCACCCCCACCTGATCACACTTAGAATGGGGAATGTCAACCATTGAAGAAAAAATGGTATGTTGACTATGTGCTTCTCTAGTTTCAGCACGAATAAGAAAACTAACTCCAAGATCAGAGTACCTCACTATTATGCTGTCAGGCTAAGACATAGTTGAGATTTGTGTTGAGAAAATTAAAGGTTTTTTATTAAACTTTATTTGTGGCATTTAGTTTGTATTAATGTGTGGCTTTTGGTTTTTTGTAACCGGTTGTGGTTAATGTGTATAATCGGTAGTGGCTTTTGAGTTATAGGAAATTATGATAGTTAATTGGGGAGTTTTCTTTGTTTTAGAAGTTATGGGCATTTAGTGACATTTATGGTTTTTAACCATTAGTATTCTATGGTTGTTTTTGTAAGCATATATAAAGGCATGTTTAGTTAAATGATAAAATATCACTTCCTCTATATTCATCCTTCACGTGTTTTTTTTTTTAACAAAGTGGTATCAGAGCGTGCAAAAAAAAAACTGAGAGAAATATGACCATTGGTGGAGCAATGGGTCCGCTTCAAATATCGATGCCTACCAAGCTCAACTATGACAATTGGTGCTTCAAAATGAAGGCGTTACTAGGAGTAGAAGACGTGTGGGAGATCGTGGAGAATAGTTTCCAAGAGACAGCAGATGGAGCTGATGAAGCGCAAAGAAATGCGTTAAAAGAGACTAGAAAGAAGGACAAGAAGGCCTTTTATATCTTGTACCAATCGGTGGACGAAGACACATTCGAGACCATTGCCAATGCCGAGTCATCAAAGGCGGTGTGGGACAAGATCCAATGGACTCATAGAGGAGCCGATCGTGTGAAAAAGATACGGTTGCAAACTTTACGTAGTGAGTTTGAATCATTACAGATGAAGGAAACGAAGGGGATAGAGGAATATCATACAAAAGTAATGACCGTTGTCAACCAATTAAGACAGAACGGTGAAGAAATTGCTGATGTTCGTGTCATGGAGAAGGTTCTCCGAAGCCTAAACACTAAGTTCGAGATCATCGCCACGACAATCGAGGAGACAAAGGATCTCGAGAACATGACAATTGAACAATTTATAGGCTCATTGCAAGCCTATGAAGAGAAAAAGAAAAGGAAGATGGAGCAAACGGAGACTGTTGAACAACTTCTCCAACTCAAACTCAAGGAGGAGAATGGTCGTGGACATGGAAGAGGTCACGGTGGTCGAGGCCATGGTGGAAGAGGTGAAACCAACACTGACATTTCTAAAAACTCGTGTGAATCTTCAAGAGGAAGAGGAGGCCGAGGTCATGGAAGACGTGGTGGAAGGTCCTGGAGAGATAAATCTCAGGTAAAATGTTATAATTGTAACAAATATGGACATTATGCGAATGAGTGTTACTCACCCCAAACAGAGCTGATCAACCGTAAGCATTAGGATCGGTCGACAGCCGGCACATCCAACGCCCATCAAGGGCAATCCAATTATGTGGAGGAGAACGGGACCTTATTCATGGCTTCAAAGGGAGAAGAAGAGAGTCGAGATAACATGTGGTATCTTGACACCAGAGCCTCAAATCACATGATGGGAACCGCGAGATGTTTGCGGAGTTGAACGAGGTGGTGAAAGGTAACATTGCCTTTGGAGACAATTCTCTGGCGGCCATAAAAGGAATAGGTAAAATTCTCATTCGGTTAAATAATGGACAACATCAATATATCACAAGTGTTTATTACATTCCCAATGTAAAAAATAATATATTGAGTGTAGGACAATTGTTAGAGAAAGTATTTGAAGTTCAAATGAAAAACAATTGTTTATATTTGAGAGATAGTCATGAGAGACTTATTCCTAAAGTCTCCATGACCAAAAACCGAATGTTTCCTTTGAATGTATGTAATGATGTTGCAAAATGCTTGAAGATATGTTATGAGGATCCCTCTTGGCTATGGCATCTATGGTTCAGACATCTCAATTTTGGGAGCTTAGAAAACTTGTCGAAGAAGGAGATGGTGCGGGGTCTACCGCACATTCACAAGCCGAACCAAGTGTGTGAAGGATGTCTACTTGGAAAACATCATCGAAGTAGTTTTCCGAAGGAGTCTGTGACAAGAGCCAACAAGCCTCTAGAACTCATCCATGCCGATGTGTGTGGAACAATCAATCCGGAATCTCATGGTAAAAGCAAATACTTTCTTCTCCTTATTGATGATTTTTCAAGAAAAACATGGGTGTATTTTTTGAAGAAAAAATTGGAAGTATTTGAAACCTTCAAGAAATTCAAAGCGCGTGTGGAGAATGAAAGTGGCTTTACGATCAAGGCCATGAGAACCGACCGAGGTGGTGAATTCACATCAAATGAGTTCAACCGATTTTGTGATGAAAAAGACATCTGACATCCGTTAATGGTGCCAAGGACACTGCAACAAATTGGGGTGGTGGAGAGGAAGAATCGGACAATCTTGAACATGGTAAGAAGCATGCTAAAGACAAAGAAGATACCGAGGGAATTTTGGGCGGAGGTTGTAGCTTGTGTGGTCTATTTAACAAACCGAGCACCCACCAAAAGTGTGCTTGACAAGAAACCTCAAGAAGCATGGAATGGAATAAAGTCCGGAATCGGTCACTTCAAGGTGTTTGGGAGTATTGCATATGCTCATGTGTTGGAAGAAAAAAGGACCAAGCTCGACAATCGAAGTGAGAAATTCATCTTCATCGGCTATGATGCAAGTTCAAAGGGTTATCGCCTCTACAATCCTTTGAGTGAGAAGGTAATTATTAGTCGTGATGTTGTTTTTGATTAGAAAGACTCTTGGGATTGGAATATACAGGAGGAGGAGTATGATTTCCTTCCACACTTCGAAGAAGATGATGAAAACGAGCCAATCAGGGATGAAATGAGTGAAATTTCGCCCACTCCAGCGTCACTCTAGTCGACCAATCGGTCATCATCTGAAGGCTCAGCATCAAGCAATGCATGGTCTAGCGGAATAGAGGCATTTTCCAGCGATTCGGAGAATGAAATTGGCCCAAGAGGGACCTGAAGTCTACGAGAACTTTATGAGGTAAATGAAAATCAAAATGACATAATTTTCTATTGTCTTTTTGGTGATTGTGAGCCCATTAGTTTCTAAGAAGCCACTGCAAACAAAAAATGGAAGGATGTAATGGATTAAGAAATTCGAGTGATTAAAAAAAACGACACATGGGAGTTGACCAAACTTCCAAAAGGGCACAAACCGATCAGAGTAAAGTGGGTATACAAGACAAAGAGAATGGCCAATGGCGATGTTGAGAGACACAATGCGAGACTAGTGGTGAAAGGGTATAGTCAACGACACAACATCGACTATGATGAGGTATTTGCCCCCGTCATTCGCCTTGAAACTATTCGTTTGATTATTGCTTTGGTAGCCCATAATCTTTGGAAGATACATCAAATGGATGTTAAATCAACATTCTTGAATGGAATTCTTGAAGAGGAGGTCTATGTGGAGCAACCGTTGGGTTATGAAGTCAAAGGTGAAGAGGACAAAGTGCTTCGATTGAAGAAAGCTCTTTACGGTTTAAAGCAAGCACTGAGAGCATGGAATTCAAAGATTGAAAAATACTTTCAAGAAAAGAAGTATATGAAGTGTCCTTATGAGCTGCCCTCTACATCAAAATCTAAGGTGAAAGCATACTAATCATTTGTTTATACGTTGATGATTTAGTATTTACCGGAAATGATCCTAGCATGTTTGACGAGTTCAAAAGGGAGATGGAAAAGGAGTTTGAAATGACGGACATTGGTCTCATGAGTTACTATCTTGGGATTGAAGTCAAACAAGGTGAAGATGAGATTTTTATATCCCAAGAAGGCTATGCTAAAGAAGTGCTTAAAAGGTTCAACATGGATAATGCTAATCCGGTTGGAATACCAATAGAATGTAGAGTCAAAATTACCAAGAAAGATGGAGGAGAGAAGGTAGATTCTACACTTTTCAAAAGCTTGGTTGGAAATTTGAGATACTTGACATGCACAAGACCGGATATTCTTTATTTAGTTGGAATCATTAGCCGACTTATGGAGGAGCCGACAACAACACATTTCAAAATGGCGAAGAGGAGACTTCGCTACATCAAAGGGACGATTGAGTATGGTCTTTCCTATGTTTCTTCTAGCAATTTTAATGTTGTTGGTTATTGTGATAGTGATTGGAGTAGTGACTTGGATGATCGGAAGAGCACTACGAGGTTTGTATTTTTTGTTGGTGAAACGGCGTTCACATGGATGTCAAAAAAGCAACCCATAGTCACATTATCAACATGCGAGGTGGAGTACGTCGGGACAACTTCATGTGTATGTCATGCAATTTGGCTAAGAAACTTAGCGAAGGAGTTGAAGTTTCAAATGGAGGATCCAATGGAGATTTTTGTTGACAACCATTTGGCCATTGCCTTAGCCAAAAATCCAGTGTTTCATAGGAGGAGCAAAGACATCGATACCCGATTTCACTACATTCGGGATTGTATCACGAAGAAAGAAGTGGAACTCAAATATATCAAGTCACAAGACCAAGCGGCAGACATTTTCACGAAGCCCCTCAAGTTGGAGACTTTCATCAAAATGAGGAGTTTACTTGGTGTAACAAATCAAGTTTAAGGAGGGGTGTTGAGAAAATAAAAGGTTTTTTATTAAACTTTATTTGTGGCATTTAGTTTGTATTAATGTGTCTTTTGGTTTTTTATAACTGGTTGTGGTTAATGTGTACAATCGATAGTGACTTTTGAGTTATAGGGAATTATGAGAGTTAATTGGGGAGTTTTTTTTGTTTTAGAAATTATGGACATTTAGTGACATTTATGGTTTTTAACCATTAGTATTCTATGGTTGTTTTTGTAAGCCTATATAAAGGTATGTTTAGTTAAATGATAAAATATCACTTCTTTTATATTCATCCTTCACGTGTTTTTTTTTTCTAACAATTTGATGCTATTGATCATTGTCTTGAGGAGTTTACATATAACTATTAGAGCAACACCTTCTCCTTTGAGCCTAGATCTCCAGCCGATCCTAGTTTTCCTCATTCCTCTTATTCTGATCCTCCGGCTGATGATTAAGAGTAGATGCAATGTATATGTGTTCTCATTTTAGACTTGCTTACATTGTTTGGACTTGGTTGTGCTGTTTACTCTGCCTATGGATGTGGTTTGTATGTTTTTTTTTTTTTTGATGATATTTTGGATTGTTATATTCTCTGTATAATATTTGTGTTTTGATGATACATGGATAGATGTCTTTCATATTTGAAATATTTATGTGTCTGGAGGTTTTAGTAGAGACTTTCTTAGGCGAGAAATATAAAGGAAACTCTATACAAATTTCTTAAAAGTACAAGGAAAACTTCTCAAATTTTAGATTAAGGGGGAGAATATAAAAGAATCTCCTCAGCCCAATAAATTTTGAAATCTTAAACTTAACTCATCCATGCATATATTAAAGTGGAGCATCACAATTCTGGCATATGTTGAGGGGAAGTTAACTTTGAGTTTTTAGATTAAATTTTTCATCTCCAAAAATGGGAGAAATTATTAGCCTAATAGAATTTAAGTTTATTTGCTTTGATGATTAAAGTGCATAAATTAACAAATTTACTCTAAAGTAATATTTTTCTTACTCACCTTAGAAATACCCTTGTATTGGGTATTAGAATATTCTAACGTGTTTATTAAGTCCATGCAACATGTTTTAAAGTTTACTCTCTAGATTTAAATGAAAAAGATTGCTCAGTTTCTTCATGGAATGATAAATAAGTTGTTGCGGTCGACCGAGCAATGTAGTGGTAGCCCAATCCCAAGCAATGTGTAACATAAAGTCTTTCGAGGTAATCCAAAGTTGAATGGCATCAGCCCAATCCCGAACAATTATTTGAGAAGCATTGCCATGGTCACCTGGACCTTTATCGTAGTACACCACAGTAGTAGTCTAGGAGAGTGTTGCAGTAACCCTAGTCCGAGACGTGTTTTAGAAGTATAATGTGCTGTAGCACGCTGCTGATGACCAGAGAAGCCTTGCCGTAGTTCAGACCTGAGACAATTTCAAATTGAGGACATACATGGTCGCCCAGTCACAAGATGCGGTAGACAAGGTAGGTAGTCTAGACGCTTATCAGCAGTAGTCGACCTACACAAAATTATCTCTAGAGGACATATTGCGGTTGATCGAAGCTCGAAGATTTAAAGCTTGTTTATAAATAGAAGCTACATTTGTAGTGCAAACTACTAAAGTGCTGAGCATTTAATTTTAGGAACTCAAGCATACAAGACTTTGAGCAAGCGTCCTAACTTTCAACTCTACCTTACTTGAGAGATATTTTTATTATGAAAGTGAGGCTATTTGTGCAAAAACTTTGAAAACTCATTCGTTTATTAGAACAAAAAGGGTGAATCCCTAGTAGTATAAAAGAAGGAATTAAGTGAAAAAAAGAGAGGTCAATGCCATGGGCTGCAATATCCGACACTTTAATCTCATCCAAAATATAAAGTTCTTCTCTTCCATGGCTTATCCCAATCAACATGAGAATAACAATTGAGAATTAAATTCACATAATTAATTAATAGAAACAAGATTCAATGTTAGTTTGTTGACGTAATGTCTAGTCTGACTAGTTGGGCATTTTCTGGGCTTTCATTTTTATTAATGGTCCCTATGCTGCGAGTTCATTTGGCATATTCAATGGCCTCTTCATATGGCTGTTTTATATTTATTTATACTCATGTTGTTGATAACTCGGCCCATAGTTTTAATTTGGGTTATCTGGATTCTTCGTTGCTTGGGTTGGGATAGGCATCAAAGCCGAATCAGGCATCTGATATTTGGTAATTTGATGGGCTGGGAAGACAAACTGTGTTTTATCAGATGAACTTGTTACGTCTCACATTGGATGACTGCTTGTTTGGGTCCTTAAGGTAAGATTGAAGCCCATATTAATGACAAATTTTAGGATAACATTCACAGTTTGCTCTTCGTACTTTGAATTTTTTAGTTTATTCAATATAGGTTTAATTTCTTTTTAAAATAGTCACCCATTCGATTTTTGTTAATAAATTTAATAACAAATGTCAAGTGTCTTTATTTTATCCATGACAACAAGTCTACACTAACAAAAACATCATATTTTTGCTAATTATTATGACACGATTGGCCGTTTATAATGATCTACTTGTCAAGTCGACCAATTAAAATTTCCTTTAGCAAATAAAATATTTTTATTAACATAAATATAATAAAATGAGTAAGAATAAAATTAAATGACATGTATTGTTAAATTCTTCGGAGAAAACCTATAAACTATGGGATTTATTAGTATATTTTACCCAAACATTATGCAAATTTGAGCATTTAAATTGTCACGCTCCAAATGAGACTCAAGACAGAACAAAAAATGACCTGACCGAAAAACGAACCAAGTCACCTGACCTTTTCACTTATTTACTTAATAAGTAGCAGAAGACTTAAATGAAAAAATAAATAGCCAAGACCCAACCAAACTAAACGAACACATAAGTCTAATAGTGACAAATAGTACTAATATTAGTTCATAAAGTAAATGTTCTAGAATTATATGAGAAGATACAACTCAAACCGAGTAATAATTAGCGAAGTCCAACTTTACACAGAAATTCACATTAAAATAACAAGAAGTAAATGTCGAGCCCAATCCTACATCGATTTCTGGGAATCCTCTGAACTAAAACCTGAAGAAAAATGTCATTTGGGTGAGTCGACTAAACTCAGTAAGGATAAACCTTATATTCAACAATATAACAAAGAAATGTATAGGAAGAATTGTGAGTTAAAACAAGTTATGCAATATAGAAAAAAACACAATATAGTAAGTTTTCAAATCAACCGACTATAGTGTGATACGTAACATAAAATAACCTATTATTGTAAATTCAATGTAAATTGAGTCACTTACGGACTTTAAGTATACCATGTCATCGACAATAATAGTAACAACGATACTTGGCAATCACAAAAACCATGAATGACTCATATCAGGTTTAGGGTTTTGCGCCCAAAGACACGACAGATACAGTTGTCCCATTACATTAGTTAACAATAACGAACAAACACACCCTTCAACAGTAGAATGTGTGTAAAGAAAAATATGACCCCTACATGGGTCGATCAAACTTGATTCGCATAATCAAGCTTATCAATGAAATTAAATATGCATGCTTAATTTAAAAGTGTTCAGTGAAAACATAAATGAATAATCTGAAAAACCCACAAATCATCAAAATATTGATTATTCTATCTCTAAGTGATTTAAGACAAATATAAAAACAAACAATCACAAATATAAGAGATAAGGGATAGAGAGATTGACACTGGTTTGTTAACGCGGTTTGGCAAACCCGCCTACGTCTATGCTGCAAGGTTCCTCCTTAGAGATTCCTTAATCACCTAACCTCTATGGTTAGTGATAATTGAGCTTCACGGGTGCTAATCAAACATTTACACGACTATTCATAGAGTGTCACCATTTGATTGATCTTCACGGGCGTCAATCTAACATTCTATGACTATTTCAGGGCATCACCCTTTGCTCTTCTTTTAAGTACAATGAAAAGTTAAAACTAAAGTTTCTAACTTTCACAAATTTACAATCTCAAGTTTGGGAGTGAGAGAGTTAGGTTAAGCACTTAATTTAGAAGAGAAATATTGAGTATAAAATTTGGTAATAGTTTAGTATGATTTCTCTATGGTAATTCTTCTAATGGCAAGTGCTTCTATTTATAAATTCTATCTAGCCGATCGACCACCCCCTTGTCCGGTCGACCATTTTTCGACCGTTTGAATGCTACCATTGTGAGTTCTGTCAGTCTAGTCACCTGCTCTTTGTATCCGGTCGACCGTTTCCAGGCATATCAGAATAAGGCTCGAACCTGTCCATTTTTCGGTCGACCACATTCCACTCTAGTCTATCACTTTTCAGCTGTTGTGAATTTGGGAGCTCTCCGGCAATTCTTCCAATGGCAAGTGCTTCTATTTATAAATTTTGTCAAGCCAATCGACCACCCCCTTGTTCGGTCGACCGCTTTTCGACCGTTGGAATGTTACCGTTGTGAGTTCTCAATATCAAAATAAGGCTCGAATCTATCCATTTTTTGGTCGACCACATTCCACTCTAGTCGATCACTTTTCAGCTGTTGTGAATTTGGGAGCTCTATGTCTGATTTCCAGTCGACCGCCTTGATGCCTTTGGTCGACCACTTCTTCGTTGTTTTGCCTCTGATGTAAACTGGTCGACTGCCCTCACTACCTTAGTCAACCTATATGTGTTTTGCACATTTTCAATCTTCTAAGTCTCAATAATCAACATATAAGCTACATGAACTTGACAAACATATTAGGAAATATAAATATCCTTGTTATACGGTATTTCCAATGAAAATCAATTGTAAATATAATGATAATAATATAAATCATTTCCAAATTATAAACAACTTATAGTCAAATTAATCCAATGATCATCAAAACAATTAAGTCTAGCGTTTATTATGCTAACAATCTCCTTTTTTTTATGATGATAATATATATTAAGTTGTTTATTCTTCTCCCTAAGCATGAGCATGATATATTACATATTTTAATATCTCCTCCTTAATTTATGTAAGTTATCTTTTCTTTTGTTCATGCAATTTATGTTATCCTAATTAACATAACTCAATACCACTTTCCTCTCCCCCTTTGGTATTATAAAAAAATTCATGGAGAGAAAACAACAACCAAAACCAAATCCACAATTTAAATTATATAGATAACATATATTACTCCCCCTTTGACATTATCCACAAATAAATAGTTGGGGGTATTAGGAGAAATCAAAGCAATTCAATAAAGTTTTTCTTGTTTTCTCTGCCTCTTTAGTATTACCAAAAAGAGACCAAATATAATTTAAAACCATCAATGATATGCAAGCATCTAGTACATATATCCAAGACAAAAAGATATGCAAAGCAATAATATATTCATGGAAATTATAAAGTAGAATTTAAAAACATTATCAAAGAAAATAATGAAAGTAGAAATTAAGCACAACCATTGTTTTAAATATCCAACAAACCAACGAAAAGTGATCAAACACAACTAAGTACATAAAAGCTAAGAGTTTCGGGTTGCATCAAATGACGGAGGGATGTCAGGATTAGCTGAAGAAGACAAAGCTACCTCCGTGAACATATTGGCCCAAGAGGACTGAGAAAGCTCCTCTAGACGCCTTTCTAAGGCATTGAATCTTGAATGACACTTATCTTGAAAAGACATGAAATAACTTGTAAGCATGTCTAATTTCTCTTCAATCTAAGAGGTACTGCCCGAAGAAGAAGTTGGGGCTGGAGGTGCAGGTAGAAATGTGGATGGAAAATCAGGAATGGATATGTCAGGCTGAACTGAAGAGGTAGGTGCACCTCGCGATAGTTTAAAAAGCCATTGTCCCTCTTCATCTTGTACAATTCCCATCCGAACAAGGGAATGAACAGTGTAGATATCAACACTGAAAATAGGTAGAAGTGGCTCGGAGGGTGGAATGGCAACATCATGGGCTCTAAATAAGTTGGTCAACAGGAGATTGAATGGAAGTAACTTGGAAGTGCTCGCTGTGACCTCAACCATGTGATGTAGGATAATATGACTGACATTAAACCTATCTCGAATAAACATCTTTTCCATTACATAAAAGTCCATGTAGCTTACATGGTTTTGATGACCATCCCTGGATAACAAATTATACGTGAGGTTATGGTGAATGACATGAGCCCGAACATTTAAATCTTTAGCCTTGGGCTGGACGAATACTTCAATATCTGAATTCTTATGAACACTTCAAAGAAATTCCAATCCACTTCTACAATGGACAAACGCGGGATCCTTAGAGAAATTGAAGTACGCTTCCTCTCCGTCACCCCTCTCCATACAGAGTGATTGTCTCTCCATACACCCAACTTGATACTTTCAATGAACGAAGGGAATATTCCATATTTACATAAAGTAATCGAATTGTGTTTTCAAAGTATGGACCATCTAAATTAAATAGGTAGAATAAACCCATACAATTGTAAATATCATCCAATTGCAAACCAGCTAAAAGAGAAAACATAATTTTCTGAGATAGAATCAATGGTCTATATTTAAAATCGCCATATCATTTTTTGTATTCAGCATTAAAAAATAACCTTGAGGGATATACGAATGGAGAAGGAGGTCTCGAAGAATTGCCTTGGGCTGCAAAGACCTTCCTTTTACAAGTGATGTGTGGAGCCATTACTGAATGTAGGATTGAGAGCACAAGCTGGCAGGAGAGTGCAAAAAGGAAGAGAAGAACCTGAAAAAGACTTGAAGTAGAGAAGAGGAGGCCGAGGAAGAGAGGCGCACAAAAAGGAGGGAGACATGGAGCAAAAATTTTCCAAAGAGAGGGAGTTCGGTCGCACGGAATAGGGTTTTGGTCGATCTATTCTGTGTTAAAATCAACCCAGCGGTCGACCTATTTTAAGTTTCAGTCAACCAAATCCTTTGGAAAAAAATATATTTCCTTTTTCTCTCCCCCTTTGATATCACTTGTAGGAATGAAATTATCTAATTCTTTGATACCAAACGAAAGATTAAAATTATCTAACACTATGATTCCAAAGAGAAATTTGAATACATTGAAACCAATTCAAATCAAGAGCAAAATTGATTAAGCAGTTTCATTAAACTAAAAGCATGCTCTTAGGAGTCTCCCTTCAAATATAATCAAAATCATTCAATTTCAATGGGAGAAACATCCAACCTTACACAAGGATCAATTGTCTTTCCTAGGAACCCAAACCTTTTTGGGGTCTTGAGTTTTAGGCTTTGTTCTTTTAGGAACCCAAATAAATTTTGAAAATTTCAATTTATCATTGGATTTAAATGGACATGAAAAAGATTTATGTCCAATAGAGTTACATGCATTATAAATTGAAGAACAAAGAAAGAAATTTTTATAAATCTATTTCTTTTGAAAATGTTCATAACCAATTCCGCCTTATGGTTACCCTTAGATTTCTTGAAGTATATTTAAATTTTTGTTTTCATTAGTCAATTTCAAAACAATATTATTTAAATAATCATTTTTAACATTTAAATTGCAAATGTCATTCTCCAGTGATTTAATAAAAATATTTAATTTATTATTCTTAGTTTTCAAATCACTAAGCTCTTTTTCAAAAAATTGAATAATATTAACATACTTCTTAATCAAATTCTCATTTTATTTTTTTAATAATTTATACTTTCGCTTAAGCATGTTAAATTGTTTGAATAATTCATTAAAAGCATCAAGCAATTCATTTTCATCAAAATATTTATCCAAATCACAAGATGAGTCATGTACCTCATCTTCTTTGGCCATAAGGCACAAGTTTGCCACTTCTTGAACGGAGGATGATTTTTCTTTACTATCCTCCCATGTGCCTCGAGTAATCTTCAAATGTCATGTGCAGTAACACAACCTTGTACTCTACTAAACTCATCCTTATTAAGTACACACTATAAAACATTCATAGTTTTAGCAGTTATACTCAAATTGTGCTTATCAATTTCATCATACTCATAAGCCAAGTTAGGAATGGTTATACCATTTTCAATAGCTAATCATAAGTTAAAGTCCATAGATTGTATAAACACTCTTATTGTAATTTTCCAATATGAATAATCATTTCCATCAAATAGGGGAGGCCTAAAAATTGATTGACTTTCAACATGCATATTAAAAACCATAATATTTAACAAAAAGTTCAAGCAAATATATGCAAATATAAACTATATCACACAAAAAAACATTTTAACTTGCTCTGATACCACTTGTTGGACCGTTGTCGGCCTAAAGAGGGGGTGAATTAGACATTCTAAACTTTTTTGTGCGACATTATTTATTCTATCTCTAAGTGATTTAACACAAATATAAAAGCAAACAATCACAAATTTAAAAGATAAGGGATATAGAGATTGACACTAGTTTGTTAATGTGGTTCGGTAAATCCGTCTCTGTCTACTATCCAAGGTTTCTCTTTGGAGATTTCTTAATCACTTAAACTCCTCAATTAGTGATGATTGAGCTTCACAGGTGCCAATTAAATCTTTACATGACTATTCACAAGGCGTCACCCTTTGATTGATCCTCACGGGCATCAATCTAGCATTCTATGACTATTTCGGGGTGTCACCCTCTACTCTTTATTTAAGTACAATAAAAAGTTAAAACTAAAGTCTCTAACTCTAAAAAATATAGAATCTCAAGTTTTGGAGTGAGAGAGTTATGTTTAGCACTTAATCAAGAAGAGAAATATCGAGTATAAAATTTGATAGCGGTTCGATGTGCTTTCTCTCCATTAATTCTTCCAATGATAGGTGCTTTTATTTATAAATTCTATCTAGTTGATCGACCACCACCTTGTTCGATCGACCACTTTCTGATCGTTGGAATGTTACCATTGTGAGTTCTATCGGTATGATTACCTACTCTTTGTCTCTGGTTGACCACTTCCACACATATCAGAATAAATCCGTCTATTTTTTGGTCTACCACATTCCACTCCGGTCGACCGCTTTTCAGCTGTTGTGAATTTGGGAACTCTCTGTTTGATTTATGGTCAACTACCTTCATGTCTTTGGTCGACCGCTTCTTCGATGTTTTGCCTTTGATGCAAACCGGTCGACCGCTCTCACTACCTTAGTTGACCTATACTCCGTGTTTTGCACATTTTCTATCTTCTAAGTCTCAATAATCAACCTATAAGTTACACAAACTTAGACAAACATATTAACAAATATAAATACTCTTGTTATACGGTATTTCCAATGAAAATCAATTGTAAACATAATGATAATTATATAAATTATTTCCAAGTTAAACAACTTATAATCAAATTAATGCAATCATCATCAAAACAATTAAATCTATTAGACTAACAGTCACGTCATTTTTGTATCAAAATGCATCTCAAAATAACTATTTAGAAAATAGTGTAGTGCTAAACATAAAATAATCTTTACCTCAAATCGGCCTACCAATGGACAAGTCAAAACCAAAACAAATGAGAATCTAATCAATCCAAATTTCTTGTTAACCCGTTGGATCTATCAAAGTATACATATTTAAATCAATTCACTCTTCTAAATTTTTAAAAGTTTGTTAGAACCCATAACCGAGATAAGAATCAACTTAGGAAACTTACAGAACATTCCCCAAAAATTTTTGATTTTTAAAATTCGATCCGGATGACCTCAGAGAAGCCTAGTCAACTAGACTGGTCGTCCTTAAAAGTAGTGCGGACAACCACGTTGGTCATCCAAGAAATTTCCCCGATCAATGATTCTTAAGTCCGGACAACCGCTCTTCGAGTGTCGTCCTCTCTGCCATAATTTCGGATGACCAATTTCGAACCTCACCTGACCATTACTTCACAAAACCGTCCTAGTACCCTGAAAAACTCCAAATTTCACCAAAAATTCCAACTTTAAACATTTCAGAATAATTCTTGTAATATCCTGAAAATTATCATTCAAACATTATAAGAGTAAGGATTGATTTTAGGAATAAAAGAGTAAGAAATAAGAGTATATTGAGCAATTAAAGAGTATTAAGTCAAATAATAAGGTTTAGAATAGAAGGGGTTAATTAAATTATAATAATTGACAAAAATTGTGGAGAAGGAATAATGGTGTGGAGTTTTGGACGACCAAATTTGGAGTGGTCGATCAAGTTTCAATGCAGTGTGCAATGGTAAAGTGTTGTGGTCGATCGAAAAGTTGATGTGGTCGTTCAACTTAAATACAAATTGTAAACATTTTGGGAAGCGGTTGATCAACTAAAGGAGGTGATCGACCGATTTTAGAGCAGATTTTAAACAAATTGTAAAAATTAGGAGGAGCATTCGTTCGGCTGAAGAGGGTGAATGACCAGTTCTAAGCCAATTACAGAGTTATCGAAGACCAGTCGGTCGGCTGAGGAGGGGGAGGTCGATTGTGGTCAATACAGATTGTAAAGTTTGAATTGTGTGGTCGCTCGGCGAATGACCGGTGTTCAATGAAAGATTGCTCGTTGGCTAAAGGGCAGTCGATCATGGAGGGATTGCGGTCAAACGAATTCAATACAGATTAGGTCGTGATGTCGCCCAGAATGAAGGCGGTCGATCAATGACCAAAGGTGGTCGTCTAGCTTCAAGAAAAATTAAGCAATATTTATGTTCATATAGAGTTGCGATCGATAAAATGGAATGGTGGTCGATCAGAACCTATGGAAAATCACTGACTCACTGTATAATGTTATTTTATGATTAGTTTAAGCATGGTGAGTCATTTCCCTTGCATCTTGGCATGAGAACACGTCTAGCTCAAGGCTGGAGGAGATGAATTATATACACAGGAGATGAACATTCACACGCAGAAGCTGAGACTTAAGGGAGAAAAAGAAGGAATTCTCTCAAACCTTGGAAGCTCCCTGCCCTTTTCCTTTTCTTTCCTTGCTATTGTTGTTGAGGTAACCAGTCATCCTTATGAATTATATGTAAGTTGTATGAAGTTTTAATGGAGAATAGAGATGAAAGAATTAAGGTTGAGAAGGATGGGTTGCATATGCTAGAAATAAGTTTAATGGACTATGTTGAGAAATAAGCTTAAGTATGATAATGAAGAGCAAACCTATTTGAAGATGAGCAGTTGGTATAGTGGTATTTGAGTTAGAGGTTTGCAATGTTTAGACTCATACCTTCTATTTTGTAAATGGATAATAATATGAGTATTGACATGTTTTGTTTAGGAATTGAAGACCAATGGCGAAATGTTAAAGTAATAAGGTAAGCAATGAATTTAAGTGCCCTTATGGCCTACATAAGAAGATATTAGGTTTTGAGGATTGTTATGAATAATGTTGCTTGATTTGGTTGCTATTAATGTGATTTGGTGTTGTTTAAAGTATTGTTTTGGTGACATTGCTAGTCATATTCCAATGATAAATTGTTACACATATGGTCAAATGTTAAATGAGATATTTAAATGCCATGCAACAAGAAATAAGCATGATATAATGTGTTAGCATGCATATGCATTATAAAGTAATAAAATGGACTGAGTAAACGTAATGGGCGTTGGAGGTTAAGGGGATCAGCAAAGGTCTTGCTGGGAGAGCCAATAATGATGTAGCTCATCCCTCGTGGGGAGTGACTTACGGTTCTGCCCAACATGGACCATAGGATGTATTTTTTCTCCTGGACTGATAATCTCCAACATTTGGACTGATAAGTGAAACATAAACCAAATGATAGAAGAGATATGTTCTCTTCTGAAATGAATTGCATAAGCATTGAATCAGCATACGCATATCATATTCATGGTTATTGTTTTCTTTTAGATATTCATTCTTACTGAGCATTACGCTCATAGTTTATGACTTGTGATGTAGGTAACGATACTAGGGGAAAAGTGAAGAGGAGCAGTTGATGGAGGGTTTTTACGACAAGATTGTGCTAGCTCAACTAAACAAGAACGGTTTAAGGAAAGAGTTTTGTTTTATATGTACAAAATGAATACTTCCAATAATGAAAGAAAGAATTGTATTGTAACACTTTTCCTTTTATTTTGATTGGTTTTAAAAATGAAGGTTCACTGTATATTTTGGTTTTAAAGGTTGTAAAGGAAATTGAAGAACAGGTCGCTACAATTCTATAGTTAATTTACATCAATTTCTAACATAAATTTAAACTTTAAACTCTAAATTGACTTTATAACTTTTCAACAAAGATCCAATCCTCAAACATAACCAAATTTGAAACACCGACGAATAAAATGTTGAAAATCAGAATTTACCTATATGCAAATGTCCAAATAGTCAAAATTTAGAACTCCAAATTTACAACAACTTAATCTGATAGGTAGAACAAAAACTAAATCAATTCTGTTGATCAAAATTTGAGAGTTGAACTGTAATACCAGGAATTAAGCAAGGACTATGGACAATAATAATTGTGAATTTTTGGAAATTAAGGAATGACTTTATTATAGAATATTTTACCCCAAAAATGAGTTGATGTAATTGTGGATGATTTTGAGATAATAATGTTAAGAGTTATGTAAGGTATTTATAGTGATTAAATTGTTGGATTAATTAAGAGTGTTAATTATTAATTTAATTATGGTCCAAAAGAAGAGAGAATAGCAGTGTAGCGAGAATGAAGAAGTGGTAGTGAGAGAGGTTGATATTGATCAACCTCTAGTACATGAAAATTAAAGCAGTGGTGAAGAAGCAAACAAAATGAAGAAATGGAAATGGCGGTTGACAAGAAGTGAAGAAAAATGTTAGACTGGTCGACTAGGCATTACCGATCGACATTTATGTCTACTGGTACAACGATATTTGCGTAATTAAAAATCAACATTGGACTGGTTGATAGTATTCTAGGTGACATAAATGTCGACCTCTCCCATAGTATTTTGCAGAACTGTGTGTTGGACCGGTCGACTTTATGTCCACCGGTAATTAGTGGTTGACATAGGGTAACGACCGCTCCCACACAACTTTGCGAAAAGATGGATTTTCATATTAGAAGCGGCTGACATTACAGGTCAATCGCCTATCGACCACTACCACATGTTTTTATGAGAAAACAACTTTTCCAGGCTTTTTGCCATGGATGTTTTGTCTGATATATCTCTGTGCTTTGAGAAAGTTGCCTCCTCTGTGTTTTAGGAAAGCAAGTCTCTTGCTTTGTTCCATCTCCTCTGCCTACAAATAGAGCAAGCTGAAGGGAGGAGAGAGCACACAGAGTGAGAGAGAAGAGAGAGAGAGTGGCTGAGAGAAAGAGAAAAAAAAAAGGAAAAGGAGGGAGAGTCATCCAGAGAGAGAAAGGAGTGGGTGAGGAGAGAAAGAGAAAGATGAAGAGAGAGAAGGAGGAGAAGATGGAATTAGAGGGGCTAATGTTGGTGTGAAGGGGTAAGCTTTACCTGCAGTATTTTCGACCAAGGTAAGAAATAGGATATGTGTGGCCATTAGAGGCCTACATCATAGGAATGTATGATTTTCTGTATATTACCAAAATTAATTGTTGTGAATTATTATTGGTTATAAAACTATGGGTTTATATAAATGTCGTTATTCTTGAATTGATAATTGAGAAACTAATTTGTTGTGCCCTATTAATAAATATAGGAATTTCACTCCGTTAATAAATGTGAAATAAATATAGGAATTTCATCTTATTAATAAATATGAATTTCTCTGTAAATAAATATATGAATTGTTCTATGCTGTTACTAAAAATACGAATTTCTCTCTGATAATTTTGTGAAACTACTATAGAATGAAAATGATATGACAGATAGACATGCATTATGATTAGGATTTATGAAGATGTTGACATATGCACGATATGTTAATGAAATGAAAGGAATCAACGTAAATAGACATGTAGAGGTTTGAGAGGGTAGGTGACAGTTCTTTGTGGTGACACCCCTGATGGAAAGCTAGTCCCAAGTAGGGACTGCGTGTCAGTTAAGCCACAAGACCAGATGATGTATCCTAACTCCAGTACTAGAAATCTCCAATGCCTAGACTGTTAAGTCAAACGTAAACAGAAAAGCAGAGATGATAGGTTCTACTTTGAGACGGACTACATAAGCACGGATGAAGCATTGAACATTGCATTACATTCTATTTCTTGTTGAGCATTAGATTCATTGTTTTATCCTGTGATGTAGGTGATTGTTAGATATCAACGATATACCTGCGGAGGAAGAGAGTTTGCATGATGAGCATTTGGGTTATCAACTGAGTTCGACCTGAGGGTTATGGCTCATAGGAAAATAATATTGATTGTTTTTAAGGATGAGTTTCAAATTATGATAAATGGTTTGTAAGATAATGATCTCTTGTTTAAAATGTTAAATCTATGTTTTAAAATTATTACTTGTTTCCGTTTAATTACTCTTATCAATTTTCATCTCACACGTTTTAATAATTAAATTAAAAAAAAATTTATGGCTAAGATAAAGATAAAGTTTTCAAATGTCGACTCATTACAATTGGTATCAGAGCATAACCGAGTCAAACGCGATTCTGTAGACTGTTGATAACGCAAGGCTCATTGTTGAGTGCTCCTCCGCCTGTAAGTGTAATTTTATTTATTTAATTGGTTTTGTTACTTTGCTAGTATAATAGTTAATAAAAAATTGTTTTACTCGTTGAATTGATTAGTTTAAATTACCTTACTTGAATATATATATATATATATATATATATATATATATATATATATATATATAATAAGAAAATAATAAAAATAAAAATAAAAATAAATGAACTCCCTCATACTTCATCCTAATATTTTATGAAAATGTGTAGGATTAGAAAATAAGGAAAGGAGTAAGAGACAACGCACGAAATAATAACGAGGAAATCAACGGCCAAAAAAATAATGCTGGCCAGTAGAATGTTGGAAATAAGAATGAAAGAGATGATGTCATTAGTCGGTTGATCGCTATAGTAGAGCGGTTTATAGAAAGAGAAAACGAGAATGTGAATCATTGTGTTGTGGGGGTTCATGAAGAAGCCGGCTGGAAAAAGTTTCAATGACTCAAACTTCATAGGTTTGATGGCAATATCTTTGACGTCATGGGAGCCGAGGAATGGATTCGGTCTCTTGAGGATATGTTCAAATACTGAATAATACAAGAAGCTGAAAAAGTGACGTGTGTTGTCTATTTGCTAGTCCAAGATGCGCGATTTTGGTGGGATTTAGTCAAGGCAACTCAGAACATCTGAACTCTTACATGGGAGAACTTTAAGGAGTTGTTCTATGAAAAGTATTTCAATTTTACAACCTAGACTCAGGAATTAGTGGAGTTTGTGCGATTGCGCAAGATAGGGACGGTAACAGAGTACATTCGAAAGTTTGAAGCGTTATCTAGATTCGCTCCACATTTGGTTGCCAACAACGAGCACAAAGTCTATCACTTTGTCCAATGACTTAAGATGGAAATAATGAGAGGAGTTAAAATATCTGGCATTCAAGGTGTCCCCTATGCGCATATTATTGCGAAAGCACTCAATGTAGAAGATGTGGAGTTGATGGGGGCAAAACATCGGGAAATAAACTAAAGGCTCTGGAGGAATAACCAGAACCAACAGCAAAGGGGCATTCCACTTGTGAATCGAGGGATGAAAAGACCGTCAGAAAATGAGGCACAACAGGAAAGAAACAAGCGCCCTGTGATTGAAACAGCCACTGGTCCATCTAATCAGGCTAAATTATGTCCAAAATGCTAGAAGAATCATTACAGGCAGTGCAAAGTAGGCACCAGACTGTGCTTTAAGTGTGGGAAGTCGAGGCATATTGCAAAAGTTTGCCCAACTATGGCAAAAGGACCAGAACGAGTGGCTCCACGGTATTTACCCTATATGGGAACAACGAAGAGTAGGATCTACCTACGACTATACCAGGTACATAAAAATATTATGAAGTGATCATATGTGTGCTAAAAATATTTACATTAAGAATAATTAAATTTTCTGGTCATGCTAGGTACTATTTACGTTAATAATATTGTTGCATATGTCTTATTTGATTCTGGAGCTACTCACTCGTTCATTTCAACTAAATTTTGTGCAAAAGTGAATGGTCTCTCTAGTCTTATGAAGAGTGAGTATAAAGTGCTTTTAACTTCTGCAATTATTTGACCGCCAATGACATTTTAGAAGTGTATGCAGTTAAAATAAATAATTGCACATTCCATGCCAATTTGATCGTTATGGGCATGAAGGGATACGATATTATTCTGGAAATGGACTAGCTATTCCATCATCATGCAGTTATCAACTATTGGAAAAGAGAAGTCTGCTTTCACTCTCTTAATGGCGAACAACATTTTTTTCAAGGATCAAGGAAAGGGGCAAACTAACGGTTATTTCTGCACTTAAGGCAGATTGATTATTAAAAAGCTGGTGCGAATGATTTTTCGTGAACATAATGGACACCACAACAACACCGAGAGCAAAGTTAGAAAAAGTTACGGTGGTCCAAGACTTTCCGGGAGTCTTCCTAGATGATCTCTCTGGTTACCTCTTAACAGGGAAATTGAATTCGTAATCGATTTACATCCCAGCACAGAACCCATCTCAAAGAATCCATACAGGATGGCATCTGCTAAGTTGTTTGAGTTAAAAGTTTAGTTGGAAGAATTAATCAGCAAAGGGTTTATCCGTCCAAGCTTCTCACATTGAGGAGCGCCAGTCTTGTTTGTAAAGAAGAAGGATAGATCACTAAGGATGTGTATAAATTATCGGGAGCTGAACAAAGTGACGATCAAGAACAAGTACCCTTTGCCTCAGATTAATTATTTATTTGACCAACTGTAAGGTGCCTGTGTATTCTCAAAGATTGATCTTTGTTCGGTATACTATCAGTTAAAAGTTAAGCCGAATGATATTCCTAAAACAACATTCCAAATGAAATATGGGCATTATGAGTTTCTGGTGATGTCATTTAGACTGAACAAAGCTTCGGTAGCTTTCATGGACTTGATGAACCGGATCTTTAAAGATTTTTTGGACAAGTTTTATAATTGTCTTTATTGACAACATTTTGATCTATTCTCAGTCATAAGAGGAACACGTCGAGCATCTAAAGACTGCCTTGTCTACTTTGGAGTGTCACCAATTATACGTAAAGTTCTCAAAATACGAGTTTTGGTTAAATGAAGTCAACTTCCTTGGCCATGTGATTTCTAAATATGGCATTGCAATCGACTTAGCAAAAATTCAGGCAGTTGTCGATTGGGCAAAACCAAAGAATGTAGGCGATATAAGAAATTTCCTTGGCCTTGCAGGGTAGTATAGACGGTTCATAAGTGAATTTTCAAAAATTACTCGGCCTTTTATCAGTCTAACCAAGAAAAATGTATGATTTTGGTGGTCGAGTGAATGTGAAAAGAGCTTTTAGGAGTTGAAACATAGGTTTACTTCAACACCTATTTTGGCCCTACCAGAAGAATAGGACAATTTCTATATTTACTATGATGCATCTGAAAATGGATTGGGTGGGGTATTAATGCAAAATGAAAAGGTGATTGGTTATGCTTCGAGACAACTCAAACTGCACGATGCTAACTATCCCACTCTGACTTGGAACTTGCTGCTAGGGTATTTACGATCAAAATATGGAGGCATTATTTATATGGACAGCGGTGTGAGATTTACACGAACCACAAAAGCTTAAAGTATATTTTTACGCAAAAGGAGCTGAATATGAGGCAATGACGATGATTGAAATTTGTAAAAATCTATGACTGTGAGATCAAATACCATCCTGGAAAGGCGAATATTATAGCGGACGCTTTAAGTCAAAAGGTGACCCTCATGAGTACAATATGCGCAAGAAATGCAAATGGGACTTCAGAAGGACATACAAGAGCTGGATGTGCAGATGGTCCCTATGCAGCTAACGACACTTTTGTCAACACTGACCTTAAAGCCTTCCATACTAGAAAGAATTGAAGAAGCCCAATAGAAAGATGGACAATGCAAAGATTTCAAGTTAAATCCAACTTCGGATGAGTATTAGGAATATTCCATATATGCTGATGGAATTGTTAAGTTTAAGAACAGATGGTACGTGCCTGATCACTCACAATTACGATTGGCGATCTTAAGAGAAGCCCACTGTTCAAGCTTTTCCATCTATCCTGGATGCAACAAGATATACAAAAACCTTAAGGTGCACTACTATTGGTCGGTGATGAAGTTTGACATCACTCAGTATATAGCATTGTGCCAAGTATGTCAACAAGTAAAGGCGGAACACCAAGGGTCTGGTGGAATGCTTCAACCAATGCCAATACCAGAGTAGAAATGAGAGCATATCACCATGGATTTTGTTACGAGATTACCCAAGACTGTGAAAGGACATGAGGCGATTGGGTAATTGTTGACAGATTGCCCATTTCTTACCAGTAAAGATGACATACAAGATGAATCAGTTTGCAGATCTGTATATTAAGGAAATCATACGATTGCTTGGAGTTCTGGTTTCAATGGTATCCGATAGGGATCCATAGTTCACTTCTACATTCTGGAAGAGCTTAAATAAGGCTATGGGCACATAATTGAAATTTAGCACCGTCTTTCATCCCTAGACCGATGGCCAAAGCGAACGTATAATACAAATCTTAGAAAACATGTTATGCGCTTGCGTGCTTGAATTTCAAGTCGAATGGGAAAGATGCTACCCTTAATAGAATTTGCCGACAATAATTGCTTCCAAGCAACGATCAGAATGACACCTTACGAGGCATTATATGGTAGAAAGTGAAGATCCCCATTGTATTGGAATGAGGTAGGAGAAACTGAGTTTTATGGCCCGGATATGATACAGTAAACCACCGAATCAGTTGCAATTATCCGACAAAGAATGATCCCTGCTCAAAGTTCCCAGAAAAGTTATGTTGATCACCACCAAAGGGACTTGGAGTTTAATGAAGGGGACTTGTTCTTTCTCAAAATATCACCTTTCAAGGGAGTCATGCAATTTGGAAAGAAATGGAAATTAAGCCTAAGATATATTGATTCCTTTACAATCACGAAACGAATCGGGAAGGTGGCGTATCAGATGCAACTGCCAACTTCCATAGAGGGTGTACATAATGTATTTCAAGTATCCATGCTAAAGAAATGTCTTGAGAATTCGACTCAGATGGTACCTTCTGCCGATGTGGAAGTTCAATCAAACCTAAGCTATGAAGAAAGACTTATTCGAATTCTGGATTTAAGAATTAAAGAATTTCGACACAAGCAAATCTCACTAGTTAAGGTCCTATAGCAAAGCCATTCAACAGAGGAAGCTACATGGAAAAGAAAAGAGGATATGGAGGCTAAGTATCTTAAGCTATTTTGTTAGCTATATTTTGAGGGCAAAATTTTGTTAAAGAGGGGAGAATAAAATACCCATAATTAAGCTAGGACTATGGACAATAACAATTGTGAATTTTTGGAAATTAAGGAATAATTTTATTATGGAATATATTACCCCAAAAAATGAGTCGATGCAATTGTGGATGATTTTGAGATAATAAAGTTAAGAGTTATGTGAGGTATTTATAGTGATTGAATTGTTGGATTAATTAAGAGTTTTAATTATTGATTTAATTATGGTACAAAACAAGAGAGAGAAGAGCAGTGTGGCGAGAATGAAGAAGTGGTAGTGAGAGAGGTTGATATTGGTCAACCTCTTGATCAACTTGTAGTGAGAGAGGTTGATATTGGTCAACCTCTAGTACATAAAAAGTAAAGCAATGGCAAAGAAGCGGACAAAATGAAGAAATGGAAAGGGCAGTTGACAAGAAGTGAAGAAAAATGTTAGACATTACTGGTCGACCTTTATGTCTACCGGTACCACGGTATTTGCAGAATTAAAAAATCAATGTTTGACCAGTCAACAGTATGTCAACCGGGAATTTATGGTCGACATTCATGTTGACTGATCCAATTGTATTTTGCATAACTATGTGTTGGACCGATCGACATTATGTCAACCAGTAATTAGCAGTCGACATAGGTTATCAACCGCTCCCATACGACTTTGCAGAAAAATGAATTTTCAGCATGGAAGTGGCTGACATTACAGGTCGATTGCCTATCAACCACTCCCACATGTTTTTATGAGAAAACAACTTTTCCAGACTTTCTGCCATAGATGTTTTATCCGATATATCTCTGTGCTTTGAAAAAGTTGCCTCCTCCGTGTTTTAGGAAAGCAGGTCTCCTGCTTTGTCCCTTCTCCTCTGCCTATAAATAGAGCGGGCTAAAGGGAGGAGAGAGCACACAGAATGAGAGAGAAGAGAGAGGGAGTGGCTAAGAGAAAGAGAAAAAAAAAAGGAAAAGGAGGGAGAGTCTTCCAGAGAGAGAAAGGAGCGGGTGAGGAGAGAAAGAGAAAGATGAAGAGAGAGAAGGAGGAGAAAAGGGAATTAGAGGGGCTATTGTTGGTGTGAAGGGGTAAGCTCTGCCTGCGGTATTTTCGACCAAGGTAAGAAATAGGAAATGTGTGGCTAGTGAAGCCCTACATCACAGGAATGTATGATTTTCTGCATATTACCTGAATTAATTGCTGTGAATTATTATTGGTTATAAAACTGTGGGTTTATATAAATGTCGTTATTCTTGAATTAATAATTCAGAAATTAATTTGTGGTACTGTGTTAATAAATATAGGAATTTCACCCTGTTAATAAATATGAATTTCTCTATAAATAAATATATAAATTGTTCTATGATAAATTTCTCTGTTACTAAAAATACGAATTTCTCTGTGATAATTCTATGAAATTGCTATGAAATGAAAATGGTATGACATACATGCATCATGATTAGGGTTTATGAAGATGTTGACATATGCACGATATGTTAATGAAATGAATGGAATAAACGTAAATAGGCGTGTGGGGATTTGGGACGGTTCTTGTTGGTGACACCCCTGATGGAAAACTCGTCCTAAGTAGGGATCGAGTGTCAGTTAAGTCGTAAGACCAGATGATGTATCCTAACTCCTGTATTAGAAATCTCCAATGCTTGGACTGTTAAGTGAAACGTAAATAGAAAAGCAGAGATGATAGGTTCTTCACTGAGACAGACTACATAAGAACACATTGAGCATTGAGCATTGAGCATTGAGCATTGCATTACATTCTATTTCTTGCTGAGCGTTAGACTCATTGTTTTATCTTGTGATATAGGTGATTGTTATGATTTCACGATATACCCGTGGAGGAGGAGACTTTGGATGATGAGCATTTGAGTTATCAACCAAAACAAGATTAAGATCAAGATTAAGACTTTGGCTCATTGTTTTAGTTTACACTTTAATTACTCTGATCAGTTTTCATCTCACATGTTTTAATAATTAAATGAAAGAAAAATTTTAAGGATAAAAAAAAAAGATAAGGTTTTCAAATGTCGGATCATTACATGAAGAAGATGGTCAATTTAGGGAGGAAGATAGTTCAGCCTTAATCGATTGTTCCTTTAGTCCTTCACTGATTAAGAGGACAAGCATTTGCCTCTAGCTCCATCAATCTTCAAAAAGGCCAAGAGTTCCTGCGCCGAGAGAAAGAGAGTTATTTGGAGAGAGAAAATTTGCTTAAGAGTGAGAGGAATCTTGGGTATTGGATACCTATATGCGTGAAACAAAGGAGAAAATTTAATGAAATAATATATACCATAAGTTATAGCTACAATTATCACATAAATAAATGTATAAATTAGATTTTTTAAAATATAATAAAAGGTTTGATGATTTTAAGAAAACATCACAAATTTATCAAAACAAGATTGATAATTTTAGAAACCCTAATGGTGGGTGGGTAATGAAATGATGGAGTAGTAGATGAAGGAAGGTATGGAGATTAAGATTAGTATTAATATTGTTTATTTAGCACGTGAATATTAAATTGCAAAATCTAATCCCAACATTCTCTTAGATATCCTCGAGTGGTAGTGGTAGTGGTAGTGGAAGTGGAAGGCCCTTCCCCACAAATACAAATGATCAAAAATAAAATTCGAATTTACACAGATCTAGTGGGTGTAGGATAAAGACCAGAGGATCACACTTCTCTTAACACTACTCCCTGGGAGGAATCTGATCGTACTATACCATCATTTTCCACCGTCGATCTCTGTCTCTCTCCTTTTCTCTGGTCTACAAAGCCCCGCCCAACCTCTCCAGGCTTCCCCTTGTCCCTCTCTCTCTCTCTCTCTCTCTCTCTCTCTCTCTCTCTCTCTCTCTCCCTCTCTCTCTGCTTCAACATCATCATCATCATCTTTATCTTCAACTAAGCTAATAAAGTTTGTTTCTCTCTAAAATTCACCATCTGGGATTGAAGAGAGAGAGTGAGAGAAGCAAGAAGAAAATATGTTGAAGTCATCTGAACTTCCAGACTGTTTTTATCCAAACCAACCTACCTTAATTTGTCCAAGTAGCCCAACCCCAAACCATAAGCTGTACCTTTCCAACGTTGACGATCAAAAGTTTCTCAGATTCTCGATCAAATACCTCTATCTTTTCAAGAAATCAGTTTGCTTAAACACCCTCAAGCTTTCTCTTTCGAAAGTTTTGGTTTATTACTACCCATTGGCCGGAAGATTAAGGAATTGCGACAGAGACGATCGGAAGCTGGAGGTGGAGTGTAATGCAGAAGGTGCGGTTTTCGTCGAGGCTTTCATGGATATTACTGCTGATGATTTTCTCGAGTTTTCTCGGAAGCCAAACCGGTCTGGGAGGAAGCTCTTGCATAGGGTGGAAGCTCTCACTTTCTTGGATATCCCTCCTGTTGTAGTTCAGGTTCCCCCCCCAACCACGTCGTTTTTGGAGAAGTAAATTCTGCCCTTCGATCAAAATCTAACGGCGAATGATGTAATTTGCAGGTGACGAAGCTCAGTTGCGGAGGTATGATCCTGTGCACCGCGATCAATCACAGTCTATGTGACGGCATTGGGACGTCAAAGTTTTTGAATGATTGGGCCCACATGACGGCAAAATCAAATCACGATCCACCAATCCGACCCTTCCACGATCGCCATGTGTTAAAACCCCGAAATCCGCCTCAAATAACTTACACCCATCCTCAATATTCCCATTCTACCCTCAGAGACTGTCCCCAACACGTGGACATCAACATCGTCAAGTTCCTTCAATCTCAGCCACTCGTTTCCACTTCCTTAATCTTCACCCCCTCCCATATCCTTCACCTCAAGAGACAGTGTGTCCCCTCGCTAAAATGCACCACCTTCGAAGCCCTGGCGTCTCACACGTGGCGTTCCTGGGTCAAATCTCTCGATTTACCTCCCTCTCTCATCGTCAACCTCCTCTTCTCCTTCAACGTCCGACGGAAACTGAGTCTCCCGGAAGGTTATTACGGAAACGGCTTCGTTTTGGCCTGCGCCCGCTCGTCCGTGGCGGAATTAACTGCGGCCAACCTTCATCGTAGCGTGAAGCTGGTGCAGGAGGCGAAAACAATGGTGGGTGATGAGTACGTGAGGTCGATTATTGATTTGCTGGAGGTGGAGAGATCGACGGTGGAGACGGAGCTTTCCCGGAGTTTGGTCATATCGCAGTGGTCTAAGCTTGGTCTGGAGGAGCTGGATTTCGGAGAAGGGAAGCCGGTTCATATGGGCCCGGTTTCCAGTGATATTTACTGTCTCTTTTTGCCGGTCATCGGAGATTCTGATTCTGTCAGAGTTTTACTGTCTTTGCCTGAAAGTGTGGCTCCAAAATTTGAGTTTTTTATGAATGAGTTCTTGGATTATGAAGATGTAATCGCAGAAAATGCATGTGATTATTCAATTTAATTCCACTTTTCCGATTTGTTCGTCCAACGTTGAACAAGCGGCCCTCTTTAAGTTTTAAATCTTGAAAAAAATAATTGTAAAATTTGGGTGATATATTATCTTCTAAAACATAATTAACTTTGTTGGTGCCCAATATTTAATCAATTTGAGCTAATTACAAATGATTTTTTTCATTTAATAATTTAGACAAGGATAATAATAATTATGGATATTTCTTTAAAAATAATGATGTTGTCAATAGGCTAATGAGAAATGGCTTAACCTAATTAAAAAGAATGATTAAAAGTTTCAACTTTTTTTTCGAAGAAATTATTCTCATGTCACTAAAATTACCTAATTTTCTTATGCTTCATTAAATAATAAAACTTGAGTGCTCTTCTTTCTTATCTCTAACTTCCACCACTAGTTAAATGCCTATACTCATTCTCTTTTTTACTCTTTCTTTCTTTTTATTCTTCATCTAAATAGAACATAATATTCAAGTTTCGGAAGTACACAATCTACCTACATAATACTTGTGCAAAATATAAATCCGTCTATACGTAAAATTTCTTTTGAAGAATATAAAGATAGATACTAGATGGAATCTATCGCTTTTCCTAACTATTTCTTTTTTATCGAGACAATAAATTTATTTGCAAGGGTTATTTGGTTTGAGATTGTACTTTTAAGTAATCGATAATTCTGAAAGAATTTGAGATCAGCTGTCCACAAAAAATTAAAAAAAATACTCGATTTAAATTTTTCAAAGTGCTCACGTTTATGTACATGTATATAAACACAAACTAAGTATAGATTGCAAAAGTGAGAGGAGGTGTAGTGGGTGAGAAAAAGTATTGTATAAATTGATTTGAGTGGAATGTGATTGTTGTTAGTGGTGTCAAATAGACCCATTTTGATACATGTTGTGAGGGAGCAATCTTAAAGAAATCAACTTTGCTTGTTGGATTATATACGATAATTTATGATTTATTACTCATGTCAAACAATTGAAATTTAGCTGAGTGTTGACAAATATACCAATTTGATTTTAAGAATCAATGTTTGATTTAAAAACAAATTTTCAACGGGAGTTTTGTTGTGTCACAAATATGATAAGTTGGCGTATCAAGCACATTAGATTATTCATTTAGATATTGTTCTTGTGGTATAGTTAAATCATAATCAAATATTCTTCTTTTATTAGAATTAACACGCTCGAATTTCTTTATTGTGTAATTCATAGCAAATTTCACATATTTTATACCAAAACACGTACAATCTATTTTATGAGAAATCAAAAATTAAAATGAATTTTATTATTTTTGGATATTTGTATTCTCTAATTTTATTATCTTATATTTACCTTATGATGATGACGTATCGTTTATTTATTTGTGTAACTCATTACTTGTAATAAATAGTACACTATTAAATAAACAATATAGTTAAAAGTTAAAGTTTAAAATTATAAAATGAGAAGATACATCTAAGTTATTATTTTCAAGGAATATTATTTTCTATTATGGCAAGTTTAAAAATTTTAAATTAATAATCTTAAATAGGATTGATAATAATAACAATTACTCATAAATACAATATTAGATCACCAAGACATGAAGTGTTTTTTAAATATTTTTAGAAATTAAATATAAATTCGAAGACAATGTTTTGAGTTATTTATTTTGTTCTAAAAGAAATAGAAAATAAATATTTACATTTAATATATTTGATTATTTTCTTTATTATAATTGTAAAATAATAAAATTTCTAAAATAATGGTCCGTTCCAACAATATTATTTACGTGGCATCAAATGCGGACTATATCTTTATAAATTAGAAAGAAAGTAAGCACTAGACCCACTACCCCTTCAAGTAGCTCGTAGGCACACTTTATAGACCCACATGGAAATATTTAGTGTCACATCAAGAAAATAATCTAGGATCCCACCATCATTGGTGGACAAATTCCTAACCATATCTTACGTGTATCATTTTATTTAATTTAAGAAAATTAACACTACAAATATGAAATTATCAACACTATAAATCTTGAAATTTTTTTACAAATAAATAAAATCTTAAACTATAAAAAATGAACGACGATGACCTCGCAGTTATGTTTTCTGTAACAATCCGTCGATGTCGATGTCGATGTTAACGCTGTAGTTTCATTAACGTCAAACGCCGTCGAATGGAGACGTCCAAGACAGCAACAACGGATGTCCTGCAACAATGAGAGGCTGATCCAACTGGCGAAAAAGGACGTAAATAATCGGGGGACGTCCATCTTAAACGAGAGACATTCATTTTGAGCGAGAGATGTTCGTTTTAAGATGAGGGACATCCGTTTTAAGTTCAAACGATGTCATCTTTGTCCGTTTTATGCGAGAGCCGTCTGTTATTAAATAATGGACGTCCCTTTTAAGCTAGGAATGACGACTTTGTCAATTTAAAGTGAGGGACGTCCGTCATAGGTTGAGGGACGAGCCTTAAGCAAGGAATGTCCCTCAACTTATAACGGACGTCCCATCGCTTAAAATTGACAAAGACGACGTCATTTCTATCTTAAAAGTGTTAGATTATTTTAATAATCTATTAAAGTGGTCCATGTTAATTAAATGATACTGACATAATATTAATTTACTTAATGTGATGGTTGTTAAGTATAAAGGAAATTAAATTAATTGAGTTTTAATTCTCTCTCATTGACCTTATTAAAATATATAAAGTATGGTTGAAGAGGTATAAATGAAGAGATATAATTAAAAGGGTATTTAAGTAAAATTCTTTGTAGGGTTGTCTATTCTATTCTTAATAGAAAAATTGTAAGTAGTTTTTAATAAATAAGATAATTAAAAGATTAGATCTACCTCTGAACGACAACCAAACCTAAAGTTTCTCTTGATCATCAAAGAGGCAATAGCAGAGAAAGGATCAAGGCGAAAAAATGTTCGATATGAAAATCATCAACAAAAGCTTTTATCATGGATCAATGTTGGTATTACATAATCATTTATTCGAAATTATAGAAAACGAATTGGTTAAATCAACAACGTTAAATATGGGAGTAAGGATTGTAAGTATTGAATATAGAAAATATTAACAATTGGTATCAGAGCAAGGTTGTTAAAATGTATTGATTTACCATGTATAATTGATTGAATTTCGTTTGAAACAAAAGTTAAGGTTTTCATAAATTTTATGAATATAATGAAAGGATTTTGTTTGAAACGAAAATTAGGGTTTCGTAAATAAAACGTATTGATTTACTATGAATAATTGATTGGATTTCGTTTGAAACAAAAGTTAGAATTTTCGTAAATTTTATGAATATAATGAAAGAATTTTGTTTGAAACGAAAATTAGGGTTTCATAAATATTATGTATATAGAGATTCGATTGATGGAAGAATTGATCGATTACTCAAAAATTCTGGAGAAATTTTATTCCGGAAGAATCTGTGAAAGTTTCATTCATGAACGCTTGCGGACGCTCGCGGTCGCTTGCAGACAGGAACGTTTACAATCTGTAATTTTTATGTCATATTAAAAACATCCGTTATTGCATAAAAGACATCCGTCATCACCTATTTACAACTTAAGGACGTCCGTCATGGATCAATGACGTCCATTAAAGCCCAAAGAACATTTAGAGACTGTATAATGCATTCTAAATGCATTATGAATGTTATAAATTAAAATTTACTCAATTAAATATTGTTGTATAGAAACTTAGTAGTCACCAAAGTGACATAGTTTGAAATGATCAATAGTAAATTGTGTGATTTTATACGTTCAATTATTGTGATGTTATTGAAAGGAAATTATTGATTATAAACTAGTAGGTTACGCAAAGGTGGACTAATGTTTATAGTTAATAATATTAAAGTGACATATTTACATATTTGATTACTATGTTTAAATATCCAAAGATATTAAACATGTTGCATTAAATATATTTATGAGTCTATTAAAGTTTATATTATAACATCAATGATTGCTTATTCTTTAAGGATTACCCAAATGTGAACTTAAAGAAGTCAAATTATGTTTATCTGAATCCTATTATGTTACTCAAAACATTAATGTATGAGCATGTATTGTATTTTGCAGCTTCTGTTAATTTGTTCGCCTCCGGCAATGCTTTACTCAAGTTGAATGGTCTTAACTATGCTGATTGATTTGAACAAATTCAGTTTCATTTGGGTGTATTGGATTTAGACTTGACATTGATTTGTGATAGACCACCAGCTATTAATGAGACTAGTACGGAAGCTGACAAGTCATACAATGAGACTTGAGAGCGGTCTAATAGGCTGTGTTTGAGCTTGATGAAGATGACGATGGTTGAAAATGTTAAGCCATCGATGCCAAAGACGAATGAGCAAAGGACTTCATGTCGAAAATTAAAGAATACTCCAAATCAGATATTACAGATAAGTTCATTGTGGGGAGCTTGATGAGTGAGTTGGTGACCAATAAATTTGATTGGTCACAACCCATTCATGATCATATAACATGCATGGCCAATTTGGCAGCAAAGCTGAAAACGTTTGGTATGGATGTAAGTGAATTATTCTTGGTTCAATTTATCATCAACTCTCTTCCCCTTGAGTTTGGCTAGTTACAGGTGAATTATAACACCATTAAAGAAAAATGAAACTTTCAAGAAATTAAAGTCATATTGGTTCAAGAAGAAGGGAGGTTGAAGAAAATGAAAGACCATACCGTTAATCTAACGTTTCAGAAGGAAGCAAATAGTAGCAAAGGAAAGCCGAGTAGAAAGAACCAAAAGAAGGGAAAATGCCCATTAAATGTTAAGGAGGGACAATTCCGAAAAGAGCTTAAATGCTACTTTTGTAACAAAGCTAGACACATCAAGAAAGATTGTCTGAAAAGGAAAGCTTGGTTCGAAAAGAAAGGTACTGCATTTGTTTTAGTATGTTTTGAATCAAATATTATAGAAGTACCTAATAATACTTGGTGGTTAGATTCTGGAGCTACTACTCATGTGTCATATATTACGCATGGATTTCTTTCGATCCAGTCCATAAACGGGACTGAAAAGTTCTTATATATGAGGAACAAAATGAAGGCATGAATAGAAGGAATTGGGACGTATGAATTGATCCTGGATACTAATTGTAATCTGGATCTAGAAAAGTGTCTCTATGTTCCTGAATGTGCTAGAAATTTAGTTTCTGTTGCAAAATTGGACATTGTAGGTTTTAATTTTAAGATTGGTAATAGTGTTTTGTCATCATACAAAAAAAATACTATTATGGTTGTGGTATTTTGAAAGATGGTTTGTATTGCTTCAATCTTAATATTAAATGTATTGAATTCCTGTTTAATGTTGATCATGAGATTGGAATTAAACGTAGTGCAACAAATGAAAGTTATGCTTTTTTATGGCATCAACGTCTAGGTCATATATCTAAAGAAAGAATGTTGAAGTTAATGAAAAGTAATATTTTACCTAATTAGATTTTAATGATTGGGACGTGTGTATAGATTGCATTAAAGGAAAGCAAACTAAACGCACATCAAAGTATCCTGCCACAAGAAGTAGTGAACTTTTAGAATTGAAACACACTGACATATGTGGTCCATTCGACACTCTTCATGAGTGGTGAAAAGTATTTTATCACCTTTATAGATTACTTCTCATGATATGGTTATTTGTATATACTGCATGAAAAGACTCAAGTGATGAACATTATAGAAGTGTTCATCAATGAGGTGGAAAGACAGTTAGATAGAAAAGTAAAGTAGTGAGGTCTGATAGAGGTGGTGAATATTACAAAAAATTTGATGAAAATGGACAACATAAAGGTCCATACGCAAGGTTTCTCGAAAGTCGAGACATTTGTACACAGTATACAATGTTAGGAATACCACAACAAAATGGTGTAGCTGAAAGGCAGAATCATACCCTTATTGAAATAGTTAGGAATATGATGAATTATAGTAATGTCCCTTTATTGTTGTGGATACATGGTTTAAAGACCGCTGCATATCTGCTGAATAAGGTTCCTAGTAAGGCAGTTCCTAAGACATCTTAGGAATTGTGGATGGGAAGGAAACCTAGTTTGAGACATATCCATGTTTGGGGTTGTCCAGCATAAGTAAGGATTTATAATTCACATGAAAGAAGCTCGATGCAAGAACCATCAGTGGTTACTTCATCGGCTATCCAGAAGAGTCAAAATGGTACATATTTTATTGTCCATATCATAGTACAAGAATAGTTGAATCTGAAAATGCTTAATTCATTGAGAATGACAAGTTTAGTGAGAGTGATGAATCACGAAATGTGAATATTCAAGAGAATCAGGTGGAGGAAACAACACCTCGAATTTCTCATCTAGTTGTTGTTCCTTTTGTTGTATCATAGTCTAACAACATACTAGAACGACATATGAATATTAAAACCATGCAAGATAAACATGTCAATGATGAGCCTATTAATGATGGTCAAGTTATAAGTGAACAATCACAAGAAACAGATATTTATTCACTTGAATAAAAACCAGCAATTTCTAATGATTATGTTATTTATTCACTTGAAGAGGAATGTGACTTGAGTAACGATAAAGATCCAGACTCATTCAATCAAGCCATGGAATGTAATAATTCTAAAAAGTGGTTGAATGCTATGAAAGAAGAGTTGAAATCGATGGATGACAATAAAGTCTGAGAACTTGTAGAGTTACCTGAAGGTTTAAAACGAGTTGGTTGTAAGTGGGTTTTCAAAACCAAACGTGACTCAAAAGGTAACATTGAATGGTATAAGGCCAGACTTGTCGCCAAAGGCTATATTAAGAAAGACGACATTGACTATAAAGAGACATTCTCTCCAGTTTCAAAGAAGGACTCTTTAAGAATAGTTATGACTTTGGTAGCTCATTATGATTTAAAGCTTCACCAAATGGATGTAAAGACCGCCTTTCTTAATAGTGACTTAAAGGAAGAAGTGTATATGGATCAACTAGAAGGGTTTTCATTTCCTGGAAATGAAAAGTTAGTGTGTAAATTGAAGAAGTCAATTTATGGATTAAAACAAGCTTCTAGACAATGATATATTAAGTTTAACAATACCATTACGTCGTACGGTTTTATAGAGAACACTGTTGATCGGTATATCTATATGAAGGTCAGCGGGAGTAAAGTTAGTATCCTAGTATTGTATGTTGACGATATTCTTCTTGTTGTCAATGATAAAGGAATGTTACATGACGTGAAAGACTTTCTCTCTAAGAAATTTGAAATGAAAGATATGGGTGAGACATCCTACGTGATTGGAATAGAAACATTCTGTGACAGACAAAAGGGATTACTAGGATTGTCTCAGAAATGATACATAGATAAAATTCTAGAGAGATTCAGAATGGATAAGTGTTCTGCTGGTGTATCTCCAATTCAGAAAGGAGATAAATTTAGTGAAATGTAATGTTTGAAAAGTGATTTGGAATGTAAAGCAATGGAATCTATTCCATATGCATCAGCTATAGGAAGCTTAATGTATGCTCAGACATGTACTCGACTAGACATCAGTTTTGTAGTAGGGATGTTGGTCGATATCAAAGTAACCCAGGAATTGATCACTAGAAAGCTGCAAAGAAAGTATTTAAGTACTTGCAAGGAACAAAGGACTACATGCTCACATACAGAAAATCAAGTCATCTTGAAGTAATGGGATACTCAGATTTAGATTATGCCGGATGTGTAGACTCGAGGAAATCTACATTCAGTTACGTGTTCCTATTAGCCAAAGGAGCTGTGTCATGGAAAAGTGGAAAGCAGTATTCAATTGCTACTTCTACTATGGAGGCAGAATTTGGGCGTGTTTTGAGGCCACAATTCAAACATTGTGGTTGCGGAACTTAATTTGGGGTCTAGGTGTAGTCGACAGTATAGATAAACTGTTGAAACTTTATAGTGATAATTCTACAGTTGTTTTCTTCTCGAAGAATGGCAAGTACTCGAAAGGTGGAAAATATATGGATTTAAAGTACTTGTCAGTCAAAGAAGAAATACAAAAACAAATGGTGTGCATTGAGCATATGAGTACAATTTTATTGATAGCGAATCCATTAACAAAAGGATTGCCACCCAAAGCCTTAAAAGAACATGTTGTAAGTATGAGTTTAGGTGACAAGTCCTTGTTTATGTGATTATAATAGTATAACTTGTATTTTATGACACCTATGAATTCATTAACAAATTGTTTTTTGTATGTATGTTTATTATTCATATTATGATGTATACAATTATTGTTGTTATGAATAATATGTGACACTTTATGAAAAGTTAAAGTTGAAAGGTATATAGTGTTCCTCAATTAAAGAATTAATGAATTGTATTAATTTGTGATACATGGAAAGAATCATGTCGTCGTTATAGGCTTGTGTCTGCCATGATCCGATTATGCAATTCATTATGAAAAGAAAACTTGATAAATTCACATTATGGTTCACTATAGTATTTGATTGTGAATTAAAGTTTTGACAGCTGAAAAGTGATAGCTGAAAAATGATTTTATATTAAAGTTCATAACATGGGCCAAGTGAGAGATTGTTAGATTATTTTAATAATCTATTAAAGTGGTCTATGTTAATTAAATTATATTGACTTAATATTAATGTGCTTAATGTGATAGTTGTTAAGCATAAAGGAAATTAAGTTAATTGTGTTTTAATTTCCTCTCCATGACCTTATTAAAGTATATAAAGTATGGTTGAAGAGGTATGAATGAAGAGACACAATTAAAAGGGTATTTAAATAAAATCCTTTGTAGGGTTGTCTATTCTATTCTTAATAGAAAAACTGTAAGTAGTTTTTAATAAGGGAGATAATAAAAAGATTAGATCTACCTTTGAACGGCAACCAAACCTAAAGGCTCTCTTGATCATCAAAGAGGCAATAACAGAGAAAGGATCAAGGCGACAAAATGTTCGATATCAGAATCATCAACAAAAGCTTTTATCATGGATCAAGATTGGTATTACAGAATTCTTTATCTGAAATTACAGAAAATGAATTGGTTAAATCAACAACGTTAAATATGGGACGTTAGGATTGTAAGTATTGAATATAGAAAATACAAAAAAAAAGGGGCGTCCCTTAGCTGACAACGGATGTCTCTCGCTTAAAACAGACAAAGATGATGTCGTTTCAACTTAAAACGGACATCCCTCATTTTAAAATGAATGTCCCTCACTCAAACGAACATTCCTCTGTCAATTTGGATCAATCTTGTTTTCTCTCTAGTGGGCCAACAACACAAAGCATGGTGGAGGTCTTCGATGAATGTGCTTCATTGTCAAAAACTTCAAAATTCTTGAATGTTCGATTTTTTTTTTCAATCGAAATGTAGAATTCAATAGTAAAATTTGTTTTTCTTGGAGGACTAAGAATTTAACATCGACTTTGGAGTTCGATGCTAACAGACAAGATCAGAAGTGAGGAGAAAATTTTATGATGAATTTGGACGGACTTTGATGTTAGAGTGGTTGCGGTGTTTGTCTCTACAATTTTGGATAGAAAACATGACGGGAAGATTTACGTCGTTCATTTTTCATAGTTTGAGATTTTAGTTGTTTGTGAAAAGTTTTCAAAATTTGCAGCGTTGATAACCCCAAACTATAGAGTTTGTGGTGTTAATTTTCCTTTAATTTATTTATTTTTATTAGCAGTAAAAAATATTTTCGTTTCTTTACAACTCTCCAAATTAAGATATCTTCCTGACATATTCTCTTTGGGTTAATAATGAATACTTCCACATTTTCATTATTTAAAACTAAAACATTTATCAAATGACAAAGGATAAAGTTTAACGTTTCAAGGTCAATTAAATAGTTTTTTTAAAGAATAAAAGATGATAATTTAATATATTATTTAATTATTCATTCACAGTAATTTTTCTAAAAAAAACAATTGCTCATTGGGTTGTCATTTAAGGACGAATTCTAAAATTTTCTTTCTTTTTCAATTTATAAAAATTTTCTTTAGAGAAGAATAAAGTATTGAGTGAGAGAGAGAGAGAGAGTTAACTATAAATTGAAGTTCGGAGTTGACATATTCGGTAAGGAAACTGGACTCTTCATGTTACGAAAATATATCATTTTAGAATTTAAAATTTTGATTAATGGAATTAATCAATTTAATGTTTTACCTATCAAATTGAGTTGTTGAAACTTGGAATTATAAAGCTTGAGTCTCCGATATTCTCATAAGGTAAAACTGAATTCTCTGAACAATGTTTGACCATGAAATTGTGTTGGTTTATTAAAAATTTTGGTTTCTAATTTGAGTATGAAAATCAGTAGTTTAAAGAGTGAGACTTATGGATGAAATTATTTTGTGTTGTTAAAGTTGGAAATTTTTTAAATGAAAGTCTAAGTCTTTTGAGCGCTTGGAAATTCTGTGTAGAAGGCAAGTTCAATTGTGTGGCAGAAACGTATGTGTTTACATGAACAAAGGTTTCCGTAGTGGAAGAATACATATCCACAGTGAAAACATATGTATTTGCATTCATAGGAGCAAAGGTTTTTGCAATGGTATTTGGATAACACGTGTCTGTGGAAGGCTTCCGTAGCGGAAACGGGAGTTAAGGTTTCTGCAATAGTATGCAGACGACATGTGTCCGTGGAAGCATAGGTTTTTGCAATGGAAACGCAAGTGAATGTTTCCGCAATGGTATGTGGATAACACGTGCCTGCAGAAGTGAAGACTTTAGAAGTGAAAACAAGAGTGAAGGTTTCCGCAATGGTATGTGGATGACATGTATCCACGAAAGTGAAGGCTTCTACGGTGGAAGCTAAGGCTACTACAGTGGCAATGTATGCGAGAGCGAAGATTTTCACAAAAGCATGTAGAAGACATGTGTCCATGGAAGCGAAGGTTTGTGGATACGTGCGCATCCGTGGTGGAAACAATTCTAAGGAAGTCTTTATTTTTGTGAAAATGGACTGAGGGAACGACACTTCCAGAGCAGACGTCCGGACCCAATCTATGATCGACTAAATTTTCAATGGTGTAAGGAATGTCCAAATAGATTCTAAAAGTTACATATTTTTTAGAATTGTTCCGTGACTTCCCCAATGACGCACTTTTGGTAGGGTTCGGGAGAGTATTGGAAGCATGCGGGCTGCGTGTGGTTGAGGAGCGGTCGAACGGAAAACATAGGTTCAAAAAGATACCTTCTAGATGATTTCATGTCGGCCCCGTAGATTTGGTGTTTCGCAAAATTTTCAAGAAAACTTCAACAATAGCGAAATCACCTCTAATGGATGAGTTTTTATACAATTTTTTGACAGGATATCAAGGGATGAATGATAAAGAAACCCTCAAAGTCTCATGAAAAAATTTATAGGGACAAGTGAGATATAGCTGAAACAGTGCATGCAAATCAGAAAGTTGTTAAAAATTGCAACTTTCAACTCCAAGGCAATCTCCTAAATGAAGACGGCTCTCCAACTTGATAATTCATAAGATTCAGCAACTCCACAACAATTTCACCCCACGAAGGAAGCGAGGGAGATGTAGTAAACAAAAACTAACTCAACTCTCATGAAGAGTTAGAAATCAGACACAAAACACCGATTGTTAACAACCGAGCGTAATGTGAGTTTTTGCTCATGTAGAATAAAGAAAATAGGCTGAAAGCTCTATAATTTAATTCTTCAAAACTCTATAGTGAGCTTAAATAGCTCTTCCAGAGTTAGGGTTTATAAATTCAGAAACAAAAAATATGAAATTAACCTTACTAGGACTTCTACTAGATCTAGGATAACCCATAATCGAGTGAATCTAAAATAAATCATAAAATAAACTTTAAATAAAACTTAAAGTCTTGCATATATACATGATCCAATGGATCATTTTTCAAGATCCATCTTTAAACTGATTTGAGCTTCAATTTTAGGTAAGAGATATTGGACTTCTTTAGCAGAAAAACAAATCTCTCTGTTTAGATATTCTTTGGCATAGCAAACAAACTCCAAATTTCATGAAACACCTCATTCTAAAGATCTTGAAATGTCAGTTATAATCTTTATGAAGTATAGTTATTTATATGAGATTTTTAAGGTTGCCAAATATGTCAAATATTGCTTGAGGGTTATATTGTCGGTAGTTTTTGGAATGTCTCATACTTCATCTAAACTTGTGCTTGATTTTCTCTTATGCTTAATCTTGAATAACTCTAAGCTATATTTTGATGCTTGATAGATGTGCTTAATACTTTCAATGTTTTTTTTCTTCATGATTACTTATAAAGGAAATATTGAAATTATCGTTAGAAAATCTCCTTGCTTGTTTGTTGATGGAGGGAATTCATGGAACATTATCCTTCTAGGGTTGAAGAGGATTGGACCTCAAATCCTAAATTTCTTTGCTTCATCCAGCCGTGGTCCTAAAATTCTTGAGCGTGGAAAATAAAAAGTCCAAAAACTCCCTCCTCAAAAAAGTTCTCAAAACAAACAACACAAAACACTTGATGTCTTATTCTTCTCTTATATATATATAATTATGGTCAAGGGCACTTGGTTGAAAGTGTTGGCCTTGACCTATGCAACAACTTCTCAGATATCGCCACTCAGATCAAACAGGTGCAAATGATCTGCACCATGCAGTAGTAACTTTTCTCTAAACTTCCATGATAAGAGTCCTAGAGAATGCATAATAGGTGTGAGATCCTCAAAGCCATAATTTCATTTTCTGAAAAATTGCAAACCACAAAAATTAGCAACAAGATCCAATGCTACAAATAAATCCTTGATTTGGCAAGACTTCTTTTGCTGATACCAAAAAATGCTCTAAGTGATTCAACTCTAATTGAGATTCCTAAAGATGGTCTTGTCTAAAAATCAAATATGTATCATGATTGACATTGACTTTCTTATAGTCCTCAGGGTAGCACCCAAGAATCAAATAAAAAACAATAACAATAGAAGTCTGAGGTGTACTATAGTTGGTCTTTCTCCTCCATGAATATGTACATGGTAATTGGTCCCAACAAATATATCTACACCAGTTTCTAAACATATCCCCACAAGATAATTAGCATAATCAAAAGATATACACTCTGCCATATGACTAAATTCTCTAATCCGTGAATTCTAAACAGAATTATCAACAAATTCCTTACTTCATCCAATTCTAAAAAACCAATCAATTAAGGAATTCAATAGTATGTACCTTCCTTGACTTATACATTGTCATGAAAACTTTGCTTCTCTGGGTGTTTATCTTCGTAGATTTGGAGTGTAACGACCCATAACTTTTTACATTTGAAAACGTGTAAAATTTAAAACTTTTCTTTTATAAAAACAACGGAAGACTATTCTTTATTAAAACCATTAAAAGATAATAAGTAAAGTCCTTTCCTTGAAACCATTTTTACAAAACCTTTTCCCTTTTTGAATACATTAGCCTAGCTAGCCACAAGACACGCGCGTGCAAATCCTTCATCAACTGCTCCTTCACCTGTTCTTGTGCGTGTACCTACATCATGAGACAAACATGAGCCTAATGATTAGCAAGAAATAGAAATGCAATATAATGCATGCATATGTCTGATTATGTCAGAAAGGACTCCACTCAATCTGTCTTTTACTCATAGTCTTATAGCATTAAACTCATACATTGAGCTGGGACATTGGAGTGGAGAATAGATACATCCTCGGGGTCTAGCCTGGCAGAATAGGTCACCCAACCCTACATGGGAGGGATACATCATCATGCAGTCTCCAGGCATCACCGTCTCTATTATCCCAAACCTCCAATTCCCATTACATTCATTTAGTTCAGTCTCTTCCTTGCAATGTCTCTCCTATGCAATGTGAATACCAATCCAAACATGACATCACCCTTATGTCTATTATCATGATGCATGGCAATGCTTTGCAATATTAAATCACAACAATACGAAGCACAACAAGAAATAGAAATGCAATATGATGCATGCTTATGTCTGATTATGTCAGAAAGGACTCCACCCAATCTATCTTTTACTCATAGTCTCATATCATTAAACTCATACATTGAGCTGAGACATTGGAGTGGAGAATAGATACATCCTTGGGGTCTAGCCTAGTAGAACAGGTCACCTAGTCCTACATGGGAGGGTTACATCATCATGCAGTCTCTAGGCATCATTGTCACTAGTCTCCCCAACCTCCAATTCCCATTACATTCATTTAGTCAGGTCTCTTCCGTGCAATGTCTCTCCCATGCTGAATACCAATCCAAACATGGTATCAGCCTTATGTCTATTATCATGATGCATGTTAGTACAATGCTTATAAATGCTCTAACAACATGGATCATAGGAATCACAACCAACAAAGAGTAGTACATGCAATAACAACAGAGATCACAATATAAGAAAATAGTATGTGCAATAACAACAGAGATCATAATATAAGAAAACAGTATGTGCGATAACAACATGGATCACCAAATGAATCTATCAACCTATTGCATACCACAAAATCCAAAATACATAAATTAAACACAACAATCCCTATATCATGATGTAGGCCTCCACTAGCTAATCACATGCACTATTTCTTACCTCGCTCCGTAATGTGTTTTGCACCCCAATTTAATCTTCAAAATACCTTCACAATAATAACATTTACTTATCAAACTCACAGTCCATTAATTTAACACCATCTATACTATTATTCCCTATTATAATGGAGAAGCATAGTTATCACAACTGTATAGAGAACCATTTTCAACTATAGAGCAGGCGTAAACAACCGATAACCAATTGTAAGCATTACCCATAAAATAGAATAGAAAGCATTTTAAACCAATAGAATAATCTCAGCCTTAATCCAACACTGTAACGCACCATTAGAAATTACATAACATTTCCTTTAGCTTCATCAGTGCATGAGAATATAACCCACAGGCATACATACTATTTCCACTTCACAACCAAGAAACAATGAGCATTATCCAACTACCAAGTATAAATCCAAACCCTAACCCAACATACATAACATTTTCACTTTACCAAGCTAAGGAGTAAATCCATAGAGCCTTATTCAACAACAGAGTATATTTCATCTAGAGAGCGGCTCACAGAATGCAGCACTAATCCAAAACAACAATCAACAATAAGTGGCAGTAATCTAATCAGTAATTAAATTATAGGACAATATCCAACCGAACTAAATCCAAGCAGTAATCAAGACAGAGCATTAATCACATCACAGAACCAAGGAACAGGAACCAACAGAATAATCCCAACCCAAAGAAACCATTCCAACAGAACATAAAATTTTCCATTCAACAATCCATAATAGATAGAGAATATTTATCCAACCATTCCTAAATGATATCCATTTACAGAGAACCATTTCAAAGCATAAACCCAATATCTAAATACAGAGTATAAAACTCCAAGAATAGAGAGCCTAAACAACTACACAAATTTATAAATTCAAGGAGTGAACATTGCATTACCTGAGAAGACCCGAGAGAAAGCTCTCTTTCCCCCCTTCACTCCTGCTTCTTTTTCTTCCACTTGTTTCTCCTCAAGAGAGCACACAGCTCACAGCTTCATCAGAGATTCTCTCCTTGTTTGTTTCTATCTTCACAGAGTTGCACCATAGAGGGAGCTTGACTCGTAGCTTATCCCTCACGTTCTGTCCATTTCTTCCTTCAGAGAAGTGCCACAAATAAGCTCTCCATAGTCTCTGCACAATCTCACCTAACACTCGTTAGGAATCAACTACTATAAAATAGGAGGATGTGGAGGAATTCTCAACCATTTGGGGATCATCGCTTATACACGGGCACGAGACAACAAAATAGGGTTCACACCCGTCCACTTACACACACACACAACCCTTGCTTCCTTCACTTCCATTCACCATAAATGCATAATCACCTTTTGTGCAGCAACACATGATGCAGAATCCATAAATAGAGCGTAACTAAACCAAATGCTTAGCTAGGATTGGCGTAGCAAACACCGCAGCTCACGAGCACCATTTTGCAAACCCGAGTGCCCAAACCAACCTTGCGTTTGACTAAGTCATCCCCTGCAGCTCGTTCACACACAGTTCGCAAAGAGACTGTTATGGTGGTGTACTCATATAGGTTAGGTGGCACTCTCCTATTGCGTATGTGTCTCTTGGGGGCATATTGGTCATCTTCATGTTGACAACATTAAAGGGGATTAGGGCTGAGTGGGAGGTCTGTCGATGAAGCTGTGAACCCATATGTGTTTCCCTCTCTCTCTGTCTCTGTAATTTCCCTTCTTCTCTAGTCTCTCTTTCTCTTCTCTGGACTCTCTTCTCTCTATCTTCAACATTATCTTGTTCTTCTATTATTTCTCTTTCTATTCTCTCTATAACTCTCTTCTTCTCCGTACCTGTTGCTATCTTATTATCAATACGACTGTTGGTTTCCTCTGATTTCCTAGCAACACCTTAATTATTGGTATCAGAGCCACTAATTCTTAAGACGGAAACATGGTTAAAATCCAATGAAGCAACTATCAAGCGGCTGAAAAATTCATTTAAGAGAATGGACAATTCATTTCAGAGATTGGACAATTCATTTCAGAAATTATAACATAATATTTCTGCCAAATTGGACACGATGATGTCCTTGCTTACTCAACAACGGCCCAGGCACCAGGACTGATAGGCTCTAAAGATCACAAGATCACAATTTTAGAATCTGTCCAGAAAACTGTGAAAATCGATCAAGTAATAGTAAAACAGATCAAACTTCCAAACCCCACGTGAACTTGAGCTGTAACTTGCAGGGCTTCAACTCAACACATTGACATAAGTTGTATTAAAATTTCATTTCAAAATCCACTCTGGTTTAGCAGATATGGCAGAAGCAATAGAACCCCAAAATTAGGGTTTTGAGCAGATCAGAATTACCTTTCAATCTTCCAACCTGTATATCTCGAACTGCATACAGCCAAAGAAACCCAAATTTGGAAGGCAATCAACTAACTCAAAATAGATCAACTTTCCAGAAGAAACAAAATTGAAACAAATAGAGCAAGAGTCTCAAAACAGAACCAGAATCGGAAATCCAGCAACCCAATAAATCAAACAGATCCAGCGGCCATGAAAGTAATCCAACAAAAACTCATTCCATCTTTCCTTTCAAGAATGAACAACCAAAACGAAATATCAGAAGCAAACTCTCTCCAAGGTGGAAACCTACTTTTACCTCCACACCACAATCCTCAACTGAAAGCTGAGGGATTTGAAGAGATAATAACCTGTAGTAGCAAGGACAAGAGGCTTCAAGAACTCCTTGCAAGGGGGATGGAAGAATCGGCTCAAGGGAGGGGGAGTGGCCGCGGGTTTGCTCTCCAAGAGAAACAATTTTCTAATCAATCCAAAACTGGTTCTTTCTTTCAAAAGAGGGTATATAAAACCCTAATGTTTACAAATTAGGGCAAAAGACCAAAATTACCCTAGTAGCAAATGACTAAAATAACCCTTAATAATAAAACATAAACACTAAATCTGAGTTTGGAAATCAGTCTCTGTAAAAGGAACATTTGATATATCAAACCAAACCAAAATAAAATGCCCAATATGTCTTTCGAAAGCCCTAGCTGTTGGCTACATTTGATATGAAGGATAAAAGTTAAAAAGAAATCATCCCAATTGCTAAAAATGCACTTGAACTCCAGGAGGTCAGATTCTATGCAGACAAAATTCAAGCCCACAATTTCTTCATTGATAAGCATGATATCCCCTAGTCCAAAAGCACCAAATCCTCTTTGTGACATTGATTAAAACTTTCCTCCAAATTGGCTAGAAAAGAAACACCTACAAAACAAATAAAAGTTAGAAAATAAAGGTGCCCCTAGGCTCGGCTCAGGCGATGGGACCTTGGGCACATCAAGGACTCTCACTCCCAGCAAGGATTGTTACCGAACCTGGTGGGAGCATCGAGTTCTATGGGACCACAGCATTTTCGACTGATGGATACCTTTAGATATCCTCCTCAATGGGAAGTCAACTCCTTAGCGAGTGATGAACAGCCAGAGATAACCAAAGGGGTGTGCTCACTTGCTCTGGCAGATATTACTAGAGAAGATGTCCCTCACATTACTCCAGTTTTTGTCATAGGCAAGTCAGTAGCCAAACCAGTAAAAATAGAGTATAGAGTGTTGCCAAAGAAGGACAAAGAAGTTAATGTAAATTCCACAAAGGATCATGACTTGCACCAGGATATGGAAGATTTTCTCTTCCAAATGCTTGGAGATGGGTTCAAGCTGGAAAGAGATGCGATCCACAAAGTCCTTTGTAGCTTTGGATATGACATGCAAAAGAGCATGGATAAATTACTTTATCTATCAACAATTACATTGGATGAAAAGAAGGATTCTATCTTTAAGTCCTCTGGCATGTTAGAACCTATTTCAAGATTAGAATTGCAAGAGACTAATGGTTATAGAGGTAATGCAAATAACACTTTAAAGACAAATGGCATAGAATCAACAGAACATGAGAAGACAACTTACGATCTTCAATAGGAAGTTTTAGCTGCTTTGTTTGATACTTCTAAGAGGATTGAGGAGTCACCGAAGAAAAATTTTAAATATGTTCAGAGGTCTGTAGTATCAAGACGATTAGTGACGGGACCCCCAAAAGACACTGATATATTAATTGGTATGATTTGAATTATAGATCGACAAGAAAAAAACTATTTAAATTGTCTTCACATAGTGTTTCATTTGAAGAATTGTGGATGCTTGCTCCTAAGCACATAATCCTTCCAAATTTTTTTATTGGGAATATTCGTCATGATAGAGATTGTGAAACTTCTGGAATGAAATGATTTGCCATTGCAGTCTGCTGCGAATATTGTGTTTAGAATTTGCTACAATATAGAAAATGGGGATTTGAGGACAAATTATTCACAAAAGTTTAGTAAGGCTGGTATAAAATTGCCATAGACAACATATGTAGTATGGATGGATTTTTCTTCCAAAATAGGAGATGTTGAGTCATTGTGGAAAATTGAGAAGTTGAGTTCTGAGTCAATGAAGTAGCACACTCTAGCAACTGGTTTTTCAACTGGTTTTTCAAGTTGAGTTCTGAGTCAATGAGTCGGTATGCTTTGATGTCCAACCTGTCCTGGTTAATAACACTGAAATTTCTACACCCCCTCAGGGTTTGTACCTAGAGAAAATTGGAAATAGGTCTTTTCTTTGTATGGTTGGTCATCCTGATGGATCTAATTGCTCATTCTTCTGTAATCAACGGGGGAAAATCTGGTTGGCAACTATTCCTAAAATGGGTTTGGGAGGTACACTAGGGATCGATGAATCAGATCCATTTGTAGATCTAACTAATATAGTTCATTTGGATATTGTATATGGAATGATGGGGATGGCCTTTGATCCTAACTTCCAACAAAACGGTCGATACTTTGCTTCCTTCCATGTGAAAAGGTCCAATGGCCAAGCTATACTGGAAGATGTTCATGTAATTCAGATGTTAACTATGATCCTTCAAAACTACCATTTGATAAAGGTGCTCAGCCATGCTGATATCAAAGCGTTGTTTTAGAATTCTCTACTAATGGTAGTGAATCTAAACCTTCCTTTGCAACAAGTGCAGAGCCATTTGAAGCGAGAAGGATAATTTCCATGGGGCTCCCAACTTCATCTCTATCATGCCGGACATATACTCTTGAGACCATATGGTTATATGTACTTTATGATGGGAGATAGTGGTGAAAGCGATATACACAGTTTGGCACAAAACAAGAAGTCTCTGCATGGAAAGATTATGAGGCTTGACATAGATAACATATTGAGCGCTAAAGCAATAAATAACCTAGGTCTATGGGGAAATTACTCTATTCCAAAAGACAACCCATTTGTTAGTGATAAAGAATCTAAACCAGAAATATGGGCTTACGGATTGAGGAATCCTTGGCATTGTAGTTTTGATTCGAAACAACCTTCTTACTTTTTGAATGGAGATGCTAGGGAGGATCGATATGAAGAGGTGGATATTATTAGAAGGGTGGTTGATCTGTATGCTAATCTTTCATGTTCTTTCACCAAATCAGTGGAGATTCTCGACAAAGCTACTGAGTTGAACCCAACTTTAGCATATACATGCATGTATCTAGCAGCATGGTTCATGAGAAAACTAGAGGTATAAGCAATATGTGCTAACATCAACAAAAATTTTGGCTTTAATCTAGCATTGCAATGCTTGGGTTTTTGGTTTTGTTGCTATCTTTCTCTAGTGGACTATAAAGCTGTCATATGTGAAATTCAGGCAATTCTCACACTATCTTCATATTACAGAATTTACGAAGAGAAAGTGGCAGCTTCACGGCTTCATGCACTTGTAGGTGAGCATGTTGAGAACTGGAAAACAATGGATGGTTGGCTGAAATGGTATGATAGACAGTCATTACTTCTTCTCTAGTTGAATCATCCTTAGGCAGAAAGGAGGAATTTACAATTTAATTGGGGAGAAGATGATGATGTAGTAATGTGCAACGAAGAGAAGATGATGTTGCCACAATTTTATATACTTGAGGACAAGTATTATGTAGGGGGGTGGGTTGCTGTTAGAGATGGCTAACGGGGGGGCTAGCTCGAGCTTGATTGAGCGGGCTCGGCCAGGGCCCGGAAGGGGGGTCGAGCCGAGCCCGAAAAATGGGGTCCACAAACCCGCTGAGCTCGGGCTGGGCTAGAGAGCCCACCTGCCACTTGCCAACTACCCCTAGTGAAGCCCGAAGGCAAACAATGACAGTCGATGTCCCTGCTTGGAAGCTCTGTCGGGTGTCGGTGTCCCTGCTAGCCGTTGTTAGGTAAACGGTCTTCAGACCGTTGCCCAACCAAGCAACGGTCTGAATACTGGCGAGCCCGCCTACCAACCACCCTTGGCGAAGGTGAACCGTGCAGTCGGTAGCTCAATCGGCGACTAAGCAGCGGCGAACTTGGTGACTAAGCAGGGACACTCAGAAATGACGAAAAATGAACTTCGATTTTTCATGAGGCAAGTATCCGTCGGTGGGAGCTTGGAAGCTCCATCGGTGTCTGGTGTCCCTGCTGGCCGCTGGACAACGTTGCCTCAGTTGGGCAACGATCTTAACCAACGATCTGAACACCGTTGGCCCCTCAGGCCAGGCCTGAGCCAAGCAACGGTCTTTCAGACAGTTGCCCCTAGATAAAAAGAAGCAAAATGTCGAATGTATGGAAACATTTTGAAATAAAAGATATTAATATTGGTGAAAAAATAAAAAGTAGAGCACAATGCAAATATTGTATTAAACATTATGCATACGAATCTAGTAGTTCTACTAGCACAATTGGTAGGCATTATACAAAATGTCACTTAAACGAGCAAGTGAGAGACCCTACACAAGCACTCATAAATGCTAGTGGCAGTGATAGTTTTATGTATTCACATAATAAAATGAGAGAAGGAGTAGAAAAATATATATCACAATCTGATGTACCTTTATCTATGTTTGATAGCGAGTTATATGAAAATTTTATGAAAGAGTATATTAATCCTAGTTTTAGATGAGTCCCTAGCAGTACGACGCGAAATGATATTATTAAAATGTATAATAATATGAAAAATGAATTAATTGCTTTTTTTTTTCAAATACTCCATCCATGTCTATTTGTATTACCTTTGATTTATGGAGTGCACCTAATGCTTTAGGATATATTGTTGTAACTTCTCATTTTATTGATGACTCTTGGCAATTAAATAAAATAATATTAGAATTTTGTAGTTGTGAATACCCACATAATGGCGTTACCATTTATAAATATATTGTTGGAATTTTGCAAGAATATGCTATTAGAGATAGAATTTTTAGTATTACACTTGATAATGCTTCTGCTAACGATGTTACAATTCTTGAATTTAAAAAGTTATTTCAATTACATACTGCTCATAATTCTCTTTTTCATAGTAGGTGTGTTTGTCATATTTTGAATTTAGTTGTTCGAGATGGAATGTCATTTATTTCACATCATATTGAATCTATTAGATCTGAAATTTCTTATATTAGTTCATGTAATACACGACAGCAAGAAAAAGCTGCTCAACTTAAACCAAGAAAATTAAAAACCGATGTGGATACAAGGTAGAATTTGACTTATTTAATGTTGGAAAATGCTAAGCCATATTAGTTAGTTATTTGTGCTTTTATTAGTGAAAAAACAAAAGGTATTACTCTTGATCATAGTAGTTGCGATATTGCTAATTTATTTCTTGATTTTCTAAAACCATTTTTTGAAGCTACAAATGAATGTTCGGGAATTTATTATCCCACTACTCAACTTGTTCTCCCAATTTTTATAAAATTAACGGGTACTTTTAAAAAATTTAGACAAATAAACTAATTTTGTGCATTACTTGATAAAATGAAAACAAAATTTAAAAAATATTGTCTTAACATACCTAATATTTTTTGTTTTGCATGCATAATGAATCCTCAATTTAAATTAAAAGGAGTGCATATAATGGTTGATAAAATTCTTCTAATTTAGGTATTTCTTGTTTAATTACTTGTGCTTAATTAAAAAATGAAATTGCAAATTTATATTCTTCTTATGAACTTAAATATTCTAATGTCACTTATTTAATTCTTTCTTCATATATTCATGCTAGCTCTAGCAGTGGTGCTTGTAGTGGAGCTCCACAAGATTTTATGGATGATATATTAGATGAAATAGATAGCGATGTTCATTCTTATATTTCACAAAGAAATGAACTCGATATTTATCTTGACACCTACCATCACATTTCTCGCGACGAGCATTTTGATATTTTGGCTTAGTGGAGAGGCAACTCTATTTCATTTCCTATTCTTTCTACAATGACACGTTATCAACTAACACCTCTGGTTTCTACAGTAGCATCGGAGTCTGCTTTTAGTACAGGTGGAGGTGTGTACGATGATAAACGAGGAAGACTTGCACCAGAACTCGTTGAGGCACTCATTTGCATGAAGGATTGGAATGACATGTGACGAGAGATCAACAACGAGAGGATGACATATTAGAAGAATTCAAAATTTGGGATGTCGAAGACTAAATTTTTCATTTAAATTTGAAATTGTAATTTTCATTTTGATATATTTTCTTTAACTATCCTTATATTAGAATTCTTGCGGAGCTTAATAAGTTCATGACTCTTTATCATGTTTTTCAAGAACATGTGGTAGCAGATCAATGACCAAAAGGTAAAGATCAGTTGGATATCAAAGTTTGCACAACATAGGCTCAGAGTGTGAGTTCAAGTATTTGTTTTGATGTATTTAGTTTTTATTTGATCTATGTTTGTAACATAAATTTGGATACAGTTTTGTAAATAAATAATAGTGTAGAACTTTTTTGTTTGGGTTGAATTTTATATTTATGTGGCCTAATTGCGTGAATGCATGGGTATTGAGGTATGTGGTTTCTGATCGTTCTTCGAGCGGAGAATCCGATTCGCTTCATGGTTCCCGAGGGGATTGGGGACCTGGTAATGACAACTTTCACTTCTTTTTCTTTTGGAGTTAGTTCTATGGGAAGATCCTCGCTCATGAGACGTGTACTTTTTGTAATACCCCGATAATATTTTTCCGTATATATAATGTAATGAATTTTGGAATAATTAACGTGTTATATTGTTGGGCGATATGCTGTTGATTAATGTTGTATAACTATGGGAAAATATTATGGAGTGATTAAAGTATTAAAGTTTCGGAAGAAAAAGGGTGCAATTCGCTTTTCGGTTGATACGGGAATTTGGTGTTACGTCTGAAAAGTGTTGTGAATTGTCCCTTGCATTTTGGGACGAGGTGGGGTCGACATTTCATGTCCAAAATCGTACCCTGCCTGCAATGTGAGTTTTCGGTCGACTCCCAGTCGAATACGGTCTAGGAGAGTTTGAATCTGCCCAACTTTGTCGACTTTTCAGTCGACATGTGGTGGAGGCGCAATCGCCTTCCCTCGACCGAAATTGCAATTCTGGAGGGGAGAATAATGGATGGAACCAGTTTGGTTTGGCTCGGTCTGGAATTAAATAAGTGGCCGGTTCTTGATAAAAAACAGGGAGAAGGGAAAAATAAAATGGAATTAAGTATATGGAATTAGAAATTTTGAGAGTAGTTAAAGGAGAATTAAATGAATCGAAGAATTGCAATAAAGAGATTAGGGGAGAGAAATAGATGGCTGAACCGGTCTAGCTGAACCGGTTCAGGGTGTTGGCTGCTCGATTCTGAAAATCAAAAAGGGGAGAGTATTTGGTTGGCTCTTGGCCATTTTCGCGAGGAAGAACAGAGAGGGAGAAGGAGACAGAGAGAGATAGAAATTCGGGCGAGCGGAAGACGAAGGCTCGGGCTTGGCTGGGGGCACCTTCGTGGTGTACAATACGGTCCGACGGGCGTGCGTGTTCCTGATGGCGTTGTGGGTCGTAGCTAGGACTCGGGCGTCGGGCTTCGCGAGATGGATTGACGAAGCGTCGGGTCGAGGTGAGCTACGATGCTCTATCAATTTTGGGTGGCTAGTGATGCTCGGCGATGATGGAATGGCGACGGCAAGGAGGTGGTAAACCATGCGTTGGATTGGCGGAGGTAGGAAGCTGGTGGTTCGCTAAGAAATGGCTAGGAGGACTTGGGGTCTGGTTTGCGGTTCAGTCCAAACCAATTTGTTCTGCTCTGATGGAAGCGGCAACATGGACGTGCGTGAGGAATGGTGAAGTCAGGGTATGGCTTGTGGTAGAGGCATGGTGAGGAATGCCTCTCTGGTGAATTGAAATGCAGAGGAAAAGCTCTCAGGTCAACTAAGTTGAGAGAGAAAATAGAGACAGAGAGGGAGAGCTTATGGAGAAATGAAGAAAAAACTGAGGAAGACAGAGTGTGAGGGAGAGGCTCTAGACGAAATTGAAAGGCTGAGAGAAGAAATGCTCTTTGGTGAAGTTGTGAACCGTGAGCTTCTGCGTGGAGGAAAATAAAGAGTGGGGAGCTCTCTCCCTCTGGTGATGACCGAGTGTGTCTTCTCGATTGTCTTTGGTAAGTGACTTCCTTCAACTTTATTCTAGATTTTTATGGATGTTCTTACTTGTTAATGGACGAATTATGTTGGATATTACTCTCTGTTGTCTACTGTTAGTTGTGCGAACTTCAGGCCATGAGTTTATTTAGAGTGTTTATATTCTGTTTATGATAAGTGATTAGTTAGAGGAAGATTTTGAGATAAATGAGAATGTGCTCTGTGAAAGGGAGATTTATGTGTTGTTGGATAGTGTTTTCTGCTGTTGATGTTTGGTTTATAAATGATAAAGAAATAGAGTAAATGTTGGAATTATGCTTTGATGGCTGGATTGCTAGAGTTAAGTGGAATGTTAAGTGGAATGTTGAGTGATGGAATTATGCTTTGATGGCTGGATTGCTAGAGTTATATTGTTGGGATTGATCTCTGATGTTCTGCAAATTCGCTACAACTATAGAAGAATAATGAATGGTTATGTTTCGTGTAGGCATTAACGGGTTCTTAGAATTATTATACAATTTAGAATACAAAAAGACAATGAAATTAATAGGTTGTGATTATTGATAAGAAAATGTTATTGAATTGTGAAGGTATTGAAAAAAGAGAAGAAGGATAACGATTATGTGCTAATACGCATTAAAGCTTCGAGGTAAGAATTGAGATAGAGTCGTTGACCAATGGAGGCCCTACACCATAAACAGTATGTTTCCCTTGATTGTTTGTTAGCATTTCTACTATTTTGCCTTATTTATTATGCCTATGTTGTTTGCATGTTATTAATTTAATCTTTAAGCATGTTTAGGATGTTAGCATATCGTTATTGTTCCCTTAAAATTACTGAGCATGTCTATAATGTTATTATTTCCTTTAAACTGCCAAACATGTCTATGTTTTTATTACTTTATTTAAATTACCAAGCATGCCTATATCATTATTGTTTCTTTTAAATTGTCAAGCATGTCTATATTGTTATTACTTACTTTAAATTACCGAGCATGTCAATATTGTTACTGTTTCTTTTAAATTGTCAAGCATGCCTATATTGTTATTGTTTCTTTTAAATTTTCAAGCATGTTTTAGAGTATATCGCCATGTGTATGTTAGTAGACTTTCTATATCTCATGCTTTTATATTGTTGTGATTACTACTTCATGTCTCATACTTTTATATCATTATGATTACTGTTTCTCATTGACATGCATCATGGTAAAGTTTCTCATTGACATGCATCACGATAATAGAAATAAGTAGGAATGCCATGCTTGGGTGGATATTCATATGCTTTGAGGTGAGGAAATGTGTGAAGAAAATGAATGAATGAAAAAGGGGAGTTAGAGGAACGAGAAGTAGTGCGGATCTAATCAGGTAGACTAGAAGAATTATGCCCTTCTCTTGTCGAGTTGCGAGAGACTGTCTACCTTAGGTGGTTAGAAGTCGACAAGAGACTACTCTCTCCGCCATGGATTCTCCAATCTCCCAACTCGACGTACGAGGAATGAATGAATGAATGAAACGTAAAGAAAAGAACAGTTTGGTCAGATACCATTATGACATAATAAGTTAGAGCCATACATCATATCACATATCTCATTTCTTACTAGGCTTTGGGCTCACAGTTTACTTATGGTGTAGGTACACGCACGAGATAAGATGAAGGAACAGTTGATGAAGAATTTGCACAGGCGAGACATGTGGCTTGCTAGGTTAAAGAAAGTAAAAGAGATAAGGGTTTTGTAAATGTAAAATACTAGTTTATTTATTGTCTTTTAAAACGAATGATTTATACTTCTGCTTTAAAATGAGAAAAATAGATTTTATAAATAGAGTCTTTCGCTGTTAATAAAGATTTAAGTAACGAGTTTTAAATAAGATATTTTAACGATCTAGTTTTTAAAAAAGAACTCTAATCACACTTTAAAGAAGTTTTAAATAAAATGTTTTCTATTATTTTATAAAAGAAAAGAAAAGTTTTAATTTTAAGCGATTTTTGAAGAAAGAAAAATCCGGGTCGTTACACTTTCGGAGACTCCTTTTGAATCTTTTCCATGCTATGGGAATCCAAAGACAGTAATGAACCTCCTCGAGGTAATGTAACTCCTCCAAATTGGTCCTCTCCTCCTAGGGTTTCCTCTAATGCCTCAACACGGTCTTGTCATGAACTGGAGGCGGGTGTGACAAAAAATGTCGGGTCAGGCGATTCGATCCTCGGAGAGGATCCGACCGCCTAGCCCAAGGCTAGTTTGTTAGCAGAAGACTTTTAAGTTTAATCACAGCCCAAAAAATATGGACTAAGGTCCGTATAATGGTCACAAGAATAATAATGTATGAAAGTAAATAAACCAAAGGTACTATGCAACAAATGTCAACCATCAGTGGTAAGTTTATATAGACCAACGAATATTCTCACAAGGAAATAAGTTCAAACACTCCAATGAAAACAAGAAATATAAGGAAGCACTTCAACTCTAAAATCCGTAGCTGCTTTTGGCTTTACCTGGAAGGGGAGGGGTCATTTGGGTTGAGTGACAAATTTAGTAAGAGAATCTATACTAAATGCAATGCATGAGAAAATGTGTTTTATCTTTCTCGAAAAACCAAAGTCATGCTTCTTTTTATCATATATGGATTTTTAAATCACTTGAAATCTCTTTATTAAAACAGGCCCATGGCCATCCATGAGGTTTTGTCAAAACACGTTATAGACAACTATATCACAAAAATATGCCAACATTTTTTGTCGTTTGAAAACATCATCAGTGAAAATGGATAGTCACACAATGATACACCAATGAAAGAGTAAAAAAATAACCTGTAAAATATGTTGAAGAAGTGAAGAACAATCAGTTGAAGAAATATGATGAATTGTTGAAGTGTGTTGATCAATCGAAGGTGGATGTTTTCAGACGTGGCGATCGACCTTTGGAAATAACATGATGGAGATCGACCATTTTCAAAAGGAGACAGGTCGACTTGTGGTGGCGGTCGAGCAGAAGGTCAACCCTGAAATAGGTAGAGGCGAATTGATGAAGTGATTGGTTGAGCTTGATCGATCGCTTCATCAATTCACCTTTGCCTATTTTAGGGTTGACCTTTTGCTCGATCGCCAGCACAGGTCGATCTGTCTCCTTCTAAAAATGGTTGATCTTCATCATGTTATTAATTGCCACCTTCAGTTGATCAACACACTTCAACAATTCATCATATTTCTTCCATCGATTGTTCTTCACTTCTTCAACATATTTTACAGGTTATTTCTTTACCCTTCCACTGGTGAATCATTTGGTATTAGAGGTAAAACGAGTCTTACTAATTCATGATATCTTTTTTTGACGTAGTGGCGAGGAGTTGTGATTACATTACGAGCAAGGAAAAATTGAAAGCATCTATCTCTACCTTTGGCGGTTTGGATTTTTTTAAAAATTATTTGGATTGGGAAGACGAGGTTGAAAGGAAAAGAACTACTTTTCTAGAAAAGACCTTGGTACAAATTATTTCTTCCAAGCTTATAGGGAGAGCATCAAAATGGTAGAACAAACTAATCACCAACCGAAGAGAAGACATAAGAGAAGACATTAAAACGTGAAGTTCAATGAAAAATTTTTTAAGAAAAAAGTATGCTCCAAATTTTATCAAAACTATCTCATGCTCACCACCAATCGGAAGGTATGAAAAATCTTCCAAAAGTCGACAATTTCAACTCGATAAATTTAACACCTTGTTTAAAGGAATATTACAATGAATTGAGGCAAGTTTATCGAGCATTCCAATTTTACCAACACAAAGCCATGATGAGGAATTAGAAAGCGAAGAAGATTGTCTCAAAGAACAAGTATCCAAACCTATAGAATGCTAAGATAATTCCTTGACGATAACAATACAAGAGGAACCACAAGAGGACTGTCATGAAGAATAAATTTTACATAGCCAAAGTTTCAACAATGACAAGGTTTGCTCTTTATTCATTAAGGATGATATTTGTGTTAACATATGCTCGATGATTTTGGTTAAATGGCCCAACTTGGATTTGTTAATACATGACATCACTTACAAATAGTGGGGGCACATTGAAAAGGACCAAAATGTTCATGGCAGAAGTTTTAAACAAGGAAAATGTTTGTCCTTTAATCAAAGATGGAAAGAGTGATGACAGTTTGCCTTCTATGGTTTTCAAGGAAAGTTTGAGTTGATTAAATGACGAAAGAGACATCGAGGTAAACCAAACTTCGACTGAATTTTATGGAAGTTTTACTAATATATTGATTTGTGATTTGGCAAGTACTAGTAGACCTTTTTGGAAATTACCATGGCATACACATAAAGAATATCCTAATTACCTTCCTAATTATTATGCATTTAAAGATGGTGGAAGCACAGGAAGGATGGACAAACTAGTTCCACCTCAACCAAAGCAATTTACAAATGGTTATGAGGTATTAAAGGAAAATTAGTTTGAAAATACTAGGCTTAAAGCAAAGAAGTATATGTCATTGGATAACTTAATTGCTTAGATTTTTAAAGTTGGATGGATAACAACTTCTTATGTTATTGGCATGATATTTGGTGGAAGTTCCTTTATGGTTGTGCATAGTAGAATATTCTTGATCTTAATAAATCTTGATGTTGAAGTTAATTACTATTTTTGGATTATGGATACCTATTGCATCTTGTGGACAACCTTACTATTACATGAAGATATTAAATTGATTTTATGGAAAAACACTTATGGCAATGAGAATGGTAAAGATTTTGTTGATTTTAATTAATATTTTGGAAGTAGTGGAACATGTGACATCTTGAGGAAGTTTCTATTATTTGTTGGCATTGATTGAATTTTTGGGCAAGACTTTTATGGTAGCAAGGATAACTTTAGTAATGATTTGTTTTTCAAATACCACTTGCCAAATGTTACATCGTTGACCAAGATTGAATTGCTAGAATATCTTCCATATACGATCAAATGCAAAAAGGGAAAGGTAAAATTAGTGGCCAATACTTCAATTCAAAGATCATGTTTCCAAGAGTGGCAAAATTTGTGTGTCACTTCATGGGGTTCGAAATTCACTAGCAAGGAAAGTTCTTGGTGGGGACCTAACAAGCCATATTGGAGGATAGACAATTTAGGAAGCTACCAAGAAATCTCAAAAAAGGAAAGTTCATGGTGGAAGTTTAACAAGCAATGTTGGAAAAAGAACAACTAAGGAGTTACCAAAAAATTATCCTTTGGCCACACATACTCAAAGGTATTCTCAAAACTATTTATATGGAAATTGTAACGACCCGGATTTTTACTTGTCTTAAAAATACATTAAAATTTTAAAATTTTGCTAATGATTAAAAATCGTTGTTTAAAAATCCTTCCAAATAGTATCAGAGTGTTTTTTGAAAATTCGATCGCTACCAAAACTCATCTCAACATTCATTAAATAAAGGAAAGCTATTAATTTAGAAATTTGGCGAGGGCGTAAAATAAATACTTCTCAAGATGTATCGGAAACGAAAATAGAAATATTACTTAAAACATAAGTTAGAGTTTAAAGTTAAACACATAGCCTAAATACTTGAGACCAAGGTTTGGGAGGTACTTAACATCTTACAACCACGTTTGTCATTGAACCCTTAAAAAAAAAAAATTCTTCCTTCGTCACGTGATGCCATACTACTACTCGGGTGGCGTCCCCTCCTGATACACCACAGGCTCCACAGGAATGGCCTTCTTCGCTGCTCCTGGCACAACCATCTCATTACCTACACCACAAGTGAGGACATGAGCTTACGCCTAGTAAGAAAATGGATTAATACAATTATACATGTCTCTCTTTAGGTCCTTTTTGGAATGGGGGCCACCTAAAGCAATCCTTTTATTATGTTAATTGGTTCCTTACTCGTACTTCGAGCTGGAGATTGGAGATTGTCCTTTGAGATGACCTAGTTTGATCGGCTTCTAACCTCCTATGTGCATCCTAACCCATTTCCCGACTAGGTGAAGGTGTATCCTAGCTGCTAGGCTAGATCTGAACTACCAATCTACCCCAACTCCCTTTTCTTTTCCCTTATGGCGTATCCCGCCTTTAAGGCTTCTTTCAGTGATAGGCATATCCCGCCCATCCGGAACATTATTTTCTTAGCGTTTTTCCTCACTCATGCATGTATGGGTACCACTACCCAAGTGGGACCCCCTATTTGGTTTCTATTAATGTGGGTACAAGATAACACTTCCAAATTAAATAACACATACATGGAATGTAAATAATGGCAATTGGAGAACGTCAATCTAATAATTAAATAACAGTGAAACAAATACGGAGAACGAAGGCATAGCTGAATAATTATAGGGCAACTATAAAAGAAAACAAGCAATATTTGAAAATCGAATAGACTACTATAGAACATGCTTTCATAAAAATGAAGATAACAGCAATGTATGTAATGACCCAAATTTCTTAACCGTTTTAAAAACTCATTTAACCTTACTAACACGATCAATTAAAAATTATTTCTAAAGAAAAAGGGTTATCAGAGTGCATCAAAATCTGAATCGTTAATAAAAATCGTTCTTTCATTGTTCATTTAATAATAGAAAGTTATTCATAAAAATTGCGGAAGCATAATTAAATGAGAAAATCTACCTTTATCGAATAACGAAGAACTGTGGTTAATAGTTATAAAAAAATGTCATTGAAAACATATTTGAAATTCAAGGTTTTTAGGTCCAAATAAAACTTACATAATATTCCAAATATCCAAATAAAGGCAATAAAAAGAAAACGTAACGTTCGTGAGAGATAACCATTCAACATTTGCTCTTATTGATTTTCCTTTTCTTTTATTCCTCCGTACCGTACTACTACTCCGTTGGCGTCATTATCGGACCAACCGTAGGCTACATAGGAATGACCTCTTCCTTAACCTCTAGCATAATCCCCTCGTTACCTACACCACAAGTAAGAACGTGAGCTTACGCCTAGTAAGGAGATGGGGGAAAACAATTATGCATTTCTCTTTTTAGTTCTTCTTGGAATGGGAGCCACCCAAACCAAATTCTTTCATTACGTTCATTTTCTTCATTCGTTCTTAACTCGTACATCGAGCTGGAGATTGGAAGTTGTCCTTTGAGATGGCCTAGTTGTACAGCTCTAACCTCCTGTGAGCATGCTAGTCCCTTTACCGACTAGGTGAGGGTGTATCCTAGCTACTAGGCTAGATTCAAACTACCCATCTACCCCAACTCCTTATTGGTTCCCTTTTTCAAGCGTATCCCGCCTTCTGGGTTCTTTCTCTTCCGGCGTATCCCGCCTTTAGAGTTTCTTCCCTTCTAGCGTATCCTGCCAGGAGGGTTTCTTCGGTGATGGACCTATCCCGCCCATCCGGAACATTTTTTTTTCTTATCATTTTCCTCACTCGTGCATGTGGGTACCGCCCTGAAGGTTACCCTCCTACTTGGTTTCTATTAACATGGACTTAACCTAGCTTCTTCCTAAATAAATGAAACATATATGAGAAACAATATCAACACTTTAAGAAATCTGCAGTAAGCCATTCATAAATGAATACAAGGACGTGCTTTTCATACAAAAGTAACAACGGTGTTTATCTAAACATACTATTAGCGCTTACTACAGCGAAACAGAACATGCTTCCATATATATAAGAGATTTAATAGCAACATAGAACAATGACTTGAAAGTAACGATCATGCTTTGTAAACCTAAGAAAAACAGTAGTGAAATCATGAAGAATTCAGATGACCAAACATGCTTTTAGTCTACTATGTGGCAGGGATTCAAAACGTCTTTCTAATCGACTATTCAGCAGGAATATGTTCAACAAATCATGCTTTCATCAAGCTTAACAACAGATCTAAACATGCTTTCTAATGAACAATTTACACAAAATGGAAAATAGCGAAAAGCATACTGCGAACATATAACGATGAACATAATTAGTATTGATCATATAACTAGAGGCAGCAGTAAAATATACAAACACACTTTCAGCAGCAAAACAAATACTTTTTTCACTATAGCAGCGTTTTCCATCTATAACAAATGAGCAACAATAAATTTACCCAAGACATGCTTTTATGTGTTTTCTGTGTTTCTTAATGTCTTAACAGAACCTGTTTATATATGCTTTTCAATGATTGAACGAAACAAAACTGCTATGTATACTTACTGTAGACAAAGGAATAACATCTGAAATAACTATACGCTTTAAACACCATACTATAACCAAGTCATTTAAAGAAAAATAGGAGCATTGAGCACCTTATTACTTCTTCAATATCACTGGACGTCTGTAAAGAAACATAAGGTCTTTCTCTTTTCTAACATCATAACTTTTTCATAGAATAATCTTTCTTTTAACAGCATAACTTCTTTAATGTACAACACAACTTCTTTAACACTAGAATCTGTTCCAACTCAACAACACTTTCTAACTTACACAAAGAAAGCATGCAACATCTATCAAGGTATCCAGAGAAACCTGAAAGATATAACCTATACAGAAAACCAAACAACAATAGAACTAATCTAAATTAGACAACACCACAACTCACACACACACACACGACAATACTTGGGTGTAGGGCCTCCAACTGGCGAAAGACAACCCATTCCTTACCTTCTATTGACGATATCTGAACCCAACAGCCAACTCCCACCTTTGCACAATTCTGGATGCAGCAACGAAGGAGAAAACAAGGGAAAAATGCCAGAGAAGAGTTAAATAGAGGGAGAAGAACTTACCTAGGATGGTTCTTTTGTGGGCTACAGCCTGGAGGAAGAAATTTCTCGCCGAAAGTGCGAGTATTAACTCAAAAAATGCCAAATTACGTGGATGTTTCTAACTTTTATTTCCTTAATTTTCGCAAATCTGCTGCGATTCGGACTTGTGTGGACGCAGTGCTGTCGTCCGCATGCGTCCACAAGACCTAAAACTACACGGCTTTCGGACGGAAAATGGCATCACCACTTATGTCCGCAACCATGTTTCGGACGCCATATGTCGTCCGCATTGTCCGAATATGGCGTCTGAATTGTCCCAAAAATTGGACAGATTCATTCGGACGCTGAATTTAGTCATCCGCGTCGTCCGCAAAACTCCAGATGTAAACAGATTTGTTGCGGACACATCTTGCCTCGCCTGCACCGTCCGGGTCCATCGTCCGCAACATCATTGCACAGCGAGTTTAGGACGCTGTTTGGCGTCCCGAGTCTTCCCCACTACCAGAAGACGTTCTTGACGTGTTGCGGACGACACGTTTCATCCGCAGGAGTCCTAAAGTCCTTAAATCCATCCTTTTTGCATTTTTTTCGTCTAAGTCTTGTCCAAATTAAACGCCTACGAAGTTATACTTCACAACTTAACATCCATAGAATGATATATTATATAAATATTAAACCCATTTTACTTCCAAAGTTTTTATTACATCATTTATTCAGAAAACTTAGGATCGGGTTGTTACAATGTATAACAAAGGAGTAAAAGTAAATCTGTTCTTAAAATCCAATAAAACGAATAATGGAACATACTTCTACACAACAAGATAACAACAATGTATAACAGCGAAATTGAGGTAAATCGTGCTCTCAACATTCAATAAAATGAAGAATAGAGCATGCTTTGATAATATGAGTTTAACAGCAGCATATAACAGTGAAATGATATTAAATTAGTACAATGAAACATGCTTTTTAAACAATACTGTGCAGTAGCGAATTACATAAAATTAAAATGGCGAAGCATGTTTTTAAACAGCTAAAATAGTAGAAATTAATGACGACACAAAACAACGAATCATGCTTCCTATCAGCTTTAAACATCAGTTGATAACAATGAAAAAGGATTGTGAATCGTGCTTCTCAAATGATTATATACAACATTGAATAATATTGAATTACAGTAGCGAAACATACTTTTGAATGACTGAAATAACAGCTGGTAATATCGAAACAGAGCAGCAGAAACATACTTCTTAACAATAATAACATCAGTGCGGAATAACGAAACGAAACAATGATAACATGCTTTTTAACGACTAGAAAACCACAACATCAATATTAGACCAGAACATCAAAGGACATGCTTCTTAAATCATAACAATAGCAGTAAGAATAGTGAAAACAAAACCGCGAAGACATACCTTTTTAATTGACTATACACAGCAGCAAAAATAAAATATTGAAAACGGAATAGCAAAATATGATTTTTAATCGACTAATACAGCAACATAATACGAACAACTAAACATGCTTTTAATTGACTGATACAACAGCAAAATACGAACAACTAAACATGCTTTTAATCGACTAATACAACAGCATAATACGAACAACTAAACATGCTTCTTAGCGATTACATTAGCCGTAAATATATCAGAGCAGCGAAACATGCTTATTAAGGACAAATGATACAGCAACGATAATAACTGAATAGAGCAACTAAACAGGTTTATTAAATGTCCAAGGGCAACAGCACAATACCATGAAATAAAACTATGGATTGTGCACCCTAACAATCAGCTAAGCAGCAAGGTAATACGCTGAAATAAAATTTCAGATTCATGCTTCTTACGACAAATAAAAAAAAAATAGTAGGGTAATGCTGTGAAGAAAACCACAGATCAACTAATAAAACACCATCGTCTTTCCAACGGAATAGTAACGACAGAACATGCTTATAAGTGACGACTATAACGGTAGCAATGCACAGCAACATACTTTTGCAGAGATTAACAACGAATAAAAATGGAGATTATATATCAACAGCAGAAGTACTATAAACAACTAGTTAATGCAGAGAAAGAACCGTGAACAACCAGAAGGTAAATCAATGCTTTGAACAGGACCAAATCGCAGAACAAAACACTACAAGTGAGCAACATTATATATCGTAAGTAGAGGTACAGAGTCTAGTTCATTCCTTTGTTAACAATCACCATGAAGTCCTTAGCTCATGGTTCTATACTACCAACCTTACCAAACTTAACATTCCATTACTCTAAATCAAGCATTAACCTATAGGAAAAATGAAACTAACAGTGATATATATATATATATATATATCTAGGGAGTAAACTATAAAGTAAAACATCTAAAAGCAGTGAGGAAATCTGTTAGAAATAACGACAAAGTAATCCACCCAATGAAGACTACAAAAATGGAGGCACCAAGAAATTTATAGACTTACTACAACTATAAAAATCATCACACACGCACGCATTTACTTAGGTGTAGGGCCTCCACATGGCCAAGAATACCCCATTCCTTACCCTTGTAGATGATTCGACACATAGACAACAACTCCCCCTCTTATCCCCTCACTCCACGCAGGAACCTCTCTAGGAAGAACACTGGACCAAAATGAAGAAGGGGATGAAAGGAGAAGATGGAGGTAAATAGAGGGCTTACTCTAGGACAAGCCGTACGTATGGCAGGGGATAAGTTTTTGGCCAGTCGGGATTGTGGTAAGTGCGATTCTATGTCGAGGGTCATGGTTTTTCATTGGTTGAATGTCCACTTTTTCTGATTTTAAATTATTTTCTACCGCAAATCTACGATCTTTCGGACGAGTGCGAATGCATAGATCTCATCCAAATGAGTAAAATTTGCATGCTAAAATCGTGGCCTTGGACGAGAAATAGCATCCTCATCCAGGCCGTACCATCCGTAAATGAGGTTCGAACGCGTTTTGGCATCAGCATGAAACTATCCGCACGCGTCCACATATGTCCACAAATTGGATAAAGGCAAATTGGACGAGGCCTTACCTCGTCTGCACCCATCCGGGAGCGTCCAAAGGTGCTCAGAAATTGGACAGATTCATTGCGGACGCATCTGTCCTCGTTGGTGTCATCCGCATGGCTTCTGAAAGTTCACGACATGGTGAACTTAGGACGCAGAATTGCATCCCAAGTCGTCCTGAGGCTTGGGGCGATGCTCCATTCAATTTGCGGATGACACTTCACGTTCGTAAGGTCATCCACGAGCGTCCGAATAGGCCAAATTTCCATTTTCTTCACACCTTCCTACTAAACTTTAATCCCACAATATTTCCCCATGAATACACATCATAATTCGACAAGTACAACTACGCAATGTAACATCCATATATCTCCATAGTTTTAATTTCATCACGTATATGAGGAAATAGTTCCGGGGTATTACAGAAGTCATTGAATTACAAAAGGGATATCTATAATATTCCTAAGCTATTATTCAAATATAAGAGGTGGTTTATGAATATCTTACTATTATTGGCCTACCACATCATACAAGAGTTATTTCCTTATAGTATTCATGAAGAATTAGAAAATATTGCAAATTCCATGGCCCACGACACATCTCCTTATTTGACTAAGGAATATTATGAAGAGATTACTCTATGGTCACAAATACTTAAAGGTATTCTCAAGATTATATTTATGGTAATCCTTATTGTGGCCTACATTAATTCTAACTTAAAGGTAAAGAATGGAAATCTTATATCCGAATTATTGTTCAAGCATGGGAAGAGGTTTATGGAAGTATCATTTGTCTACTGCAGTAATCATTATTTGTTTCCTTATTACAATGATGGAGATATTGAAGACATTGCGAAGTTGATGGCCCAAGCTGATTCCTCTTTTTCTGATAATAAAGAAAATAGTGACACAAGATATGATTTGAGGTCGAATCCTTTTCAACCCCAAGAGGATGATGTACTATGGGTCCATTCCATCATAAATCAAGTTTTCAAGATTAGCCTGAAGAGATTCAAGGTCAAGCATAGGTGGAAGTCCAAGAATAATTGTGGAATATGTGATGGACTTTCCAAAGCTGTCTACTTTCTAACCTTTGACGAGTGTTTGACTATTTTGCCATTCAAAACGACGTCATTTCAAAAAGATTGCTTCATGAAGATTGTAGCTGACTTACTAAGATTTCTAGAATGGGTTGAATCATTAAATGTGGAGTTTGTTTGCTATTGAAAAGCCCACGAAACTGAGAGTAAAAATTAAGGAAAAGTCCAAGTGTCCAAGCTTGGAGACCAAAGAAATCTGTACATGGAAATTATCCAAGTGGCGGAGCACCAACAAAGATTAGCTGCCAAAATACATCTAAACTTAGAGAAGAAGAAAGGATGATATTAATTAAAAATTCTTTTAGTTAATTAACCTAGTTTTTATTAAGTAGAAAATCGGACAACTTATTCTATGAGTCGATTAGGATTATTGTTGGTCAATTAGTTTACTATTATTTTATAGTTTGTAATTGGCTATTTAAAGCCACCTTATATACATGTTTAAGGAAGTTGAATTTGATAATAGAAAAACTTTTGTTTAATTTCAAAATTGGAGTGATTCAGTTTTCAAACTTTGGTGAGTTATATCAAAAGTTCTCCCTTGTATGCATTATATCACAGGATTAAGGTTACTTGTAAGTTGGATAACCTTTTTTATTGGAATCCGTGTTCTTACTCCTTGGATGAAGAAGGTGTGAAGTGCTGTCCAAATTTCCAAAAGTGCTTCATCAACAAATCATCCATACAGGAGTGTTCATCTCAATTATTTCTATTTTCGACAACATAATTTTTATCAAGCATAATTACATAATTCTTAAAATGTTCTTTTCATTATTTATTCATCCAAGTTGGCGTGGTCAAAATTTTAGCTCAAATGCTTCTAAAATGGAGAGTTAGAAGCTTCCAAAGTTGGGTTTTTCATAATTGAGTTGTGGCAAAATTAAGGAAAGAAGAACTAGTCGATAAAGCTCGACCGATTGCTTCATCAATTCACCTCTGCCTGTTCCAGGGTCGACCTTCTGCTCGACAGCTAGTATAGGTCGATCTACCCCTTCAAGAATTCGTCGATCTTTGCCATGTTATTTCCAAAGGTCAACCACCAATCCTGAATATTGCCACATCCAATTGCTCATCACTTCTTCATTCTTCAACACTTACTCAACCAATTGTAATAACACTTCAACCACATATTTTTAGGTTATATTATAATCCCCTTCCGCTGGTGCATCACACAAGGGCCCATCTGGTACACATCATGGAAATGTGTCGATTTGCAACATCTTATGAGTCAGGAGAATAAGGTGCCCATAGTCCGTAGACCAAGTAGTGATATCGTCCATAATATCAAATAATGGATAAGATTACTCATTACAAATTGCTTCTCAACTAGCTATTTGATATATCCAAGTTGACGAGGGCTGCCCGCGAGCAAAGCTCTGAGCCGTCACACCTGTAATATCTCGAAAATATATTTTCTTTTTGATGATGTAATAATTCTAGATAATTTGAATATATGAATAGGGCATCATATTATGCAACGGAACGTGTTAAGTCGTACTTGGGAAGTGTAGGTTAATATAAAAAATAACCTAAATGTGAAAAACTTAGGAAAAATGCACAAGTATTAGGTTGTGGATGCCGACAGACACTGCGAACGACACAGGACAGCGTCCGTTTTGAATATGTACAACTCTGGGACAATTCTGACGACTTGTGGATGAAGCAGGCGAAGAGATTCGCGTCCCCAATGAATCTATACAAATCTAGGACAATTCGGACGACTTGCGGATGAAGAGATTCGCGTCTGCAATGAATCTTTACAAATTTGGGACAATTCGGACAGTAGCGGACGAAGAAGACCATCGTCTGATTTGACTCTGGACAATTTTTGGACAATTCGGACGACTGCAGACGCTACATACGGACGAGATTTCTCGTCTGAAAGACTCCTGCAGACGGTACAAATGAAGACTTGGGACGCGTTTTCTCATCCCAAATGGACTTGCGGACTGGTGCGGACGATGTTGCGGACGCCACTGCTCATCCGAATTATCGGGGAAATCCAAGAAACCCATTTTTAATTCACTCTCTCTCTTCCGATTTCGTGTTTTACACGAAGGAATCTCTCTCCCCAGACTCTTGCAAATCGCGCTGCTCCCTTCCAGTAGATATGGAAGGCTTTCCACATGGGATATCTCTATTGGACCAACTCTTCTTGATTTGGGCAACTTATCAGTTATCCTCATCCCTGCTGTTGCTGCCAGTCCCTGCCTCTCCATCATCTGTATAAGGTATTTCTCCCCTCTGCACTGCATTCTGGATCTGAGGACATGAATGAGTGGGAGAGTAAAGCCTTGGTATGTGAAGGAGTTTGAGAATTGTACTACTTTGTGGTGTGTCAAGTAAAACATAGATTGTGTTGCTCTGTGAAGTGGCTGCTAGGAAATTCCACCGTGAAGGTAAGTGATGACTATGGATTTAATGAATGGTCCTCAATTGTTACGATAGGTTAATTATGGATATCAAATTAAATCTTTGATATTGTGGATATTGGAGAATTGAAGGATTAAGTGTAGCTATTGGTTTATTGCTGGATTTGAGGTAGGGATTGGAATATGTATATGGCAGTGGTGGAGCTGTGAGTTCTCTGGTGATTGAAAGCAGGAGTTGTTTTCCCTCCGTTGCTGTTTTGGTAAGACAATCACTTCTCTATTGTTTATGGATGCTGGGTTCGTGGTTGTTTGTTATGGATTTATTAGAAGTTGAAATATATGGAAATGTCCTCTATTGGTTATTGTTGTGAATTATGGGTATGTTGGATGGCATGCTCTCCATGTTGGAATATGTTAATTGTTTAGGTATTGCTCTGTTTAATTACGACTCATAAGTATGCACTAAACATTGGATATGATTCTCTCTTGTGATTATTGTTGGGATATAGTTGGATTTGATTATCACGTATGGAAGATTGTTGATTGTTAATGGCTCTAATGGTTGGAATTAGTCCTCTGTATGAATTATTCTGTTGGTGATAACTGTTAAGGATGAGTAAACTAGTTCACTAATGTCCATGTGGATTTATACTCTGGATGTTTATGTTCTGCAATTGGTCAAGTGGGAATTGGTTTATGTTTTGATTGTTAATATAATGGAGAAGTCATAAACTATTCAAGCATTTTAAGTTGTTTTGAATCCCTGGTTAATGTTTTCAGTCTATTATGGATTGTTGAACGGAAGAGTTACGTTATGTTGGAATGTTTATTTGAGTTTGATATATTGTTAAGATTAATGAACGTATGTTATGCTATTTTGGTTTAGAGAGGGAGTTGGATTAAACTAAGCATGTTCTGGATGGTTGTACTTGATTAAATAGGTGCAAATGGATAAGTTGAGGAAGCGTGGATCCGTTCATGTAAATTCTATTCTTTGGTTTTGATCGTTGTTTGGATAATAGAGAATGATGCCTTAGATTATATTGAGGATAATGGAAGGTATTGTGAAGACTATCTTGGAGTGCTAACCGCCTGTGGAACCAGGTAAGTTGATACTTACTGAGTTTTGGTCTTTGGACCCTACATTGCAAGAATTAGGATTGCATGCTGTGTGTTCTTTTAATGATATGTTTATTAGACATTTGTGTGATCATATAGGATTGTTCATAGGTATATTGCATGACATAATTAATATATGTAAATAGGCGTGTGGGGGTTCGGGTGATCGGTGGCACTTCCATACGGTAGTATTGCTCCCGCGTAGGGAGTGGTAGGTTTAGAGTTAGCTACGTGGAAGCTAGGGTTCACTTTTACCCCGTTCTGAAACCCCTAACGTCTTCAACAAAACGACTGGGTATGGCTCGTGGTGACACCCCGATTGGCATGGTTCCCCATAGGAAACACAGGTTAAGCCACGAGATCAATTGACTTACCCATCGTCCAAAACTAACAGATGAGATACGAATCTCCTCTGTAATGCATCGCGTGAACATGCATCATATCTGTGTTTTATTTTCTTATATCACTTACTGAGCAATAAGCTCATTAGTTTAGGTCTTGTGATGTACGTATTGTACGAGAAAACAGGAGAACAAGTTAAAGACAGTTGATGAAGGATTTGCACGGGTGGATCTTGTGGCTGGTTGGGCTAGAGAGTTTTAAAAGGAAATGGTTTGTAAAATGCTTTGTAAATTATTTAATATTATTTAATATTTTGTTTTAAATTCCACTGCGTTTTATAAAAAGGATGTTCATTACTTCTTCTGAAATTAATAAATGTTTTAAGTAAAGAATTTTAACGATTGGTTTTTATAAGAAAAGTTTCACTCTGATTTTTATAAAAGAAAAAGTTTTAAATTTCACGCGATTTTAAAGTAAATAAAAACCGGGTCGTTACAACACCACGCATTAATTGAAAAGGTACTGGACGAGCAAAACTCAGTAACAAACAATCTTCCAATCTGTGTGACTAAAAACACTGGCTAGGTTCTAGAATTCGAAACCCAAAGAGCACATCATCATCACCCTATTATCCATTTCTACTTATGGGATTCGAAACTAGAGAACATGTCACCGGTGTCCTATTACTCATTTCACACGTACAAACAAACAATCTTCACGCAGTAGAAGATTGCACAGGATAGCCACCTCGTGATGCTTTGATGCCAAGACTGCCCAAAGCATCAAGAGGATTCATCCTCCCAAATATATCTAGATAATTTAAACAAAATACCATGTATGAAGAATGTAAACATGAGAAAACATACGTAAGTATACATAAAAAAGAATGTGTTGTTGAAACAGTCCTCGTCAGTTTTCATATGTGGTAGCCCACAAAATATTAGTTAGAAAATCATGATGCAATGCACTGCATAAAGTTTAAAAATTCCTATATTTTCGGCAATCTCTCTTACCAATGGGAGCACCTATCTCTACGAGAATAGACTCAAAATCTCCAAACTCATCAGAGCCTATATCATGCAAAAATCAAAGAATTTTCATTAACAAATGAATAGCAAAAATGGAAGGATCCTAAACTAGGATTAGGAACCCAAACCAGATGATTGGTCAAGAAAACAGAAGATAGTGCATCAAAGAAACTAAGGCAGTGCCCTCACGGATGATGAACAGTGCATCTATGGACGTAGGACCGTGCGTCTACGCGATTCTCTCGCATAAAACTGTGGACATACTACAGTGTCCTTCCGCAGAAGTTTTGACTTTCCACATCATTGTACATTGTGGGAAGTCCTTGTCAAATTCTAATCCTTGAACACGTGCAGATCACATAATTACTTAAGTTTGTTCCACTCCGGAACAAGTAACCTTTTGAGCGAGATCCTTCCAAATCGTTTGACTGCAGAACGATGACCTTCTAGCTTGTTCGCCCATGGAATGATGTCCTTCTAGTTCTCTCCCCCAAGGAACAATGGACATTTCTCACGTTCCTTAGTAGAACGATGTCCACGTAGTTCGCTCCCCCGCGAAATGATGGAATCTCCACTAGGGAACGAGCATTCCCTACGTTATGGTTCGACTCCCCAACAACTTCTCTTTTAAGAGGCTAATCCATTGATCATCCATTATGATGCAATATCAAATCAAGGATCAAAGAAAGATTCCAAATTGGCCAAGAATCATAACAGGAAGATCTTGAAGAAAGAGAAGATATCTCAGCCTTAGAAGATAAAACAAATTAAAGATTTAAAAAGATTTCTTAGAAGATTTTTAGGAAATTTTTTTAATCTTTTTTTTAGTTTCCTATTTTTTTTATAGGTTTCCTATTTTCTTTTCGTTTCCTAATTTATATTCGTAAAAGGCTATATAAAGCCACCTACTCTTATGTTTTAGTCAGTTGGAGATTAATAAAAAAGAAAGCTTTTGCTTTTCGGGAATTGGAAAGATCCTTTTCTTCCTTTGATGAGTGATATCCAAAGAACTCTTTGGTGAGTTATATCAAAAGTCCCTTTCGTGTGAGTTATATCACGAAAGAAATTTGCAGCCGCGTCCTTATCCAAGGAGGTGAGAAGCGTTGCGTTCATCCATCACGTGCATCAGTATTCAGTGCCCGCATCACATTATGGTTTCCTGACTCATCATCTAGACCATATCGAGAGGAAGGATGCGATCCTTCCCTTGGTTGGGTTTCCTCCTCTTGCGGCCTTAATTTTTCATCAGTATTCGAGATTCTTGAGCTTACAAGATCGACTCCGAACCCAACACTAACACAACTCTGGACTTTAAAAATTTACCTCAATCGCTTCTACATGTAAACCTCCTTCGCAAATGTTGTGAATCGACACTTTGATAACACAAATCTTTTGTCAAAATCCTCCTCTCACCACTTTGGTCTTTCTTCCTTTCTCCACATCTCTCTTTTCTCTCTCGGCTTTTGAATGCGTACTCATGAGAAAAAGCGATCATTTCTTGATAAAAACTCTATCCTCACTTTCCCATTAAAATAAATTTTTATTACACTCAATTATTAGGAAAACGCTATTCCATAATTTACCAAAGAACTCAAATTTTAATTCTTAATCCCATGGACTAAAATCTATGTGTGAGTGCTAAACGACAAATATGTCCAATATGAGCGTTGGACTAACATAAGATGTAAAATTCAGGCACATAGAATTTTATTTATTTAAAAAATTTGCAGTTCCTATAGGTCTTGTACATGCGAAGGTGGAATGCATACAAAACTTGATTTCACTGACATGTTGTCAAGTTGTTAAAGGTGACTTGAATGTCTCTGATTTGGGCTTGATAAATTTGGGTGGGAGTGGCTCCACTCCACTTCTTCTTTTGCACTAGATGAGGCTCAGAAGTACTCAGTTCTCTAGGAGGAAGTTGGTTAATGTAGAACTTAGATGATCTCTTCTAGAAATTAGAAGATGGTGGCGAAGACATACCTAATTGAAAAATTTTTGGTGCATACTTTCTTCTTAGAACCCTTTTCATTGAGCTCTAAGTGTCGATGGCTTATTCTCCATCTGTTGTTCTACTTATAATCAAATTGCTCCACCACATTGAAGTTTTCCCCATAAGTCTTGACAAGGCCAGCTTTAATTTGGCCTTCTCTGAAAGATGGAAGCTTTGAAGGATTTCCTCAACTTCGTCTTCCCAATCTAAATATTCTACCCATTCTGAATTGCTGAAAGTAGGAATATAAGCATATAAATATTTTTGTTCCTCATTGTAACTCATTGTGTAACTTTGGCCTTTTGTCATTGTGTAGTTCGAACAGAACAACTCTAACAGATGATGATATAGGAACGAACGAAGCTCTTATACCAAATGACACTTTTTGAGTAGGATTTGGGAGAGTATTGGAATAGCGCAGCCGACCTGTGGCTAAGGAATGGTTGACCAAAAAGCGAAAGTTCACAAGGGTCACTTCTGGAAGATTTGCCATCGCCGGATGAACAGTGAATGGTCAACTGGATGAATAGTGACTTGTGTCCACTAATTTGGTGTTTTGCAAACTTTTCGAGAAAACTTTGATAGCAATGAAAACACCTTCAATTGACAACTTTTGATACATTTGTTTGACACGATATCAAGGGATTAATGATAAATAAACCCTCAAAATTTTGTGGGTAAATTTGTAAGGACGAGTGAGATATGGTTGACACGGTGGAAGCTAGTTAGAAAGTTGTTAAAAAATGAAACTTTTAACTCCGAGGCAATCTACTAAATGAAGATGGCTCTCCAACTTGATAATTTATGAAATTCTACAACTCCACAATAATTTTACTCCATGAAGGACGCAAGCGAGATGCAGTAAACAAAGACTAACCCAACTCTCACGAAGAGTTAGAAATAGGACACAAAACACCAATTGTTAATAACCGAGCATAGTATGAGTTTTTGCTTCCATAGAACAAAGAAATGAGGCTGAAAGCTCTGTAATTTAATTGATCCAAACTCCATAGAAAAAATCCTATGGTGAACTAGAATAGATCGTCGGAAATTAGGGTTTACAAATTCACAAACAAAAATTACAAAATTAACCTTACTTGGACTCCTACTTGATCTAAGACAACGTAATCGAGTGGCTCTAAAATTAATTATAAATAAAATAAAATAAACTATAAATGAAAATTAAAGTCGTGCATATATCTATGATCAAATGGATCATTTTTTAAGGTCCATCTTCAAATTGATTTGGGTTTCAATTTCAAGTAAGAGATATTGAACTTCTTTAGCAGAAAACAAAGCTCCCTATTCAAGGATCCTTTGGCATAGTAAACAAACTCCAAATTTCATGAAATATCTCATTTTGAACAGGTTAAGATGTCAGCTACAATATTTATGAAGTACAATTTATGATATAAGATTGTTAAGGCTCCCAAAGATATTCAATACTGCTTTGGAGATTGTTAGTAGTTTTTGAAATGTTTCATACTTCCTCTAAACTTGTGCCTGAGTTTCTCTTATGATTGATCTTTAATAACTAAAAGCTATATTTAGATACTTAATAGATGTGTTTAATGCTTTTAATGTACTTTTCACCATGATTACCTACAAAAGAAATATTGAAATTATCGTTAGAAAATCTCCTCGCTCATTTGTTTTTGGAGGGAATCCGGGACACGTCACCCAAAGTTGATTCCTATCTGGGTCATGGGTTTCATTGATTTTTTTAAAAGGTTTAGAAAAGTGTATTGATTTGTATACACATACTTTGATAGGTCCAACGTATTAGTGAAAGATTTGGACTGATTGAATTATTATTTGATTGAGCTTTGTTTGGCTATTGGTAGGCCAATTGAGGTAGAAATTTATTTTATGTCTACCATTGCATTGTTTTCTAAAGGATATTTTGAGGCTTATTCTCATATAAAAGTGACGTGACTATTTTGTTGGCTCGTTAGTTTTTTATATTATTTATTATATTTTTATTGGATATGTTTAAGATTGAGTATTCATATTTAATTTCATTTATTAGCTTGATGGTATGAATCAAATTTAACTAACTCATGTGGAGTCATGATATCCTTTACCTACATTCGATCGTTGGAAGATGTGTTGTTTGTTATTGTTAACTAGAGTAATGAGATAACTACATAGTCGTATCCTTGGGCGCAAAACCCTAAACCTAATCAAGGTCGTTAGTGACTGTTGTGATTGCCGAGTATCACCTCTATTGTTACTGCCGATGACATGGTATGCTCGAAGTCAGAGAGTGACTCTATTTTCACTAAAACTTATAGTAGTGAATTATTTTATGTTACCTACCACACTATAGTGGGTTGTTTGAAAACTTACTCTACTATGTTTTGTTCTTATTGCATAACTTGTTTTAACTCAACATGTTCATTTGTATTTTTTTCTATATTTTTTAATATAAGGTTTATCTCTACTAAGTTTAGTAGACTCACTCCAATGAAATTTTCCTTTAGGATTTAGTTTGTAAGGTTACTTGCCAGAGCAGGAGTGAACTTGACGATTTATTTCTCTCTTAGTTACTATTATTTTTTATAGATTTTATTGTGAGATTAAATATTTAATTTAGTTATTTTTATTTCCTTGTAATACTAACACATTTTTTTTTTCCTATTTGTACTTATATTGCTGCATTATCTTTGATGTCACTATTAGACTATTGGTTTAGCCTTTCGGTTTGAGCTGTGACTATTTCCTTTAATTTGAGTCTTCTGCTACTCTTAAATATAATTAAGTTTGAAAATGGTTGGTCAATTCGATTCATCGAGTCATTCTCTGTTTTGTCTAGAGTTTTATTTGAGGTGTGACAAAGTACAAATTAGCTATTAAACTTAAAGATGAAGAATAGATAGATCATTCAACTTTTATTTCAGACAAATAACTCCCCAAACTTAGGGGCATTAACAATTAAGTCTCCGTCGTTTGGGGTACTATTAAAAAAAATCACGTTTTAATCATGTGATATTCTCTATTATGTGATTTCTAAAGAAAAACAATTCCCAATAGAATAGTTTAGATGATTTTAGCAATTTTTAAAGAGAAACAAGTTAGAAAACTCAACGCCTAAAATTGCCAAAATTGTTAAACTGTTCTATATGGAATTGTTTCTTTCTAGAAATCTCTCAAGAGAAAATTACATAACAAAAACGCGACTTCTTTGATAAAATCTCTAAAGAGAGGAACTTAATTACTAACACCCCCTAATTTTATTGGGTTATTTGCCTAAAACTAAAGTTTAATGATCTACTTGTTCTTCAATCCTAAGTTTAAGGGGTTATTTTCCATAATTAATGTTTCTAAAATGGTACAATAATCCTTCTAATTAAATATGACTCTAGATGGTTAATAGAAGTTCAAAGTAGAATCTTGTACTCGTTCATTTTTTATTGAAGTATAATCAACATCTATTGTTGGGGCTAGCACATGATATTAAGGTGATGTTGAAAATTCCACAATAAAAAAAAAAGTATTTAATGTACAATAGAATTTTAGTTAAAGCTTATTTACTCTTAAATTCAAGTTGTATCTTAATATTAAATATATTTAATCTTTAATTAAAACTATGTTCCGGGTTTCATGAAACTTATAGTTAGATAGTTGTTTAAATAAAAATGACATCTTAAATATTAGATATTCATTTACGTTTTTTTATTTCAGATTCGAGCAAGTAACAATTTAAAAATGTTGAGCAAAAAATAATAAATAATAAATTTTAAGTTTAAATGTCTCAACGTGATTATTTAGTTACGAGGCTTTATTAAAATCAACCCTATTTATTAGTAACAGGGTCAAATGTTGGAATAAGTCTTAAATGTATTCCTATATTTTAGGCCCATGACTTCCCAATTACAATACATAGGCCTACTTCTTGCCCTTTGTGCCCATATATATATATATATATATCATTACTCTTTAACATATGGTGTGTGTATATATATATATATATAATCCCAATGGCAAAGTGAGATAGGCTTTTTATCCTAACATTGAAATATACTTTTCTTGAGTCATAATGAATTGGTCAAATAGAATTAGTCGAATGAGTGTGTAAGATAGCATTAAACACTGGAGGTTGTCAATGTTGTCATAGAAAAATAAACCAACCAATCGAAAACATGCCACCTTCGACGCCCGCCCAAAAAAACAAAAGACCGAGTATAGTGGGAGCAAAAGCCTGAAAATCATTGGCATGATGACAACTTTTAATTTGAAAAGTTAAATAAACCCTAATAGTATATGTTGAATAAAGAGATGCTTACTTCTTGATTAGTGGGAAGAGAAGGGAAAAGACAAAGAAAAAGCATCCTCCCCTTACCCTAGACCTAGACATTGATGGCTTGTAAGCTTTATAAACCTTGCTTACTTTAGACCTCCTTTTAGTGAATCTTTGACAAATTGTTGACTGTAATAGTTGCTTTTTGTCATTGGCCACCTCTAAAAATACAACAATTATCAGCCCCGTCCCGTCGGCTTCCCCAGTTCTTTTCGTAAGAAACCACTTTCTTTGGGTTTTTGAGTTTAAGAACATGACACCCATTCAAGGCAACCATGAAAAACCAGACCAAATGACTGGTTTAGCTGCTTTGGCCATTTTCTATCCTGTCTTAAAATTGGAGCGATGCCCGAAATGTTATCGGTTTTTGCATCGACTCTCTTGCGGGTGGTGACAAGAAATGCCAGAGCGATGACTGCAAAGTGATTTTTCTGTGTTTTTTTTTTCTCTCTTTTAGTCTCTCTACTTTATGGTTTGAATGCCTTTTTCTTCACTCAAAACATGGGGGTAAAAGGGTTTTAGGATATCAAAGCACGCAGCAGTTGCTATTAAAGGTCCAATCATCCTGACGTCCAAACAAATAATAAGAACCATAACAAAATAACAAGGAAAAATTAAAAATTAACCATGAGATTAGTAACAAGTTAATTATCAAAATTATCATAAATATTACTGTTACGCTTATAATTAAATGTATTAATTTTATTATGTAGCAAATCGAACATGTATTGATTTCAATTTGTCGAGAAATGATATTTTAAAAAATAATGTTACAATATCAATAATTCGCTGTGGATTGGGACATTTTTTGCCGCAGATTGACCACGATCACGGATTGATAATAATATGCCGTGGAAAGACAACTTTCCATGGCTGAAAGATAGCTTCCCACGACGGAAACGCCATATAGGAAATAGGAAAATTTTCTTATTTTCTTCAGGAGAAAATTTTCTTATTTTCTTTAGGCAATGATGTTCAATATTTTTATCGCCATGCAAATGGAATTGAAATTGTTGGAATTTCTATATTTGCAATGAAAATAGAGATGTAAAATTTATACATGCAGGATAAAAAATTTTCATGCATGAAAAAGGAAGAAAAGTGAATCATAGGGGATCGAACCTTGTACCTGTTGCCTAAGTTGCCATATAAAACCAATTGAAAAATAGAAACTTTTCGTGAAAGATATGCAATCTCAGCATATACAATAATATGTTTCCCTTCGCTTTCCTCTCCCATTTTTCCAGATTTCACAACACCTTGTTTCATCTTAAAAATGCTATTTGCAGATACCATGATACATCGCCATTTTTGGAGACGTGTAGCTCATGTGTATTAGGAGAAGATCAAGGTGACTTGTGCAAAAAACACTCGCTGCAGGAGGGAGAAACTGTCATATGAACGTGCAGAGCTTCACGGTTTTGAATTATGTAAGGGAAATTGGAGTACGTAGAAGCATTTTTAGCTCTCGAAATTCGGACAAGCTGCCTCTAGCAACTTACCAATGCATAGATCCCTATAAAAAAATAAGGAATTTTTTCTAGAACGAGGCACGATAATTCACAGCGGATCATTATCAATCCGCGACGGATCGTGGTCACTCTGTCATGAAAAATGTCCCGATGCGTAGCGGATTGTTGATATTATAAAGTTATTTTTTAAAATATCATTATGTGGCAAATTAAAATCAATACATATTCGATCTGCCATGTAACAAAATCAATACGAACAACAAACATAATAATAATACTTGCGATGACTTTTTTCCACAATTTAATAATTAATTTATTAACAAAAATAATTTAATTTTTAACTTATTATTGATTTAAAAGTAATATAGTTAATTTGTTATTTTCCCAATAACAACCATCTTCTGACAAAAAGTAGCTTGACATCGATTGTGCAAATGGTCAAAAAAATAAAAAAATAAAAGAGAAAAGGCAGCCTTGTTGGATCATAAAAGGAGCTAATCTCAAACCCTAGAAATAAAAAAAAAAAAAAAAAAAGTGAAGCTTTGGGTAAAGTAGATCTAGGAAAAGTTTTTTGTCATGCCCAAGAAGAGGCCCAACTTGAGACCAAAATGTAAAATGATCTGATCCTTAAAAGTATTCTATTGAGATTCAATGAAACTCAAATTCTATTTATCTTGGGTCAGTGAACCTATTAAGATTTAGAGATGTGCTTAACAGAAACGTTGGGTCAAGTAATCTGATCTTCAAAAAGGACCAAATCGTCTAACTCAAGGATAGGTTGTTAGCAAAAATCTTAATATAAAAATAATTCCAAAACCCAAAAAAATAGGTCATGGTCCACAGAGTGATCAATAAGAGTTGTAGGTAGTGTAATAATAAATAAAGAGAAAATACTATCTAGAAAATGAACTCATTCAATTTTAGGACAATTTTAATAAAACTAATACAAGAAAAAAAAATCCCACTGAGGGCAACACAGAGACACCAAGAGGAAACCAAAATATGAGGTAACCGCATCTCGAACGCCATACCAAACCACCATGAACTAAACTTAGGATGGAGGGGTCGTTGAAGTGAGTGACTAACTCAATTGGAAAATATATACTAAATACGATGCATGAGAAAACTAGTTTTACCTTTCTCAGAAAAACATAGTTAAATGTATCTTTTTATCATACATGGACTTTTTAAATCACTTTTAAAAACCATTTCATCATTTTACCGAAAAATAGTGTCCACATGTCATCGATGAGGCTTTTTGCAAAACGCGATGTATACATAGACAACTATATCATAAAATAGACTAACATCGTTTTTCATCAAAAAACGTCATCAGTGAAAAAAGATGGTCACACAAGAACCCATCCACCACACAACATGGAAATGTGGTCATCCGTCAATTGTAACACCTCATGAGTCCAAAGAAAAAGGTGTTTGTAGTTCGAAGACTAGGCGACAACACCATACGTATAATCAACAATTAGATGACTAAAACCCTGATAAGATTTAGGAATTCGAAATCCAATGAGCGTGTCATCACAGCCCTATAACCCATTTTAATGTCACCAATGCCTTATTACCCATTTCGCATGTGCACACAAGTAATCTTCACGCAGTAGAAGATGCACGGGATAGCCTCGTGATACTTTGATACAAAGACTGCCCAAAGCATCAAGAAGATTCATCCACCAAGATATACAGATAACCAAAAATCAGAATACCACGTACAATAAATTAAATGTGAGAAAACATACGTACATATACGTAAAAACAGACGTGCTGTCGAACAGTCCTTATCAAATTTTCATATGTGGCAACCCACAAAATAATGGTTTGAAAACCATAATGCAATGTAGTGCTTAAAATATAAAAATCCCTACCTTGATAACGATAGAAGCCTAGTCGACCAGCTACACGAGTTGTCAAACACATACACCGAAATCCTTAAAATCATTGAAACCTAAGAATTAATTGACGTCAAAATCCCAACCATCACACTAGAGATAAAAGATAGTTTCTAATTTAGAACAAGAAACCCAAATCAATATAAAAAGACAAATGACCTATAGGCGAGTCATACATGCATTGGTGATAAAATTTAAAAGTTTAAATCAATACGAACAACTTTCGAAACTCTCAAATAAATAAACTTCTAAAATTTATCTAAGGAATAACTCTTATTGACCCAATATAAAGATCTCCTCATTTCAACATTTAAAAATAAAGTTTTGACATCACCTCGATATATGTGCTAAACGATAGGGATAAAATTTCAACAAACAAAGGTCACCAACACGTTTGGAATGTCGAAAAAAGTGGGGAATTGGAGTTCGTTAAATTTTTTGACGTAGTTAGATAGTTAAAAAATGTGATCAAACTGTTAATATAAAATTCAAAGTCAATAGTCAAAGTCAACAATCAACAGTCAAAGTCAATAGCCAACAGTTAAAGCTTCCATCACCTCCTACGTCATCAGTCAATTACTAGTTAGCAGTCAACGCCACATCAATCATTGACAATAGAAAAAAGTATGTCTTGCTGACGTCAATGCCACATCAGCACTCCAACGATGGCAATTTTTTTGATGATAGAATGACATCAGATGAAAATGAGAAGGTTAGGTTTTAAAGGTTTTAAGATCTTGAATTCAATGGTGGTGTTGGTTTTCTGAGACGACGCCCGAAACGACTAAGATCTACTATTGAAGTTGTGGTCATGACTTTTCTGATGAAGCTTTGGGACCATATCCGACCATAGATTTGAACAAGCTTTGGGTCCACAAGGTTCTCCTTGCCAATAGCTTTCCAAAGGCAGGTCAAACATAATGATCGGACATCTTAATCGTCGCAGGCAAGCGTTTAAAGTTTCGGACGAAACTTTTCTGATGACAATTTTGATAGTCCCACTCTCCTAAATAGCATGACTGTTTTTGATGAATAATATACCAAATCACAGCTTGTTATGTGAGCTATTGATAAATGGTGGAGGTGTTGAACACCCCCACCTGACGCAACTCCAACAAGCATTGAAAGGTTGTTATCGGAGTGAGGTAAAAAAAAGTGAGACAGAGAGAATGTGATTGATGAAGAGAGAATGTAATTGATGGAGAGAGAAAGAATGAGAGAGAAGGTAAAAAAAAGGAAAGAAAAAATAAAGAAAATTAAAAAATTAAAAACAAAATTTTAATTAATTTAATTAAGTGAATATATATAATAATTATAAAATATATTATATGTATATATATTAAATAAATATCAATTTTATGAAAATAATTCACTCTATTCTGACACTCTCACGACATAATTTAAATTTACCGAACATAAGTGCGTAGTCTAAATTACACAGTGACACAAATCCACCAGTTTGACTATTTGGCTGAATCATCACCATGACTAAAGACCCATGACATATAGGAAGAACTCAGTCAACACAAATAATTTGACTTAGAATAAAACTAAAAATTTATTCAGAAAAATGTAAAATCCGAAATTTGTGAGTTTTACAAAACCCTCGCTATGAATATAGACTTTATGGCTTTGTTTTCTCCTTGTTGTGGTGATAGTTTTTTATTTAAAATCAAGTTTTAACCTTTGTTTAGATTTACGTCATAAGTCTTGTAAAATCTAATTTGATTGTTGCATTTTGGAACTTGAAGGTTTAGGAGAATCAAACATTCTTAAGTGGTAAATTCTGAATCTTTATGTTTGTTCATCCACGATTTGGATATAGAATTTTGATTGGATAATTGTGATGTTGATTTTAAGAAAATGATCAAATTTTGATTTAAAAGTTGTCGTTTAATGGACAAAAATGAGTTATGTTTTGATCCAATGTAATGAGAATTGTTTTGGGTCTCAAAATTGCCAGAAACCATGGAAAATAAAGCACAATAATGTGGTCGACACCAAGGAAGATAGTGATGGGCCAACCTAGCAGGGCCATAGCTGTAACGACCCGATTTTTTGTAAATCCGTTGAAATGCGTGAAATTTGAAAATTTTCTTTTTGAAAGTAAAACATATCAGAGTGCGTCTGACTGGATCGTTACTGACTCTATCTTTAAACTCGTTATGAAAACCAATTGATAAAATGTGCGGAAGCGTTATAAAATAAATCATTGTAAAACATGGCGGAAGCGTAAATGAATCTTTTAAAGAAGAAACTAAACAATGAAATACAAGATAATAAAGTTAATGTGATTACAACCATTTCTCATTTTACTCTTTAGTCTGGACAACCTTGAGTTTCGCTTGTGCGAAATCATTCATCTCTACTTCATTATGTGTTTATTGTCTACTTATTATCTGTTTGTCGTTGTACGTATACCACAAGTAAGGACGTGAGCTTTCGCCAGTAAGAAAATGGAGAAAAATAATTATGCATATCTCTCTTAAATTCTTCTTGGAAGGGTGGCCACCCACATCAATTCTTTTCATTACGTTTGTTCTTTGTTCATTCTTTACTCGTACATTGAGCTGGAGATTGGACGGATCATAGGGGATGGAATAGTTGACCAGACTTAACCCTTTACTTGTAACTAGGTCCCCGGTCCCATCAATGTAGGGGCCTTTGCCTAACTGCGGACTAGTTCCGCTACCCATCCGCCCTCCAACTCCCTTTTTCTTCCCCTTTCCGGCGTATCCTGCCTTCAAGGTTCCTCCCCTTCCGGTGTATCCCGCTTCAGGGTTTCTTCCTTCCAATGTATCCCGCCGGTAGGGTGATATGCAGCAAGATCCCTTGACTAGATTGAGAGCCCAGGAGATTTCTAATTTGTTTGCTCATTTTGTATTGGATCAATTCTATGCTAATCTTGGAGGAGAACCAACAATTGAAGACATGGAGAAACCCTTCAATTTATTAGTTTGGACACATGGAGGAGACAACTCAAGTGATGCTGGTAAAACGCACATTCCAGCCCGGTTGGAGACACTCCTTGTGGAGTTCAATCAAACCAAAGGTGCAGATCGGTTCACCTTTGACTCCTCACGAATCTGTTTTCCATTTTACTCCAATGTTCCCAGCACCAAAGTTACTAAAACTACCATCAAAATCACTCCATATTCATCAGGGTTCCAAGGAAAGAAGAATCATCAGAAAAGGAGTTCGGATTCAGAAGTTACACACTTTTCTTTGCTGAAGACTCAATCTGTCGATTCCCACCGACCTCCGAGCAGCTTTTGTACAAGATCTCAAGTTGCATACAGGCTTTTGACCTGAATATTGGAGGGAGAAAAATAGATATACGTGGGAGTTTGGTGTCCAAAGATCAGCTTCATAGGAGCTCTAGAGAGGAAGTTCAACCGTCTCTAATTGGAAGCAGCTGCTGGAAAGTAGCAGCTGCCACCTCCTACTTGCAAGTGAGCTACTTGCTTGAAGTACTCCATTTTCATTGGATCGATTCTTGACCCCTCTTTTGGAGGCATGTCAGCGTGGTATCAAAGCTTGATTTATCTGTGCTTAGATACATTTTGGTGATAAATTACTTGGTATTATGATGACAAGAAGTGGATCTCAATAAAACGAAAACCAAGAAGCCTCAACTAGTCAACCGGTTGCTCCTCAACCACCTCCTATTGTTGAACCATCTTTGTAGTAGCAAATGGACTCTTTTAAGGAAGAGATAAGGCTGATGTTACAACAATTTACATTGGCACAAAGGCCCCTACCAACTGCTGACCGACCACAACAAAACCCTCAAATCGTAAGGAGAAGAAATGTGGGTGTTCGGAGACCCAATTTTTATGATGATGATTATGATGATGATGAATCCGATTTTAGTCCAAGAATTTCCACCAAAGATGAGTTGAAGAATGTCAAAGTATCTATTCCTCCTTTCAAAGGGTCCAGCCAAGGTGATGAATTCGTGGAATGGATTGAAAAGGTGGAGAAGATTTTTTAGGTGTTATGATTATTCCGATGGAGTAAAAATTCAGCTTGTGGCACTTGAGCTTAACGGTTATCCTCACTTGTGGTGGGAGAACCTTAAAGCTCAGCGGAGGAGAGATGACATGGAAGAAGTTGATACATGGAGGGAAATGAAAAATTTGATGAGAAAGAAATTTGTCACTACATTACCGACAAGAGTTGCTTTATCAAGTGCAAAGTTTGAGACAAGGGTCATTGACGGTTGATGAGTATTTGGCCGAGTTTGAAACTTTGAAGACTTAATGTGGACTTGAAGAACCAGAGGATCAAGTTATAGCAAGGTTCATTAAAGGCCTCCATTGTGATATAGGAGACATTGTGGAGTTGCAACCACTTGACACCATGGAGGGTGTTATACAAATGGCCGTGAAGGTGGAGCGGCAAAGATTGAGAAAAGGAAAGGCGGTGGCTACTAAGTTCACCCCTCAAAGAAAGTTTACCTATCCCAAGCCCCAAACCAAGGTGAATGAGAAGATAAAAAACTTCAAGGGGGCAAATAACAAGGGAGTTACCATCAAAACCATGGAGGACAATAAAGTGGTAGATGGAGTTCCAAAGCCAAGAGCAAGGGACATTCAATGCTTCAAATGTCTCGGACATGATCACATTGCCTCTCAATGCCCCAATAAACGAGTTATGATTTTTAGGGAGGCCACAAATGAGTTAATTAGTGAGGATGAAGATGAAGCATCCACCACCCTTGAAGAGGGAGAAGAAGAAGTTGATGTGGCCGAGAGATGCTAGGCACAAGAAGGACCTTTGTTGATGGTGATTCCAAAATCTCTAGTTGCTCACACCCGTGGAGACAATGAGCAAAGGGAGAATATATTTTTTAGTAGATGCCTAATCAGAGAAAAAGTGTGCTCACTCTTCATTGATGGAGGGAGTTGCACAAATGTGGCATCTCAAGAGCTTGTGGACAAATTGAAATTGGAGACCACCATGCACCCGAATCCATACCAATTGAGTTGGTTGAATGACCGTGGATTGTTGAAGGTGTTCAAGCTAGTGAAGATTGATTTTGCAACTGGGGCTATGAAGATCAAGCCCTATTTGATGTGGTTCCAATGAATGCAAGCCATATCTTGTTGGGAAGACTATGGCAATCTGATCGGAGAGCATTGCATGATGGTTACACAAATGAGTACTGAGCAAGAATTTCATTTTAATGCCTCTTAGTCTCAAGCAATTGGCCAACGATGAGGAACCAAAGAGGGAGCAAAAGTCCAAGACTAACTTGTTTTTGTCAAAAAATGAGTTGAAGATGAGCCTTTGTGAAGGAGGGCCGATTGTCCTCATTTTGTTCAAAGAAAGAATGGAGGAGCTAGGAGTGGTTCCTATGGAAGTTGCACAACTCCTTAAAGATTTTCAAGATGTTTTCCCCGAGGAGTTACCTCAAGGACTTCCACCCTTTCGAGGGATTGAGCATAGAGTTGATCTTGAGCCCGGAGTAGTTCTTCCAAATCGTCCTGCTTATAGACTAAACCCGGAGGAGGCCAAAGAACTTCACAAACAGGTTCAAGAACTTCTAGAGAAAAGGGTACATTCGAGAATCAATGAGCCCTTGTGCTGTTCCTAGTTTGTTTGTACCCAAGAAAGATGGCACTATGAGAATGTGCATTGATAGTATGGCCATAAATCAGATTACTATTAAGTATCGGTTTCCAATACCGAGACTAGAAGACCTGCTTGATGAACTTAGTGGGGCGACTATTCTCTCCAAAGTTGATTTGAAGAGTGGTTATCACCAAATCCGGATGCAAGAAGGTGATGAATGGAAAACGACTTTCAAGACTAGGCATGGTCTTTTTGAATGGTTAGTGATGCCTTTCAGTTTAACAAATGCTCCTAGTACTTTCATACGGCTAATGAACCATGTGTTGAAAGAGTTTTTGGGAAAATTTATTGTGGTGTACTTTGATGACATTCTTGTGTATAGCTTGGATTTTGCTTTGCATGTGAAGCATCTACGATTGCTATTTGAAACTTTGAGAAAAGAGAAATTATTTGGGAATCTTAAAAAGTGCTCTTTTGCTCAAGAGAGAGTGCATTTCTTGGGATTCATACTGTCGAAAAATGTCATGGAGGTTGATGAAGCCAAAGTGGTGGCCATTAAGGATTGGCCGATTCCAAGGAGTATTTCGGATGTGAGGAGTTTTCATGGATTAGCCTCTTTCTATAGGAGGTTCATTCAAAACTTTAGCACCCTTATGGCTCCCATGACTGATTGTATAAAGAAAGAGAGAGAATTCCAATGGAGTGAAGCATGATGCATGATGCTTCATAATATAACATTCATAGAAATTAAAGTGCGCATAAACGAAAGTAACTGAATTTAAAAGCGCATATAAAAGAATAATAAGAATTGAAAACACATAGCTATGAAGACAACCAATAACACAGAGAATATTTATAATATTGAATACAGGAATTTACATGCCAATTATCTAGATAACTTCCTAGTCCATTTACATTCTTCCTACAATTATTATTCTGGGTGATCTAAACATGCTTTTGTTCTAGTTAATTAATAAAACATGCTAATTGATCAAGCTTATCACATGGCACATATTAATTAATTGACGTATGAATATTAATCTGATTTAATTATATGCTCGACTAAGTCATTATCATGCTCAAGGTTTAAACAGCTAGTTAATCATCATGCTTATTTACATGCTTAGATTAGCTAATTAGTTGACATCCTCATGCAACAATATTAATTACAACATGCTAGATCTAGCTAAGTTACCATGCTAATTAATTAATCATAGTTAGCTACTTGATTTATTTAAGTAATGATTAACATGCTTGAAGGAAGATTACAACTTGTTAATCTAATAATTATTAGTCGATTTACATGCTTAGCCAATTTCATGCTCTATTTCTAATTCTAATTCAGTTACTTACTATGATCAGGTTATCATGCTCAAGTTGTCTAATTTAGTTACGCTAATTAACATTCTCATACAATACTAATTAACAATTAAACATGCTGGAATTAGAAAAGTCAAACAATTGATTGATTTACATGTTCGGAAGATTATGAATACAGATTAAGTAGTTTACATGCTTTGATTAAATGCCTTGGTTAACATGCTCAAGGGTTATTAGCAATTAAACAAACAAAGACATACATAACATAATAATATTTATGCGTGAAAGGGGAAACTATACGCAGAGGGTTAAACTAATTTTTGCAGGATATTATAATAAATGAAACTGTGAACTATGAAAAATAGGATAATACTCGAAGGTCTAGTTCTCAACATCATTCGTTCATACTTTTCAGGTCATCAACTCCTTTAACCATTCATCATGAGTCTATCAAAGTGAAACATGTATATCAGAACTAAACAATACTAACAACAAGAACAAGCTATCTACACAGTATCAAACAATCTACACTACCAACAGGGAAATAACAACAGTGAGGAGGCCAACAAGGGAATAACGACAGTAAATCATTCAAGAAACTAATAGCCACTAACAACAAACGTCACTTTTATCAACTTATCTACTAGCAATAACAATATAACATAAGGAATTATAGTAAACCAAACGTATAACCCACGCACTCTACTTGAGGTGTAGGGCCTCCAAATGGCCAAGACACACCCAAATCCTTACCTCGAGCTTTAATGCTCATTAGCGTTTAGTTGTCATTCTTCTTTCTTCCTCCTTTCAATACCTTCACAAAATTAGTAACATTCATCATTAATCTAATTGATTAATCAACTTATAACCATAACATCTCTTTCCTTTAATTCTTAGTAGTTCTAGGAACTAGTTAACGCCTAGAGCGAATCATAGCATATTCTAATAAACTAATCAAATTATTAACATACGTTTATCCAAATCATGTAGAACACTTAACTTGATCTCACTGTGCATGAATTTAACCCAATATACATGAACACTAGATTTCATGAACTATAACTTAACAACCAACATAACATGCATATTAATCTCTTTATTTGAATGGAACGGCAGCAGACATTATCCACAACAACCTTAAGAGTGCACATTTGCAACAAAACTAATCTAATATGTTCATGCTTTCGGAAATGACTAATAGAGAGAAATAAACCCACAATTCAAACTTCATAGAATAGTGATCCAAATCAACATTCCAAGAGCAGCACCACAATAGAGTATACATATATTACTCAATTCACATTTTAGACTTCCAAATACCCAAAACCAGTGTCAAACAGGTTAATATTCTATATTCAGCAACTAATTCAAAGAACCAAATCTTAGAACACAAATCCAAACATGACAAGGAGTATAAAATCCAAGGAAAAATTTGCTACCTGCAATAACTATGAACACTCGACCAAACTGTCATCAGCTCATTCCAAAGAGCTCTGCACTGCCAGGGAGTTCCTCTCCTCTTCTTCTTCCATTCTCTCCATCACAGAACCCATTAAATTTAACAAACCCAGTCAAGAACATAAGCCAAAAATCCAACTAGCTGAGAAGAAAACTCAACAGAAGCTCTCGACCATCCCTCCATGCTTCACATCTCTTCATTGGACTTCACGTTTCCTCCTCTGTCTTCTCTCTATCCATCACTATATAACAACACCAGGAAAGCAGACACCTTCTACAAATTCTTGGAAGGAAGAGAGTGACATCCTTGGCACGCCCGACCAGCCCCTGCATGTTTTCTAAGTGTGCTCCCCACGCTGGACCTGTTATCCACTTCATCAGAACAAAACTAGGGGAAGAAAGTACGTGTTCGGTCCAAACCACAAGCTAGACCATGGCCTTCGACCGATCCAGCTTGAACTGCCAGAGCCTCTTTTGACCAACCGAGGCCTTCCCTCCTCCGTTGCCTTTCTATCACCGTCGTTGCTCTGTTGTCACCAACTGGCGATCACCCAATGCCCACAAGCAGCCGAGTCGCAACGCCCGACGTGTCCTCGACCAGATCGGTGAACGAAACTCGAGATTGCCCAATTTTGAGCCCTAGTTCTGCACCTCGCGACCCGCAGCTGCTTGTCGCCGTGAAGGAGCCGTCCTCATCGTCACCTAAGCTCGTCGTTCCCCTCTTTCTCTTCGCCGTCTTGCGTCTCTCTTTCGTTCAGAGCTCTCTGCTACGAAGAATGGCTGAAGACCATTCTTTGGTCTTCAGGACATAATGGCCTACGGGCCATTTAAAAGTTCCCAAACCAAATGGCATGAACCGGTTCTGTTGAATAAGTTCATGCATTCCATAATCCCCCTTTAATCCATTTTAATCCAAATTAATCTAATTTAATTAAATCCCCCTACATTATTAATCACAATTAATCTTATTTATTCCATAAATCTCATCCCTCCTTTTCATTTCTTCTGGCCGAAGGCCATTGACGAAATGAGTTGCAGCTGAACCGATTTAGTTATTTAACAATAAATCCTCACTTTCCTTTAATTCTTTAATTAATATTAAATTTATACGTTTAAGTGTTAAACATTTGTACCACATATTAATCGACCCAAAATTGTGACTCTCGACTTATTCTAAATGTCGTTAAAAGATTATTAGAGGTCCAATTTAAATTTTTTAATTCCATTTCCCAAATGGATTTCTATCAATTAAACCCCCAATAAATTCTTTTAAATTATAACATAACGGTTACGTCCTTGGTAATAACTCGATAAATACATGATAAATTGAAATACCCCTAATTAATTTCTAGTTATTCTTAATAAATTGTGATATAGACATTTTGGGGTATTACAATAGCCCTGTGTTGCGGCAGGTTGAGCTGCGGCTCAAGCTCAATTCTAGGCCGCTGCTCGGATTTTGTTTTAGGCCTTATTTAGACTTTTGTCCCAATAGTTCTTAGGTTGCTTCGGAGTCCATTTTTGCATTGTTTTGGTCTTTTGACTCAATCGTTCTTAAGTTAATTTCTATAGCCAAAAAATTTGAGATATAAAGAATTAGAATTTCAATCCTAATGTTGTTGATGGTATGATCAATAGGTTCCGAGACTTAGAGTTTGGACTCAGGGTATTTTGAACTTCCCAATTTTGGATTGAGCTTTGGTTGCTGGTAGGTCCACTTTAGGTAAGAGTTTATTTTTTATGTCTAGCTCTGCATTTTTTCAAAATATTTATTTTGAGATGTGTTCTCATATAAAATAATGAGTCCATTTTTATGGCTAGTCGATTTTCACCTTATATGTATGTGTATTTTAACTGGACATGTTTTTTTTCGAGCATGTATATTATTCTCATTGATCATCTTGGTTGTGTGAACTAAGCTTGGTTGACGCTTGTGGGGATCCTGTTTTCATTACGCACCTTCGACCATTGGAGGAGGTGTTTTTTGTGTTGTTGTTAACCAGAGTAATGAGACAACTGAATGTGTCGTGTCCCAGGACGCAAAACCCTAAAACTTATTAGAGTTGTTGTAGTTGTTGTGATCGCTTGAATATCACCGTCATTTATTTTTGTTATGACATTGCCAAGTTGTGTTCGGGCCGTAAGTGACTCCATTTTCATTGTAATTTTCTCATTCATAATAGAAGCTTATTTTACACATGTACCATACTATAGTGGAGGGTTTTGACATTTACTCTACTTGTTATTTTCTACTCAATTTTTATTTAAATGTTTTATTCATGGCATGCTAGCATAATTTTTTTATAGGGAAATTAACAAATCAACCACTGTACTTTGTGATCAATGACAAGTCAACCACTGAACAATTTTTACTGACAACTTAAACATTGAACTATAGGAAATAGATGTCGTAAACATTGTTGTCATGTTTACCGTTAAAAACCAATTTTTCTAACATTTTTTCCTCTTACTCCAGGTAAAGCAAGATAACAAGGATGAGAAATCATTCAATGTCTAATGACAACAATGACTTCTCTTTCGGAAAAGAAGATAGAGAGTTTAGAGGCTAGAGACGTCTGTGGAAGAGATCATAGAACTGGAATTAGTAAAATTAAAAGGAAAATTGTGAGAAGTTTTATCAAATAAGAAAATCGCAGCAGTGAAAATGAACAGAGAGATTGAGAGTAGGTTTTTGGAGAGATTAGCGAATTATCTAAGAAGAAAGAACAAAAAAATGGGAAAAGAAATTGAAAGAAATGAATTTTCCATAATAGGCAGAATGAACAGAACTTTGTTCTTCATTTTTGCAGCGGCACATAGAAATTTTGCAGTGGAACGACGACATTACGTTGTGGAACGACAACATCCGCTACAGAACGATGATATTTCACAGTGGAACGACGACATTATTCTATAGAACGAAGAAGACATGAGAAGATGGAGGAAATATCTCTTTCCTTCTTTTCGCAGCGAAAAGAAGGAAAGTTCATTCTTTCCTCTGTGGAAAGATGGAAAGTTCCTAGGAAAGAAGGAAAGTTTCTTCTTTCCTAACTTTCTTTCTTTCCACAGAGGAATTCCTTCTTTCCTCACTTTCCTTCTTTCTGCAGCAGAAAGAAGGAAAGTTCATTCTTTCCTCACTTTCTTTCCTTTTGTAGAGGAAAGAAGGCCTCACTTTCCTTCTTTCCGCTGCAGAAAGAAGGAAAGTTTTTTCATTCCTCTGTAGAATAAAGGTCAAATTTATAATGACAAATGTGACAACAATGTTTACAACGTCTATTTCCTATAGTTCAGTGTTTAAGTTGTCAGCAAAACTTTTTTCAGTGGTTGACTTGTCATAACCACAAATTACAATGGTTGATTTGTTAATTCTTTTTTTTTTTTACTTTTATGTTGAATATAAAACTTTACATCTATTGAGTTTAGTTGACTCATGTCAAATGACTCTCCCTCTTACAAGATTTAGTTTGGAAGATTCTTAATTACCAACATAGTTTCAGGCTCGATGAGTTATTTTCTAGTATTATCATTACTCTTTTGAGAGTTTATTTTTCTAAGGTCGGGATAACTTTGGATATTTACTTTCTTTAGACTTCGTATTCAAATAGTTGTTTTTGGGTCTGGTCTTGTTTTTATTAATGACTTATGCTGCTATATCGAACAATTAAAGTTATGGGCTGGGTGGCTTGATTCATTCTCAGGCTGGGTTGCTCCCCATTCTATCTCAAGTTCCCTTCAGGGCGTAAAATTTTTTTTGGTATCAGAACATGGTTCCATTGTTCCTAGAAGCAGTCACTTTATAATCTAATAGTATAATATTTTGGACGTTCATCCGCTGTGCATGAGATTTTTCAAACTCCTAGTCAAATTTGATTGAGTCAGGGTGCTATTAGGAAGGCATCTTGAGTTTGTTCGATAAAGAATAATGATATTTCTCTATCTATACACATATAGTTTAAAGCGGTATGAAATTTGATTAAAAGCAGTAAGAAGTATGATTCGTAAATCTTTGGAAGAAATCTTTCTAAGAATACGAGTCTGTGAACTCTTTGGGTTTGTGTGTGAACCTATGAAATTTAAATTTAAGAAATCCATCTTAGGAGGAGATATGAAGTCTCAATTCCTTTATAAAATCTAAAACTTCTCTCGTCTTGTTTGGAATTCATTAGTTTGAGTTAAGACTTTCCGTTCGTAGACTTTGGTTTGATGATTAATTGTACTTGTTTCCTAGATTTAGAAAATTGTTGTAGAGGTTTCTAAATAAGTCTTGTTTTGCTTGTTTTGACATTAGTGTAGATTTTTGTGTAGGCCATTGAAAATATTTGGTTCAGGGACTTGAGTCGTTCAAGTGAATTTTTCTTGAGGGATCACGACAACGGAGGTTTTCATGATCAAAGCTGGTTTCGAACTTGCTTCAGAAGGGATGGTAAAGAATTTAAAAACTATTGTTATGTCTGCAGAGCACAAGATTGACTTTACTATAACTTATTTTGAGGTTATGATGGAAAGTTTTTGAGAATTAATTACTTGGTTGAAGGTATAAGATAGATAAAATTTGAGGTAAAAACAAAAAAAAATCGGGTATAACATGAGATATAGATATGTCGTAATTTTTGTTGAGATAGATTCTCCATTTCTGGTATATAATGTGTAGTTCTAAATTTGACATATTATATTAATATGGTAGGTTGCGATTGATAGAGTTGTGAGTTAGGAAAACACTTTGGGGCTAAAATATTTTTAGACTTACAAGCTCAACTTGATTTTTGAAATTTTAGTTGTTACTTAATATGTTAGGGCAATTTTCGCTAAGTGTTTGAATGAATATGGTAAATAATTGGCAAATAGTGACATAATTAGAGGAGAATGAATAGAATGAGCTTAAGAGAAGTCTTTTGAATATGTTCATGTTGTTGGAGTTTTAATGTCTATGATTGGAATAGACATTGTGTCATTGATAGTAAGATTACTCCTTCCCAATTTATTCGATTGTGCTATGAGATGTTAATGTGATGCCCAGTAGCATTAAAAACTTTTTCTTATCATTTTGTTGAAAAATACATCATACATAAAATCATACCTTTAAAATCAAACACAATAGAAGTCTTTAAAATAAATCTCTTTTAAAATCTAGCATAGTAAAACCCATTATAGAGTAATCATATATGTTTGTAAATCATTTATACTTAAATCAAACATAATTAAAAACATAGAAATAAAAGTTTTTATTTTTCTTCTATTTTTTTCAAATCCTTGGTCAACTTCGCTTTGACAACACATTAGCTTTGCTCATGAGAATTCCTCTTCCACCACGCTATCAATTGTTCCTTTCATCATGTTTCTCAATAATTCCATCATTACCTACATCACAAAGTTCAAACTATGAACTTAAGCTCAATAAGAGATACACAATATAATATGAGTATGCAATTTTGTAAACAAAATGCATTTTTGTGTTCTTTTTTTTTCTTTTTCTTTTATTTCATTAAACGACCTGACAATCTTTGTTGAGATTCTTACCGGAATAGTAGACACGACAATGAGAAACACACCACTGAGTTTCATGAACTTTAGTGAGATAGTTCCCCTTATCGGGACCTCCACTAATGTTGCACACTCAATGCATAACTACTTGATGAACTTCAGCCAAGCTCCAACATAACGAAACTAACAAGCTTATCTCCCAAATAACCAACCATTGGGACAACCTTTCCTCAACCCTTCATATTCTTTCTTACGTATTTTAAATTTTGTTTCTGTCCTTCTCACATGAAAACATATGCATGTAAACTATTTTTATTATTTTCTTGAAAAGCATGATGCATGTAATATACATAATACATGATAACAGACTAATGTGCATAAAAATATAGCATAACAACAGTAAGCATATCCTCGAATCAATGAGACCTAACACATCATTCAACAGTATCAAACATGCATGAAAATAATCAAAACATCTCCAAAGTCATCACCTTTTGTCCTAACATCACATGTTTCTAATTAAGAATTCAGAACAACAGTCAAAACACATCCTTGAACACAGTTTAGCTACAACTAATGATATCTTCAAACCATGGCCCGTATGCATTACAACATATCATCAAAACATACTACCTTATCCTAACATTTTGTGATATAGCCAAATGCCAAACACAAGCAAAACATATAACGATCTGATTTTTTTTTCTTTACTTTAAAAATGCATTAAATTTAAAACTTTTATAAAACAACTGAATCCTTATAAAAACCCTTCAATCAAAATCAGAGTTCTTCTCTTAAAAACCCGATCGTGAAAACATCTTACTTAAATCTTTATTAACAGTGAAAAACTTCATTTATAAAATTATTTTTCGTAATTAATAGCGGAAGCATAAAACATTCTATAGTGGAAGAATAAATTGTTTATTTTAAAAAGACAATAATTAAATTGTTACTTTATATTTACAAAACCCTCTTTCCTTTTTCTTTCTTTAGCCTAACCAGCCACAAGTCTTGCTCGTGCAAATCCTTCATCAACTGCTCCTTCATCTTATCTCGAGCATGTACCTACACCATTAGCAAACTGTGAGCCCAAGGCCTAGTAAGAAATGAGATATGCAGTATGATGTATGCCTCTAACTCATTATGTCAGAATGGGTTCGCCCCAACCGTTCTTTTCTTTACGTTTTTATATAACTCGTACATCGAGCAGGAGATTGGAGGAATCTATAAAGAAAAGGGTGTCTCTCCTTGGCCTCTAACCACCTAGTATAGACAGTCTCGCAATCCCGACAAGGGAAGGGCATAGTTCTTTTCGTAACCCAATGTGGAAAAGACATAATTTTTTCTGTCTACCAGGCTAGATCCAAACTACCATTCCATTCCCCAACTCACCATACATTTTCTTTAATTCTTTCTCCTCACTCAAATGCATATGATTACCACCCTGAAGTGGTTTTCTTATCGATTTCTATTAATATGATGCATGTCAATGCAAATGATAAAATTATAACTATAAGCCATTCAATCCATTTATCAAGGAAACAATAACAAAATAGGAAACAATAACGATATAAATGTGGTTGGCAATTTAAAGGAAACAATAACAAGATAGATACATTTGGCAATTTAAGGAAACAATAAAATATAGGCATGCTTGGTAATTTAAAGAAAGCGATAACAATATAGACATGCTTAGTAATTTAAAGAAAACAATTATAATATAGGCATGATTGACAATTTAAAGGAAATAATAACAACGTAGACATGCTCGGTAATTTAAAGAAAACAATAACGATATGCTAACATCCTAAACATGCTTAGAGATTAAATTAATAACATGCGAACAACATAGGAATTATATGGCAGCATAGTAGAAAAACAAACAAACAATTAAAGGAAAGACACAACCAATGGTGTAGGGCCTCCATAGGCCAATGACTCTACCCGTTTCTTACCTCAAAGCTTTATCGCATTTAGCACTCTATCGCTATCCTTATTCACCTTTTTAATACCAGAGATAACCGAGAGCAGCTGGACCGTGAGTTGCAACTCCAATTCACTTCACTGCCTCCCTCACACTCACTTCTCCTCGCTTCTCCAAAAGACACTCTCCCTCTCAGTCTCTATTTTATCTCCTAGTTCAGCTCTCCCGAGAGCATTTCTCCCTACCATTCCCCTCTTCCTCGACATTTCAACTCAGCATACAAGCACTTCTCACCATGCCACAGACACCCATGCCACAGACACCCATGCCTTACCACCAACCATACCCTGCCTTCACCATGCCCTTTGCAAGTCCCACTGTCGATGTCCAACAAAGCAGGACAGACCGGTTCAGATCGAACCGCAAACCGTCCCAGCCGTTCCTCCCGAACCGCCAACTCTAGCCCCTTCGACTTGAGGCTGGACTTCGCTGCCACACCGACGCCAATCCTCACCGTCACCATTCCTTCAATGTCGGGCATCACCAGTGACCCAAATTTGACAGAGCATCAGAGCTCCCCCGACTCTACGCTTCGCCGATTCATTGTGCGAAGCTGCACCTCGAGCCTTAGTGGAAAATCGCTCGCCACTTGCCGGACAACGCACATGACCGGAGCCATCCCGAGCACCCAATCCCAAGCTCCCACTTCTCTCTCACATCTCTCTTTTTCACTGCAGATTGGCTGCTCTCCCTCGGTCTCGCCTTTTCTCTTAAAACTGAACCGGTCAATAAGGGAGAATCGGTTACACCTCAATTTAATCCCCCTTATTTTAATTCCCCATTCTGGGACATCCGTCGTCTTCATATTTTTGTCGTCCATCAGACTCTTTGCTGCAACGGACGTCCATTTCTCATGAGGGACATCCGTTACCTTCACATTTTATTCGTCCGTCAGGGGTGTCCGTGAAACCCAATGGATGACCATCTTCATTCACCATGAGGGACACCCGTTTTCCTATAAAGGATGTCCGTCCCTCCCAAAAGTTGCTCCCTTCTTTGCTGTCAAATGACGCCATCACATTTAATATTAACGCCATTCCTTTTTCTTTCAATCATGGACGTCCTTTGTCCATAAAGGACGTCTAGAGCTTCCCACAACGATGCCGTTCAACTTATATACTAACGCCTGTCATCACAAAGAGCGTCCGTCCAGCCAAGGGGCGTCCATTTCCCCCTACAACGGACATCCATCACTCGACAAAGGACGTCCGTTCTTTCCCACATCAAACATCCGTCTTCTCACACAACACAAGGGACATCCGTCCCACTACAAGGGACGTCCACCATCCACACAAAATCATCACGGCTATACATTAGTCACACCCTGCTCTTCTCTCTCTTCACTTCTAATTAATCCAACAATTTAATCACCATAAATACCCACTTAAGCAATCCTAATAATTCCATCTAATAAATCTTAAATGATTATCCACTTAATCTAATTACACCCAATTACTTTCCAATTACCAATATTAATTTTCGTTATGAAAAGTTGGGGTATTACAAAACATCTCTTACCTGAAGTTCTTAGTAGAGTCTTTAATTTTGAACTCTTCCAACCCACTTGTTTTCCTTAAAATAACAGAAGAATCAAGTTAATACCAAAGTAAACGTAAAACTTATACACTTCACAGTTTCAAGGCTTAGAAACAACTCCATCATTCATCACTATCATCCATCAAACCCAAGGAATCTTAACAAGTGGAAAACATACCTCCAAGGACTTGAAAGAAGATCCACCCGAAAGCTTGAGAGAGAAACTTACAACCTAGAGCCTCTTGGATGATTAGGGTTTCAATCCAAACTCTAATATTTAAATACCAGTAACCTAAGAATCCCGTGGAAGAAATCTCCTGGAATTCATATCTTAAGTTTACCTTTTCCAAATCTATTCATAATTCAAATTGCAGCTCAAAGATAATATGGAAAACCAATTCGTTTAAACCTTTTCGCAGCAACTGCGGACATGCAAGCTATTGTTGTGGTCGCCTACATCATCAATTCTTCCAATAGTAATTTGCCATGATAGCCTTTATACTTACATTCGTTGACACCAATTCTTCCATGGAAGCCAACGCTCCTGCAAATTCCTTCAGTTCAAATGATGTCATTCCACACTGTCACAGAATTACCGCAAACATTTTCCTTTTAGCAGAAGTGAATGCTTCCACTCTAACACTGTTAACCGTGGTTCACTAATCTAATGATGTCATTTCCTTCTCAATAATATGTTGCTGCAAACACATTCGCTATCACAAAAACATGCAATAACAAAAAATGATGACATTCGTATTTACTTAACTCTTCCGAACAACATCTTTTCCTTTTGAGAAAACATCTTTTTTCAATCCAACGATCCACGCTTCCTTCCTCAAATTCAAACCAATGGTCCAATGACCTCCTACATCCAAGCGGCATCAATCACTTCTATGAAAGCTTTTTTTTCCAATCAAACGATCCACATTCCTTCCTCCAATTCAATCCAACAATCCAACGATCTTAGGCATCCAAGCAGCATCAAACAATTCTGCGAAAACATCTTTTTTCAATTCTAATTTGATCTTAGTCATTCCTAGATCACATCCAATGATCCATCCTGGATTTGGTCCTGCCTTACACAATATTTTCTTAATTCCATAAAAATATAAAAATTAAACCAACAATTGAAACTTACCCATTCCGTGGATCACATTATTCTTTACTAATTCTAATACACTTAGTTTTCCTAATTTTTCAATAAATCTTATTTTATTTTATTATTTATTAAATAAAATCTCTTATTTTAACTTTCCTAATTCCAATACTTATTTAGTAATTCTAATATTTTTTATTCCTTCATTAAAATTCTCTAATTGTGACAATCATTAATCTATTTAAATTCTAATTTATCACAATATATAAGATTGACTGTTCAAAAAGTTTCGATTATTACAGTTAACATATGGCAAAATGTTGATTTGGTGGTGTTGTGTTTCTTTTGAGAATAATGACAGAAAAATTTTGGTGTTCCTTTGTGATTAGGTGATCATTAAATGACTAAAGTGAGATGTGTTGGACCATATGCACACCTAAAGGAGAGGGGGGAGGGGTGAATTAGGTGAGCCAATTTTTTCATGCGATATTTATTATTTTATCCCTAAGTGATTAAATACAAAAAATGCATACAATCAATAACAAATATAAAGAGATAAGAGATAAGAGATAGAGATAGGACACTGGTTTGTTCACGCTTTCAGTAAATCCACCTATGTACGCACTCCATGTTTTCCACTTGGAGATTCTAAATCTCCTAACCTCCTCGATTAGTGATGATTGAGCTTCATAAGTGTCAATAAAACCTTTACAATGACTATTCACATTGGCGTCACCTTTTCCTTTGACTATTCATAGGGTGTCACCTTTTTCTCTTGACTCTTTCGGGGCGTCACCCTATATGTTGTTGATTACTATTGAGAAATTGAAAGATTACAATAAAGAATCCTAACTCTCAAAGATATAAATCTCAAGTGAAGGGATAGCGAGAGTTAGATGGAATTAGGAAACACATTATTAAACATTAATACTCATATTAAGTGTATTTCCAATGAAGATTAATAATGTATTCACTCGATTCAATAAATTCATAATAAAAAAATTATTAACCAATTAAACAATTATCATAAAAAAATAACCTAATGTCTATTAGGCTGACAAGATGTTCTATGTTGACACCTAGTAGATGATGTGGTTAATAGGCATTAGTTGCCTACAGATTATACAATTTATATAAATGGATCAATTCAGTGTGATCTTGTATTTGAATTTATTAAGTGAAAATTGAACTAAGAGTGATTGTCAAGAAAAGTGAGAGGTATTAGCTTTATGTCAAAACTATATTATGGACTTGTTTTGGCCAGTATAGGTGGTTGGAGAATTGTGAGAGTATGTTTTATGTTGTTTGCGGTGACTATGTGAGAGTCAGGCAGGACCTGAATTGCCAGTTGTGATCGTCTATCATGATGTTTTCTTGAGGATTTGCCAAAGTTGCCACCCAACTGTGACATTTTATCTTACTTTAATTGTCTTGACACTGATCCAATTCAAATCTTTTTATTTTCTATACATGATGTACTACAGCTAAGTTGAGGGAGCTATGTATTTAATAGAATGATTATTATGTTATGAAATCTTGTTCATAAAAGTATATCACCATCGAATGAATTTGTGTTATTTGGTAAGAAGTGCTCATAGTTGCCTTAGGTGAATGTTGAATGCTAAATTAGGTCAGAAACAATCAATGATAGGTGATCTAATCCTCACCAAGAATAGTGAGATCGAAAGAAAATAATAAAGATCGTTCTAAATCAGTTTTGAAAACAAACAAGTTAGGCAGACCTTGACCTTTTATCTATGAAGAGATAAGAACCAAAACTATATTATTGGTGGAAGATAGAAAACTTTGACTTGTTATCTATAAAGAGATAAGAACCAAAGGTATAAGAAAAATTATAGACGCCATGCTTAAGAAAGAAAGGAAGATTGTGAGTGATAAGTCTAGATTGAATGCAACAAGAAACTTCTGATGAATTCACAAAGTTCTTTAAAGAACCAAAGAGAAAACTATCACAATAATATTATTAATCAATTGTTTCTAAACAAATAAGTATGCCTATTATTTCTAGGCTACAAAAGACACTTAAAGCTTCCTAACTCTTCCTAAACAATAAGGAAATCAAATCTAATGGCAAGTTAATGCCTTACACATGAAAACAACTAATATAGATGGCTAATAATGCCTTACATAAAGAAAAAGAAACAATTTAATAAAAAGCTAGAAGGAAAGTTACTATAAATCAATCATGGAAAGTTACCACAAATAATTTTGGAAACTTACCATAAATTGATTTTGAAAACTCTCCATAAATCCATTTTTAAAGTTAACATGAATCAATTTGGAGAGTTACCCGAAATTGATTTTTGGAAACTTTCCATAAATTAAATTTTTTGTATACAATGCTAAAAACCTCTAATAAATTCTTTCAATTATCTTGATGACATTGACTAATTCTTTGTCTCTTTCTGGATTAATCTGGGAGTCTATAGTCTTAGAATTAAGCCAAACTATTTGTATTAATCCATCAAAAACTTCTTTGACTTCTTTAGCTTTTTCCCTTTTAACTGGCTTATTTGGAATAAGTGATGAATGCTTCATAATAACTTATTTATTCGCATCAATAGGTATTACCAATGAATGATGAGTTTTGATCAATTGAATGGAATGAGGTATTTTTTTCATAATTGATTTAAGGTTGGACTATCATTAGTTAAAATACTTATAAGTGGAATTTTCTTAGAACAACTTTATGGACGTTGTGGACATTTGATTTTTATAGTTTTACATCTGAGTTGACCAATGTTCTAGTTGATTTTAATAGCCAAGTTTTCAGATCTTGTTAAATCAATTCGTTGTTCACCTTATTAATGGTATATCTATTTAGTGTAAAACTCATGATGAGAATTCAAAGCATGTTAAAATTCTTGTAAAATCTGTAAGTTTTAGATTTTATATTTTTCTAAATAAATTTTTTGCTTTAATCAAGGTCAATTTGTTTGTGTTGACCAAGTCTTTACCACAAGTCATGGGTCTTCGGCCACATGTAGATTTTTAGTCAAATAGTCAATCTAGTAGATTTGTGTATCTCGTGCATTTTGGATTGTGAGATTATATTCGATAAGTTCATGTTATCGTAGCTTGAGTTTTGAATTTTCATCAAAAAAATGTTGAGTTAGGATTTAAGAATTTTATTTAGTATTTATAATATATTAATTTACATTATATGTATAAAATAAAAATTTTGTTTTTCCTTTCTTTAAGGGGAAGAGTTCTTCCTCTTCGATAGAGGAAGGAAGTGTGAAAGGAGAGGTGGGAAAAAGCAGCGAGTGAACCTCGTCATTTTTCCACCTGATTTGGGTTCATGGCGTCCTGATCTCCTACTTTTGTTAAGGAACTTCTCATGTACATCTATTTCTACTTCTATTTTTCTAGTTCAAATATTCATTTTGAGTTGGTTGGATTCGAGCTTAGAAACTTGAATCCTTTGGTTGTTTTTGTGTAATTGTTGTAAGTTTAGACTTTATGCAGAAGTTGGTCCAAATCGAGGTGAGAATTTGTGAAAGAGGTGTGTTTTCCTCGCAATTTTGTGTTGGAAGCATCGTCTTCGGTTGACCTCTACTATGGGTCCATTTGATTGTAGTAGTGTCTTGAAATGCTGGGGACGTCAATCCACATTGTGATGAGCAGTCAGATGTTCACGGTATGGAGTGGATGTCTGTGGCGTCCACGAGAGTGTGAGACATCCGCGCCAGGAGTCCACTCTTGGACCTAACGTCTCCACTGGATTTTGCTTCTGGATTGAATGACTATGCTAGTATTCTGAGGTACAGTTTAGACAACCACGAAAACCATTTTTGGGTTTGACAACTGAGACAACCTTTTTGTACATGGGTCTTTAATAACAGGCAACTGTAACAGATGACCTAGCAAGAAAAGTGGGCTTCTGCACTTGACGACCAGATGTGAACTGCGAACGTCCATCAACCCATCAACACTTCTCATAATCAAGTCGTATGAGACCTACTAGTATTGTATTTTTATTAAAATTCTTTTCATCTAAGGTGACATGGAACATAATGCAATGAGCAAAAAGTGTGATAATTGGCTTTGGAAAAGATTGTTAAAGTTACAAACTTTTTGTTTCACCAAAGAATTTCCTCTTGTTTAATGAAATGGGAACTCCACCAACAAGTAATGAGAGTTTATGCACAATCTTATGGTCAAAATTCAACAATAGAAATTGGCTAGAAATATGCACGAAAAGATAAAGCTCGAGTAATACTCACAACACTCAAAATTTTGGGTTTCACAATAAAAAAGATTCAAATCAATCGAAAAAGAAAGTAAAGTTAACTATGGCTAAAAGAGGTTTTAATGCATCAAAAAATAAACTTTTTGTTAAGTATTGATGGGGTATAAATAGTTCAAAATAAAAGAAAGGAAATTGAATTAGGATTATGATCGGTTTATGCTAGTCCCTAATCGATTCTTGTAATCTATCTATTTGAAATTTAAAATAGCTTAAATTTAAAAGTTTTAGAAAAACTTAAAATAATTTAAAAACTATCTAAAACTTAATTACATTTTAACTTCACTAAAAGATTTGAATGAATTCAAATCCACAATTTTATGGTGCATATCTGCGGCACTCCTCTTTCTTGGCGAATTCTTCAATTTGCCAAGTAAGCACATGTTTTAGCATATCTTGATCTACTTCATTTGGTGTGCTTTCTAACTCGTTTAGTATATTTGAATATGAAAAATAACAAGCTAAATAATAATTTGAAAGCTTCTTTGATTGATATCTTGTAATAGCTCCTTGTGGCACATAATAAGGGTTTATAAAAATATCAGCTAATTAATTTTCAAAATTGACAAATTTGAGAGATACGTCACCCTTTTGAACATGATCTCAAATAAAATGATATCTAATTTCAATGTGCTTGGAATGAGAATGTTGAATAGGATTTTTGAAAATATTTATGGCATTGGTGTAGTCATACCTGATTGGAATTTTCTAATAAGATTGACAAGGTATGAATAAGGAAAGATTGCCAAGTCTTGCATAACATGGAGAAGAAGGGAAAGCTGCCAAAAGTCATCAAGACTTGGAGAAGAAGAAATAAGAGTCAATTTAAGTAATTTACTTTAAGTTAAGTTAGTATGGAAATTGGCCAAATATGCTTATTGCATGATAACTAATTTAGTATAGTATTTAGTATTTTCCTTTTTAATTATTTCCAATTCTATAGTTTGTAATTGGCTATATAAATCCACTTAGCATGAGTGTATAGCAAGTTGAATTTGAATGCAAAAAGCTTTGCTTTTTTTTTTTTTTTTCTGAAATTGGAGTGATTCCTCTTTCCCCTTTGGTGTATTTATCTAAAGCTCTTGTGGTGTGATATCACAAATTAAGGCTACTTTGTAAGTTGAGTAGCCTTTGTTTTTGGCATCCATGTTCTTGTACCTTGGAAGAAGAATGTGTGAAGTGGTGTTCAACTTTCAAGAAAAATTGAAATTGGTGGAGTTTCCATACGAAGGTGCAAGTTTTGATTTCTTGTTATTTTCAACCAATCTCATTCAATCGAGTATATTTATATATTTGTGGAGATTCTTGTCATTTTTTTTGAGGAGTTATTCATCGTCCATTGAAGGGATTGTTGTCCAAATCGCATAAAGAAAGCTTCTATATTCAGCAAGTTATGGGTTTCTAAAGATAACACTTTCGTTAAGTGTTTTGCGGCAAAGTATAGAAAGTCTTCAACCGGTCGATCTCCAATCCTTCCGCCGATCGACCGCTTTTCAACTAGAAAATAGTGGACATTCGAATATGTAAAGAATTGGTCGTTCATCCCTTTAGTCGATCGACCGCCCAGTATTATTTGTGAAGCCACTAGTCGTTCACCTCTTCACCTGATTGACCGCACAATTAAGTCTTTCCTTAAACCCTTCTGTTGGCATATCATCTTGGTATTAGAGCTAAAATTCCTATTAATTTATGATTCTTTCTTTCAACATAATGACAAGAGGCCGGAGTTACTCAATGAATTACTTTTAGTGGGTCGAAATGTGCTGAAGATTATTTGGATTGGGAAGAAGAAGTCGAAGAAATTTTTCAAAGCTCTTATTACTCGGTGAAGACCTTGGTAAAACTTATTTCTTCAAGGCTTAGAGGACAAACTTCATTGTGGTGGAGCAATTTGATTAATGACCGAAGAGTAGATGGAGAAAAAGCCATCAACACGTGGGGTTTGATGAAGAGAATTTTGAAAAGAGAGTATGCTCCAAGATTTATCAAGGCCGTCTCATCCTCACCACCACCAACCAGGTATGAGAAGAGATTTTCCAAAGGTAGACAAGCTCAATTCATTAACATAAATGCCTTATTTGAAAGGATAGTTCAACAACTTGACAACTTGAAATCAAGTTTAGCATGCGCTCCAACTTTGTATGCACTAGACCATGTTGAGGTATTACAAGAAGACTTAGGGGAGGAGGAAAAATTTGAAGAAGATGTTTATTACCTAAAGAAGGGTCATTACTATTTTTGGAGCCTCAATTAGATGAAGAAGATTGTCTAAAAGAACAAGTGCCCAAAGCTGAGCATATGGGGAGCAAAATTGTCTCCTTGACAACAACCAATGAAGATAAATCCTTGGCAACAACTATTAAAGGAGAATGGAAACATGAAGGGTTATTTTATGCTAAAGAGGGTGAAGATGAAATGTTGGTAGCAATTAATGAAGAAGAGGAGTCATAAGAGCAATTGTATTATATTCAAAGGGAACCCTTCGACATAAAGCTTCCAAGTGCTCTAACTCTCCAAACCCAAGCAATGGATTGTCAAGAGGAACAAACTTTTTATAGCCAAAGCTTCAACAAAGACAAGATTTGCTCTTTGTTCATTGATAATAGAATTTGTGTTAACATTACTTCTATGAATATGGTTAAAGGGCTTAGCTTGTAGTTATTGATACATTTAATTCCTTACAAGTTATTGTGGGATATTGATAAGGAGGACATTAAAGTCTTAAATCAAGTAAGCGTTTCTTTCTCGAGTAGCAAGTACCAAGGTAAATTATTATGTGATGGAGTGCCTTTAAAAGCTAGTCCTTAGAAAAATTTGGCAAAATAATTGGATTGCATTGCATGATAGTTTTACTAATTATTATTCTTTCAAGATTGACAATAAGTTGTTGGCTCTATATAATTTGGATCACATTGCAAAGAACCAACAAAATTCGATTGTGAAGAACACAAAGGAGTTATTATTGGTTTCCAAGAATGAATTGAAGAAAATTGCAACTTTTGAAAATCAAGAACAACTTTATGGAAGGATGATCAAACAAGCTCCACTTTAATTGGATCAAGTTGCTAAAGATTATTAAGCAGTAAAAGGAAATCAGATGAAGGCTACTATGCTTATGTCAAAGAGATATGTGCTCTTAGATAAGTTGATTGCGTGGATGGTTAGAATTGGATGGATTAAAGATTCTTTTGTTATTGGTATTAAGTTATCGATTTGGTATGGCAATCGTTATGATAAGGATGTTCCCTTTAATTATGGTGAAAAATTATTTGTGGATGGCCTTGTTGGCATAAAAGAGGACTGTTATTGATCTTAATAAGTCTAGGTGTTGAACTTACTTGCTATTTTGGGTCTAGAAGAGCATATTACATGTAACGACGCGATTTTCCTTTCTTAAAATGTGTCATTGTAAAAAGAGAGTTATATTTGACAATCATGTAAAATTAAAAAAATTTTCATAGCGGAAGACTTTTCATTATTAAAACCCTTTAAAAACGATAAATAGACTTCTTTTCTGAAAAGCCTTTTTTAAAACATAGCAGAAGACTAAATGAATAAAACAAAGCATTTTAGAATACAATAAATAACTTCTTTCCTTTTTTAATTTAAATACTTTATAAAACTCTTTACCAACCATTTTCCTTTAAATCCTTTAGCCTAGCTAGCCACCAAGCCTCCAGCCATGCAAATCCTTCATCAACTACTCTTTAACCTGTTCTCGCATGTACCTACATCAAAAGACTTAAACTATGAGCTTAAGGATTAGTAAGTGATATAAAATAAACTATACAATGCACATGCTATGCAACTTTTTAAATCCATATGCAGTTTTCTGTTTCTGTTTCTGTGTTTTGTCTCCGTGCACATCAATGCACCCAGTCTCGATATCAATCGACAACCCACTATGTGATAAAGGCTCGACATCAATCGAACCGCCTGTTAACTACTATGCATGTCAATGCACAACAACCCCACATCCGGTATAAGTAGCTTTGGCATCGATCGAAAGCTTTGCTAGCAATTGTATGCATCAACGAACAACAATTGGTCACAACATCAATCAAAGATGCACTAGTGTTCGTGCACATCAACACTTAAATGGCCTCACTTCACACTGTTGCCTCGGCCATCCTCGACAACAATCAAGAACTAATTATGAAGCTCACATTTATTAGTCCGTGGCACACACCTAAGGCGACCATCGTATTTACATTTACTAAGTTTATTCCGTTTAATTAATTTATTATTTGTTTTACTTTCTATGATAAAATGGATATTCCTATAAATGAAGGTTATCCGCTTTGGGTGATCGGCTAGTGAGAACACCATACAACTTAGAATGTATGAGCATCCAATATTCCATTTTTTTCAAAACCATACATGAAAACCATTTTCGTATCATTTTGAAAACCATGATGCATGAATGTTCGTGAATGCATACAATTCTATATCCCCAGTATAAACCTCGAAGCATGATTAATATCTAAATCTTATAACCCTCAAATCATGATCCATATCATATACTTAACTTAAAGAACTTAATTCTAATAAATGTCATTAAAAGAATTTAATTTTAATACACACAGCATCAAGCAACAACACATCCTTAGGACTTGATCACAACATAATAATTTAGCAAATGCAGACATACAAACAAATTCTAACTCTTGTGATGTAGGGCCCCAAAGACCAAAACACATACAATATGAACTTACCTGTCGTCTGTAATGCTTTTAGCACTTTATTCTTCTTCTTCAATACCTTCAAAATAAATAATATTTAATCAATAGCTTCATTTCTTTAACATTCACTCATGGGGTTCCATAAACCTTAACGTATTCCTTAACACTATTCATCATAGCCTTAACCGATATGAAGAACAAAACTTCAATTAAAAGATATCAATCCTCAATAGTGAACTTTCCACGATAATATCCTTGCATTCATTATATCAAAGTATAAGCAGATCATAACACAGTCTAAACCCACAATCTCTAGAACATATATATCCAAACGGTAAAGCCCATTAAAACCAATAGAGCATATTTCCAACTTCACAACAATCATAAACAACCTCCTGACAATGAACAATCCTCAACAGAGAACAACTACATCAATAATAACCAATAGTAGTAACCAAACTTCAAAACAGAACATAACTTCCAATAATATACAGTTGGCATGAACACAATAGAGAACAACCAGAGAACAACTTAAATCCTTAAAACCGTGAACCACAGAGACATTCCAACGAGGCAACAATTAAACAGAGAACTATTCAAGCAACAGAGTACATTTCATCACATACGACATTATTAACTTCCTTCATTTTCATCATCTACCATTTACCTGACTTTTATCTAAAAATCCTTAACAGTAAGAGAAGGAAATCATCTTACCGGAGGTTCACCCGAGAAGATAGCAGCTCATTAACATCTAGAGTCTTCCCCCTTCCTCTTTCCTCTTCTTCTTTCTTTCTTCTTATTTCCCTAGAGCTTCTCTCATCTCAGTTTCTCTCTAGAAGCATAGAACTCTCACTCTATCTCTTTCTTCCTTTCTCTCATTCTCTTTACTTCTCTTGGCTTCACTCTCTTCTTCTCTGTTTCTATTTCTCCATACACTTCTCCTCACTCCGTCCTTCCTTTTTCTTCTTCTCTATTATTTCCTCTTCTTCTTCTCTCCCTATTCCTGTATTTTTCTCTATCTCTCTTCTTTTCTCTCACACTCGGCTCTTTCTCTTTCTTTTCTTTCTTTAGAGAAGCGTCTCCAATACGATTAATTTATTCCCATATAATCTCACCTTACTCCCTCAAGAAATTGCCATCTATAAAGGGAAGCAAACGTGGAGGAATCACAGAGAATAAAATTCTCAAGATCTGCTTTTGGAGTTCATGTGGGACCAGTCGAGTAACCCAATCCACTGTTGACCTCATCAATGTTTAAAAACTCAATTCTCGTATTCACTATGAGTCTAGTTGATCATAAGATCGACCAGTCCAACGTGACCAATCCTACGATCACTTCTGTCCTATTTTTTGGTTGATGATATTCAACTTCTCAATCGATCGCTCTATCAACCGGCTCTGAAGAATCGCCTCTAGAATATTTTTTGGTTGACCAAATCTTAGCTGCTCGACCACTTCATCGACTGTAGAACTAAGATACAATCTGTAATATATTTTGGTCGATCTTCTCGATCGCTTTCACGACCACTTACTCGATCACAAAACCTAGGAGCACTCTGTAATTTATGGTGAATGCGAGAATTGAGTTTCTAATCACACAACATAATCACTTCCTTGATCTAACAACCAAAATAACCACTAACCTTTATAGAATAACAGTATTCGAAAAAACTTCTTGCATTATACTTTTACATAAAACTTCCAAAGGACTTCATTATTTCCACTTCTACAAAATACAATGACTTAGCAAAACTATAACTTACATCTAGGTCATTTAATCGTCATCTACATTTGCTGCTAGAGAAAAGCATTCATCGAAATTTCCTTCCTTTCATCAAATAATGTGTAGTAGATTTTTGCACTATCACCAACTTTATTGCATCTAAAACATTTTCTAGGTCTAGCCATGTATCTTCCTCATATATATACCACCATATCATAGGGGTGTACATTGTCCGGTTCGGTTCGGTTTAGAAGTGGAACCGAACCAAACCGGTTGGTTTCGGTTTTGGAAATCCAAAACCGAATCGGTCATATGGGAAACTGGTACCGAATTAGAACCGAACCAAAAATTTGGTTCCAGTTCCAGTTCGGTATCAGTTTGGAACCAGATTTAATTTTTTTTAAATATTATAATAAAATTTTATAAAAAATAAAAATGCAAAAAACAGCCCTAAATAAACTAACAAATATATATAATGAAAAAACAAGTATAAAAACCCAAAAAGTAAAGTTACAAAACAAAAAAAAAATCATAAATAAAAAAATTGTAAAACTTCAGATTTATCAACAAAAAAAAAAAAATTATCCTCATGTCTAATTCCATTGTCCAATGTCCAATATCTTTAGATTTCGGACTATAAACTGCAAAAGAATAAATACAATACAACTTTGAAGTAATTAGTTGAAAAACAATAATTATAAAAAAATAAAAATGAATTAAAATATAAATACTCAACTGAGTTAGTTATTTCTAAGTTTCTACATCTCAAAAACATTAATGAATTGAATATTGGAATGCTACAACATCACAAGTAAATAAAAATGATATTGACATGATAATATGGTTTAAAATGAATAATAATATAAATACTTTGTTATATGTTGTCATCACTATTTAATTTCGACTAATTCACTTCATCAACTTCATTAATTTGTATAATCTCTGAAAAATATAAATTCAAAACAAATTTATAAAACATAGTAATTAATAAAACAAATATAAATGAAAAACACTATCAATATAAATGATACCTGGTTTAATATCATCAAGACCATCATTAAAGTTGATTGATTGATGTTTTTATGATCGAATCCTGCTTTGAGTGCACAAAAGCGTCTCGACAGTCTTTGGGGACAAAGAACTACGAAATGAGTCAAGTACCCTTTCTCCACTACTAAAAGCTGACTCCAATGCAATAGTAGAAATGGGAATAACCAATATATCTCTTGCTAATTTGCTTAAAATTTTAAATTTCAACAAATTCAATTTCTACCATATGAGAATGTCTTGTTTGTCTGAAAACTTTTCCAACGCTTCATATAAATATTAATCAAGTTCTGTTCGAGTATTTAAAACATCTTGTTCTTTGTGGCGACTAAAAAATGTCTCATATATCTTGTTCTTATTGTGGGTCAAACTGCTCTTTTGTTTCAAAATTATAGACATTGTTAGAACACTTGTAGTACTATAATTTTCTTCTGAATTTTTAAATCTCGAATCACCTCTATACTCGAGATATAATCTTTCAATCACTAGTTGTACTTGGTTGATCAAATCATTTATCTTATCTTTATCCATTACCATGGAAAGACAATGTTTCAAAAACTTTGTTTTATATCTAGGATCTAATACAAATGCAACGTACATCAAGAAATTCATTTTATTGCAGCTTCTCCAATATTTATCAAACTTTCCTTACATTCCAATAGCCATTTTCCTCAATAATGGATTATCACATTCATCATACTCTTGGATAACCATTTTCAAGTTACATACTTCACTAACATAAATATTTGAAGTAACATACAAGGAGGCTGAAACATTTATAGTCGTATAATAAAAAATCTTTAAAAATTTTACAAGTTCTCGAATATTACCCCAATCTTCTATTGTGGGAGGTCTTTCTCCACCTAAATCAGTAAGATAATGAACATCAATTTCCTTTAATATCTCAAAAGCTTTTTCAAAATTTTTGGCGCTTTCCAACATCAAATATGTGGAATTTCATCTGGTACGCACATCAAGAGAAACACTACTTTTGCACAAAATTTTAACATTTTCAACACATTTCTTAAAATTTTGTAGTATTGCAGGTGAAGATTGAACATACTATCGAATTCAAAATATGCGCAAAACATCGCATATGCATGTATTCCCTATTCAAAACTAATCCATTCCAATTTTGAATACTTTTAATCAAATATGAAATGGCCACATCATTCGAAGAAGTATTATCCACTATGATTGTCAAAACATTTTCAATTCCCCATTCAAATAAACATCTTTCTACTTCTTTACCAATCGTTTCACCTTTATGATTTGCAATCAAACAAAAATTGATAATCTTCTTATGCAAATTCCAATCACTATCAACATAATGCACAGTTAAAAGCATATAATTCAAATTTTGAATTGAAGTCCATGTATCTATAGTAAAGTATATTCGTTGAGATGTGTTTTTAAAGTATTTTTTCAACTTTGTTTTTTGGTTCTCATACATTCCAACAATATCTCTTGCAATCGTAGTTCTAGAGGGTGCAACAAATTTTGGTTGCACATATTGGAACAACACTCTGAAACCCTCTCCTTCAACAAACTTGAATGACACTTCATCAATAACAATCATTTTTGCCACTAGTTCTCGGCAAGTTGCACTACTAAAAGATGAAAGATTGGAAGTTGATCCCATATTATCTATATTTTGGAAGCTTAAAGTCTTTTGCTTCACATCTACACTTGTCAACATTTTTCTACAACAACTAATATGTTTTTTCAAGCTTTTAGTACCATTCTTCGTTGGTTGACATGCATATGTCTGTGAACAATTATTACATTTTGCTCTAGTGTTGTTAATATCAGTGCTTTCTATCATAGTGAAATGATTCCAAACGTCTGATTTTTTCCTCTTCGTTTGGCCAATAATAGGGTTAATAGAATGACTCTCTATAGTTTCATTAAAGCTTTCCATTCTCTACATTTTCAAAAATTTGAAACATTTCATAATCAATTTTAGCCAAATGAAAAATAATTCATTCATACATAAATAGAAACATCCATCAAACAGAAACATGCTAAACTAAAACAACTCACAAAGTCACAATTGAGATAGGGTAAAAGACATGTTAGCATCCATCAAATCAATATTGAATACCAATGCTTTAAAATTAAATTAGTCACAACAATTCAAGCAGAATTGATTAATTGAATACCAGAAGGAATCAATAATTTAATACCAAGCATAATCAAAATTCAATAAACAGTCATGACTAGGTATTCAACAAAATCAGAAACTCAAACAATCCAACCACAACCAGACAGTTCAAAACAGTAAACACAACAAAATCATTTGAAAAATTAGGGAAACTAGATAAGATTAGCTACATTGAAGTTGATCTTACTTACCCTCAGCTGGACCAGTATAGTTGTAGGCTTTGGCACTCAGTAGCACCACAAATTTGAGAACAATTTATATGTAGTTGGACCTGTAAACAGAAATATCAAACATTTACAGATTTTTCAAATTTGAGAAACTACAACAATCAACATCATGAAATTACCAACATGTGAGTGTGAGTTTGTGAATTGCGAATGGAGCAGCGAGCTAGCGACCGAACATAACATGAACTGTGAAGATAGAAGACGTAGCCTAAGACGAAGACGAAAGACAAACCAAAGATGCAGATGAAGACGCAGACAAACCGAGCTCTCTCAACACAGATGAACCATCTTCATTGGGAAGATGCAGATGAAGGCAAAGACGGAAGATGAATAGAAGATGAAGACAAACAAAACATTCATTGTTCGGGAGAGTTGCAGCAAAAATGTGAAGTCGGGAGCGTTCGGGAATCGAGTTTCGGGGGTCTGCAGCAGAAGTGCAGAACAGAACATATAGAAGCCCTAATTATAGCTCGTGGTTCGCTTCCAGTTTTTCTGCTTTGAGAAGCTGGAACAATAAACCAGACCAAGAATTTTGGTTCTTCATAAACAGAACCAAAATTTAGTTATTGTATGTGCAAAACTGAACTGAACCGACCTGAAACCACCAGTTCCGATTCGGTTCTTCAGTTTCGGTTCGATTTGCACACCCCTACCATATCCAAGGAGAAAATTTACATAAATTGTGCTATCTCACATCCTTAATGCCTTTATACACCAAAATATCAATTTATTATACGATACCATAAGGTACGTGCACTACATATTGCATCCTCTATGATAGAAAACACCTTTGGTGCCACCATTTTCTGCTCCATAAGCCAAAACCGAACAATCTTTGGCATAATGGCCACTCTCATTACATTTAAAACACTGCTTTGAGCTAACAAGACACTCTCCAAAATGATTTCTTTTACACCTTTGACACTGCTTAGCTCTTGAAGATGCAACAAAATTTTTCTTTGAAACGATATGTCTCCTTGAGTAGATCTCTCATTTTATTATGACTCATCATCAATGAGAGGTCTCTTTGACCTTCTTATCTTTGGTTGGCCCTCCATTGGCCATTGGGATTGCATTTCCTTTACTACTCTCCTATTACTTCCCCTGAACTTCATGACTTGAAACTCGGCTCACGTGACTTTCTCTTAACTCTCTCTTGCTCTTCGACCTTAGTGTACTCAAACATACTCTCCACCATTCAAATCAATCCTTCTGAGCTTGTTGGATCATAAACATCTCCGAAAAAATTTCCATATCTACCCATGATAGAACAATATCCAACTTTTAACTACGGCAAGGAACATTCCCACTATCTAATAGTAGCATCCAATTCTTCTCTTACAATTTCTTAATAATCCTGACCGAGTAGATAAACACTTAACTATCTGAACCTTAATCTCAAAAGATTCAACAACACATGTCAAGAAATTTATAAATCGACAAAGTCTCAACATAACAGAGCCTATCTTCAACTAATTCATCTATAAAAAGAACAATAAAATCTCCAAAACATACTCTTAAACTAACAACACTTAAAACCATCAAAGCAAACATCTCCACCCTTAGGATCCTCATTCATCACACCTTCAAAATAATATACATATTCATCCTAAAAAATAACCTCAACGGTTGATAATTATCACCATAACACTATTCCCAGCACTATCCTCTAGAGTAGTAGACTTTTAAACTAAACCTTAGATAAGTCCTCAATCAAATTGAATACCTAAAATCCTTGTGACATAGGGCCTACCACCCATCCAATGAATTATATTTCCTTATCCCATTTCAATTTATAAAAATTTTGACAGAGTCTCCCCTATTTCTTTACTCCCCACAAGCTACATTTCATGCATCCTACACTCAAAATCCAATTAGTTCCAAAAAATTCTATTTTGATTTGATGCATAAATCAATGAAGCAACAAACTCAAATTCCTCAACTCCACCCAACACACAATTAAATAGTCTCTTATTTCCAAATCAAATAGTTCTTATTATCCATTTTTAACTTCTCTTAGCTTAACTAAACACAATATACCTATCTCCAATTCTGACCAATAACCAAGACAGCGAAATTTCATATTTGCACCACATTGCCAATCCAACATTCTGTCTATTAACCATCAGAACACCATACAACTTAAATAAAATCCTCACTCTTTCTACACCCAAAACATCATCCAAAAGTTGCGCAACAACTCATTTCATCCACTCACACTTTCCAATGAAGTTAGTTTCATAAACAAATAATTTAAAAACATAATACTCAAACATAATCACACTTACAGTTGATGAAGCATTTCCATGTCAAAGTTTGTGGTGGTAGGCAGTGTACAAAATCAATTTTAAAACCTGGATGCTCTGATACCAATTTGTAATGAACCATTTTTTCTTTCTTAAAACGTGACACTTTTAAAGGAAAGTTATATTTGAAAATCGTGTAAAATTAAAATTTTTTTGTAGCGGAAGACTTTTCATTATTAAAACCTTTTAGAAATGATAAAGGCAATTCTCTTCTGAAAAACCTTTTATAAAACATAATGGAGGACTAAATGAATAAAACAAAGCATTTGCGAATACAATAAATAAACTTTTACAAATTAAAAATATTTATTAAACCATTTACACTTTATGAATTAAAACACTTATCCTTTTTAACGTTTAAACCTTTAGCCTATCCAATCACTCAAAATATGGTTAGAAAATCTCCATACTTGATTGTTGATAAATGGAAACTGTAGTCCATCATCTTCTCGGGATTAAAAAGGATTCGACCTCGAATCAAGTTTTTTTTCCTCCCTAATCTTCTTCACCAAACATTTATTAGAGCTTTGATACCAATTTGTAACAAAACAAAATTTATTTTCTCTAAAATTTCAAAACCCTAAAATTTTTTCCAAATTGATTGAAAAATTAGGTTAAATTTGTTCATTTAAAATTGTAATTAAATTTCAAAATTTCTTGAAATGATCAAAGTTTTTAATTAAGCAGAAGAAAATATAACATTTGTTAGAGAATATTTCATTAAATTTTCTAAATTCAATTTTTTTCATTAATTAAAATATATCCATGAAAAACAAAAATATATTTGAATATTTCTACAAACACAATATTAAATAACAAAACATGCTTGAAAAATTTTATTAATGAAAATATTAAATAAAATTCTAACAATATTCTTCAAATAAAATTCCCATACGGATTTATTCATAAAAGAAAAATGATATTTAAATAATTAAATTATTCCTCTAACCCGACGATATCCTCATCTATATGCTCATTTGCTTCTAGAATATCTTCGATCAGCCCAAATTCATCTTCTGTTATAGCACAAAACTAGAGGTGAGATAAACTCAGTAAGTAAATATATATATATATATATATATATGCATAATTAAATTTATTCCATGCATTATCGAATTTCCATGCTTAAAGTTACATACTGGTTGGAACTCATTTTCTAGCGTGCATTTAGGTTTTCATTAGCCATTTCAGAATTTTATGCGTTTAGGCTTTCATTAGTCATCTAAGAGTTTCATGCATTCAGTCTTTCATTAGCCATCTCAAAATTTCATGCGTTCAGGCTCTCATTAGCCTTCACAACATTCTTTCCATTAATTCCATTAGATTCATAAATATATAAAATGACCTATTATTTTTTATCGTTATTAAATTGTATGTCAATATCTAATCATGCTTATTCATTTAATAATATATATATATATATATAATAAAGTTGTAAAATAATAAAATAATAATAATATGCTTTGTGATGTAGAGCCAACGACTAAAAAGTTGAAAACCAATATCTTTACTTACCTAGATTCCTAGAAAATAGAATTTCTAGGGTTTTTGTAGCTTTCAAATAATCTAACCTTCCTAAAGGATTAATGGTGGTTAAATACCATCTAAAAATAATACTTTTTGAAAGAAATTGGGTAAAAATTACTTACCAAAGAAATCATTAAATGAAACGGGGTTAAAATCAGATTGATCTAGAAAAATTTAGGAGAATTTCGTGTTGAATTTGGACTGGGTCGATTCAGTTCGGTCCAGCATGTTTGGTTCAGCTCAGTCTGGTCCTATCCAGTTCGGTTTGGTCTGGTCCAGTTTGGTCTAGTCTGGTCTGGTTTGGTCTGGTCCGATTCGATTTGGTCTGGTCCATTTCTGTTCACCCAACTTAAAACAAGAACTTACCTTCCTTCATTCGTGGTCTACTTCTTCTTTGTGAGCCGCTTTTTCTTCGCGAGGGAGATGGAGTTCCGAGAGTGACACCTTCCTCGGCAAGCTTCATCATCGCTGGAGGTCACCGAAGGGAAAAGATTTTTCCTTGCTAGAATGGAGCTCGACTGCAACATGGTGGAGAAGGATTTCGGCTAGGGCTCGATTGTTGGAGATTTCTTTGTCGGGTAAGTGGACAGAGAGCAATGGAGAGATTGAGACTTTGAGTTTGAGAGGTGAGTTCCTTCTTCACCTCAAGCCCCAATTTATAGAGGAGATTTTCAACCAAAAACACCGACAACTAAGTCTATTTTTGGATTCTCTTCAACAACTTTAGAGTTGTTGAGCTCCAAAAATCAAGTTCAGCTCGGATTCCTCACCAAGCTAGAGGGATTTTGAAAACAAAATGCATATTAGGGTTGGGTAATTTGTTGGATTTGTTATCTAGTAGCAAAATTTGAATTTTGATTTCAAAAGTTGGATAATAATCTATTAGGATAGAATTTTGTTTTCGGTTTCTCCTCAACAACTTCAGAGTTGTTGAGCTTCAAAAATCAAGTTCAGCTTGGATTCCTCACCGAGCAGGAGGAATTTTGAAAAAAAAACGCAGATTAGGGTTGGGTAATTTGTTGGATTTGTCATCTAGTACGAAAATTCAAATTTTGATTTCAAAAGTTGGATAATAATATGTTAGGATAGAATTCTAATTTGTATTTCAAAAAAAATCTAAACCTATTATGTTACACCTTGTCACCTAAATTTAGGGTTTCTATTTCCCTTTCAAGGACTTTATTATTCACTTCCATTGTGTTTGATGGTTGGATGGATTTATCAAAAGTAACATATATAGATTTTTCCACAACTAAAGTCCTTTTATTGAAAACTCCATAAGCTTTGCTATTTTAGGAATAACTTAGAAAAATTTCATAATCCATTTTAGACTCAAATTTATCTAAGTTATCATTGGTGTTTAAAATAAAACACTTGCATCTAAATGATTTAAAATAACCTATATTGGGAGTCCTCCCATTCGATTGCTCATAAGGGGTCTTATCAAGGATGAGACCAATGAATACTTGATTAAGAATATGGCATATTGTAGCAATGGCTTTCCATGTGAAGCAATTTGAAAGGTTTAGAAAATGATACAATATTTTTAGAAGCAAACAAACTCTCTATTTACTTTTCCATTTGACAAGTATCACAAATTTTGTCCTTTATAAATGTGATATTAAGAACACCCCTAAATAGATTGTTTCTAGAAATCTTAGCTAACATATCTATTCCTACATGCCCTAATATTCTATGTGCCCTAATATTCTATGTCATGACCAACAATCAATAGAGGAATTTGCACTAAAACACTTCTCATTAAAGTATAAAATATAATTCAAGTTAATAACATACATATTTTCTTGTCTAAAACCTAAAAATAAATTTTTCCACTATAACTATCATCAATCGTGCATACTCTTGATTCAAAAGTCACTTTATAACCTATCACATAGTTGATTAATACTTAGTAAATTATGCTTCAACCTATCAACTAATAATACATTTTTAATGATAGGATTTAAAGAATTACCAATATTTCCGATACCAACAACTTTTCCTTTTTGATTATCTCTATATGTTACATTTCATTTCTTCTTGGTGATGGATGTAAACTTTCAGGAGTCTTCTGTCATGTGTCTTGAACATCCACTATTTAAGTATCATTCATCCTTCACGGGGGAGTCTCCAATCTACAGACAAGAATTAGTTTAATTTCTTAGGTACCCAAATCCTTTTTGGTCCTTGATGGTTAGCCTTAGTTCCTTCCCATACTAATTTAGAAGTTATCTTTCTATCATTTGATTTCAATGGACAAGAAAAGGATATATGATCTATTGTATTACATGCATGGCAAGTAAATGGACTAACAAAGAAATTCTTATAGACCTTTTTCTAATCGCTAATCTCTTTTTCAAATGATTGAACAATACTAGTGTTCACTAGATTTCTATTTTCCTTCATCAAAGATTTGTATTTAGATTAAGCATGTTAAATTGTTCAAGCAATTCATCAAAAACATCCATCAAATCATTATCATCAAGTTTATCATCAAAATCATTAAAGGAGTCATGCACCTCATTCTCTTTATCCATGAAGCACATATTTGGCACATCTTCACCCTTAGAGGATAAATCTTCTTCACTATCATCCCAAGTGACCTACATTGCTTTCTTCTCTAAAGATTTTGATGTCTTCTTTGCTTGTGGGCAATTGGCTTTGAAGTGACCCTTCTTTCCACATTTAAAACAAGTGGCTGCCTTCTCCTTTAAAGGTCTATCTTCTTTAGTGATCCTTTTTCCTTGCCACTTTTTTTGTTAAAGGAACTTGTTGAACTTTCGAGTCATGAGAGCTAGCTCCTCATCATCATCTTTGTTAGATTAAACGTATTGACTTGTTGAAGCTTTAAGAGCAATATCCTTCTTCTTGGAGACTTCTTTTTCGTTTTGCTCTTCCTTCTCATTAGCCTTCATTGTGATCTCATGAGTGAGATCCAATGAATTCCTCTATCTTTAATACCTTGAGATCACAAGCTTCTTGAATAGCCATCACTTTAGGTTGCCACAATCACGGAAGGTACCTAAGAATCTTCCTCACCAACTCTTCATTGAAATAAATTCTACTAAGAACTTTTAAACCATTAGTAATGTTAGTAAATCGAGTAGATATTTAACCAATAGTCTCAACTTTATCCATAACAAATTATTCATATTCATGTACTAGCATGCTTAATTTACTTTATTTAACTTGATTTGTGCCCTCGTGTGTGAGCTCAAGCAGTTTTCAAATCTCATATGCATTATCAAATCCTTGCACTCTATTAAATTCATCTCAAGTGAGTGCACAATATAGTGTGTTCATAGCTTTAACATTCATGCTTAATTTGCGCTTATCATTTTCATCAAATTTAAAAGAAAATTTTGGAATAATTATTCCATTATCAAGGTTAATTAGTATGTAAGGTTCATTTTCAACAATAAACCATAAATCATAGTACAAAGATTGAATATAAATTCTCATCATAAACTTCCAATAGACATAATGTAACGACCCGGTTTTTCATTACCTTTTAAAAATGTGTGAAATTTAAAATTTTTCTTTTCTTTTATAAAACGACGGAAAACCTTTATAAAAAACTTTTAAATGAAAATCAGAGTGTGTTTTTTATAACCTGACCGTTACTACTCTTTCATTAAAATCGTTATAAGTGGCAAAAAAAACTATAGTTATAAAATCTTTTATCAAAATGTAGCTGAAGTGTAATTTACTTTTTCTTTAAAAAAGTAGCGAAAGCGTAATTAGTTCATTTACAGATAGTTAACTAAATCGCTACTTTATATTTTGCAATTGCTCTTCTAAATTACTCTTTACATTAGTTCGTCTGACCAGCCGCAAGTCTCGTCCATGCAAATCCTTCATCAGCTACTCCTAAATCTATTTGTCATTTTCCTATATTGCAAGTCGTAAGCTATGAGCGTAATGCTCAGTAAATGATAATACCTATAATAATACTACATGTGGTTTTAGTTTTTGTCTTTTCCCTTATCTTCTTATCTTTTACGTTTTAATCATCGTTTTCGTCGTTTTCTTCTTATCTTTTTATACTTTACGTTTTAAATCATCGTTTTCGTCGTTTTCTTCTTATTTTAAATCATTATTTTTGTCTTTTTCTCCTTATCTTTTGTCTATTGCATCTTAATTATCATCTTTCATTGGTCACTCTTTCCATTATTGACCTCTGATATAGCAACGATGACATAATCCGAAAACCTGCTAATCATTAGCCGTTTGTCTCGGCATAATCCAGGGACCTTACAACAGATATGAGCAACAATGGCATAATCCAAAAGCTTGCAAGCGATGATGGCAAAAGCTCGCTAGCGGCCGTGTGCACGAAGGACTTAAATGGCCTCACGTCATATCGTTGCCGTTCTCTTTTCTTTACTTTATTATGACTTATTATTTGTTCGTTATCGGTTTCTTTGTTCGTGATTTGTTTCTTCGTTCGTTATTTGTTTCTTCGTTCTCTTGTTATTTTTTATGGTTTATGATTCATCCGTTATTTGTATCTTTTTCGTTTGATGCTCGTGAATGCATGCAATTTCTGAAAGCATAAATAAACATTCAACGTGTGATAAAAGTAAACAACGAAACGAGTTGTAAAAGTAGTAAACAATGAAACACGCTATTAAAACTGTAGACATGCTAGGAAAGCGATAAGCAATGAAACATGCGATTAATAACTGTAGACATACTTTAAAACGGTAAACATCAAAGCATGCTATTTAAAACAGTAAACAACAAAGCATGCTGTTAAAACTGTAGACATGCTAGGAAAGCGGTAAGCAACGAAACATGCATCTCCTATTCTTACGATGTAGGGTCGGAGACCAGGACACATACATATAACTTTCCTCGATGCGTTGCGCTCTCACTTAATTGCTACCTTTCTTCTTTTTAGTAGCTTCACAATTTAACAACATTTAATTATTAATCTAATCATTTAACTATAAATTTTTTTTTTATCCTTAATCCATATACGTTGCTTACTAAAGCTTCTTAAACGAAACCGTGTCCTTAATTACAACTTAGCTTAATTAATTAATATCGATTGATAACGTCTAGAAACTAAGCTTAACATATAGTAGAAACCAACGTGATTCCATCTAAAAATTACAAATCCGACATTAGTAACGTAATTTCACCCATTAATTATTGGCCCATAAATCAATACTTACTAACAATATCTAAATCAAGTAATTAATCTACATTAATCCAATTTCGATAATATATTTATTTCGATTAGTGAACTGATGAAACCACAACCAATAGTCATCTAAGAAAGAGCATTATCCTTATAGCAGAATAACAAACTCATTCCACGAACATGTTTATCCATAATGACTGACATGAATGGCTAGACGGATAACAAAACAATATTACTCACACTGTCAATCAAGCTCAACAGATTATTATCCAAACAAAATTATCCAACATATCATAAAAGGGGCATACCAAAAAACCCTTAAGTACTGCACAACTCCACCTTCCAGCCCACAAAACAATGAACTCCAACAATTATATGTCACTAATTAACATCCCGAAACCAAAACCAATAGTCGTCTAAGAAAGAGCATTATCCATACAGCAAAATAACAAACTCATTCCATGAACATGTTTATCAATAGTGATTGACATGAATGGCTAGACGGATTAACAAAACAATATCACTCACACTGTCAATCAAGCTCAACAGATTATTATCCAAACAAAATTATCCAACATATCATAAAAGGGGCATACCAAAAAACCCTTAAGTACTGCACAACTCCACCTTCCAGCCCACAAAACAATGAACTCCAACAATTATATGTCACTAATTAACATCCCGAAAAAAAAATTGTAACTTAACCATAATTACCCAAGGCATCATAACCAATATCATTTTCAGCAGACTATTGATTCCACTATTTCATCTAGAAATCCATAATAACAGCCTATCAAGAGTTACAGAATCACAACTCATTAACACTCTAACAACTAAGACCATCATATTTTCCCATAACTTCTCGAAATGCAGAACAATGAACAACCAAAATTATAACAACAACATTCCGCAAGCTTTCATTTTCTATCTCAACTGCATAACCTCTTTTCTTCATAAAATCAAACAGTATTTCACAACTTAGAAACAAACCCAACAAAATATTTCATCTAATAAACTCACATCAATAGAGGACATTATCCAATAAACTCCAATCAATTACCACATCCAGCATCCACAAGATTCATAAATAACAGAGAGTTAAATCCAACTACAGAGAGTGTATCCAGGCCATACAAAGCATAATTTCCAACGTATTCATCTAGAAAATCTGTAACACTACCATAAGACCAAGGAACATTTCAAAACTTACAACAATACAATGCTACTTAACACCCAAACAAAAACAGAAACCAACAGACCCAAAACATCGAGAGGAAAAAATCACCAATAAGCAGGCCAGACACGAAGCAAATCCAAGAGCTCCAGACCCCCTGTCGTCTCATGAAAAACACTCGGGCTTCCTAGCTTTCTCTCTCCTTCTCTTTCGGTCTCATCTTCTCAGCTCACCCGAGAGCTTTCAGCTCTCTGTCATTCCCTCTTATCTGCCTTTCTCTTCTCTGTCAAAATCAGTAGCTGAATCCCCCAGAAGACAAACACTCTGCCACTTCGTAGAACACAAAGTGTAGCCCTTCTATAAATTAAAAACTTACAAATTCATCCTTGGTAATATGCCGATAATAATCCCGTTAATCCAAATATCTTCAATTACTTCTCAATTATTCTTATTAAATTCTGATATAAAAAGTCGAGGTATCACATTCCTCCCTGCTTACATAAATTTCGTCCTTGAAATTTGCCTAACGTAAACATCTGTTTCACTTATTATCTAAAGGGTTCTTTTTCCTTAATCCAATAATATTACTAGTCACCATAACTTATTTGTCTAAATCGCACCAAAAATCTATTTACGTATCAAAATACTTATTCACACACCAAAAATCCATCATAATTGCATCATCTTCACAAGAAAATACCTTTGATGCAATCAGTTTCCTATTCCTTAAGCTAGATTCATTTCATCCAATTGTTAACTCTTTACCCAAATCATCACTTATCTCATAAAGATCAAGCATTTTCATCCTTTCTCCAAAATTTAATGTGGCACTTTGTAAATTTTTCGTAATTCCTTGCAAAAAATCCTCTATAGGGGGAACTCATTTGCTTTCTTTTCTCTCATTTAGCTATCCAACAGCTAAAGATATCAAAATTTCTATACTCTATACCTCATAACATTATCTTATTCCGGTCCTTAGTATACACAAAATTCCTACAATCGATTGCACCTAAACAACTTTGTTAAATTACATCCTTAAAAGCTTGTTGATTCTAATTGTCTTCAAAATATGATGGCTTGAGTCGTCGTTGAAACCTTTAAATCCTTAGGAACCATTATCCGTTAGTTTCTCAAACCAAAACTAGTTAGTTCTCAACCAAATGACAACTCAATTTACTACGTCGAATCATCAAGGTACCTTCCAAGATGATTCTCTTTGCTCCAAATCCTATGTACGACTTAAGTAAAGAAACATTCCAATGATTTCCTAGTAATTTAAACGCAACCAAAAACAGTTTGCATTCATTTCCCCAAATGAATATATTACCATGCCACCTATGAACAAAACCTAAGACACTTCGAAATCCAATACTTCTACATCCTAACTTGGTTTTATCTTGTTCTCCAAAGATCATCCTAAAGATCATTTGAACATTCCTGATAGCAAGCAGCAACATCACTCATTAGACGCTCGTTTCTGTTTTCGTTTTCGTTTCTGTTTCTGTTTCAGTATCTATTTCGGTATCTTTGATCGTATCATTTTTGTATCCGTTTTCATTTCCACTTTTGTTCCTGTTTCTGTTTTCATATCTGTATATGTTTCCATTTCTGGAAACTCATTTTCGTTTCTATTCCCGTTTTTGTTTCGGTTTCTGTGCTCAAACCATTTCTTTATCTATTTCTGTTTCTATTTCTATTCTCATATCTCTTTTCGTTTCCGGGTTTGTATCTAAGTGAGTTCCGCCAAACTTTTGGGTCCTTCCTAACAGTCTCAGAATGATTCATCCATTTATCACACCCATTAAACAACGTAATTAAAGGAACACCATGCTCATAACAACTACTGTCATTCAAATACAATACTAGCTTATTTGCATTACATTTTTATATTCATTACACTTACTACTAACCAAACTTAAACACTACAATAAAGGAGTACATCATTCTTTCACCCTCTACATCCTTTGACAGTTTCTAGCAAAATGGTCAGTCTTCCCACATTTAAGACATTGGCGTGATTTAACCAAGCATTCTTCTTCAAGATTTCGCTTGCACCTTTGGCACCAAATCTCCCGTTGGTTTCCTTCTTCTTCAAAGGGCCGCTTTATTCCCTTCGACATGCACCCTTCTTCTTGTGAATACAGCTAAAACTTTACCACAGACTTGTTTTGTTTTGAGATTCGATTCTTTACTTCTTCAAGGTCAAGAGCTCTTAATATGATCTTGGAGTAGGCTACATCTTGCGATCCTGATCAAACCGCACCTTCTTGAATCTCCATCTTAAGTCCTTGTATAAAGTGGTGTACATTGTGCTCATTACTACTCACCATATGTGGGGCAAACTATGACAACGCCTTAAACTTGCACACATACTCTGAAACTGATCCTTCTTGTCGTAATTGAACAAATTCTACCAAGTTCTTTGTCCTTGTTATGCGGTTATAATATTTCCCATAGAAGATTTTCTTGAATTCTGCCCAAGTCAATGCAGTCACATCTTTGGCTATCTTGACCGAGTCCTACCAAAATCTTGCGTCCTTGACCAGCATAAACATGGCAGATGCTACCATTTCCTCTTCCATTATATTAGCATAGGCCAACAAGTCTTCCATGGTCTGCATCCATTCCTCAGCACTATCTTGATCAGTAATATTACCGTCAAACTGAGGTGTCCGTAATCGCTGAAGCTTCTCCCAACTTACATCCGGCTGCTCAGCCATATGTTGTTCCACAATTCGTTCATTTCCACGTGCCAAAATTTCAATCAACTTCTCCAAGTTTTGAGAATGTCATCCCAATTAATGTGATTGTTGTTCCACTAATGTAGTCAATCGGTTGATCGTCTCATCCGCACCACTCGTATCTCTTTCTTGCCCAACCTTTTGTCGTCCCCTAACCATGGTACCTCATGTCGCAGAATAAAAAAAATAATTATACGTTAGAAAAAATTAAATTAGTAACTTACTTGCAGTTGATGAAGTATTTCCACGTCGAATCTTGTGCTGGTAGGCATTTATAAATTTTTTTTTTTTTTGGAAAAACGCCGCTAACTGTATCAAAGCGATTTACAAAATCATTTTTAAAACACAGTTAAGTTTTAAAACGCTGTAGAGCAAAAACAAATTTGATCTGATACCAACTGTATCAGAGCAATTTAAAACACGGTTAAGTTTAAAAATGCAGTAGAGCAATTTAACACAATTTTGCTATGATACCAACTATATTGGAGCAATTTAAAACACGGTTAAGTTTTAAAACGTAGTAGAGCAATTTAACACAATTTTGCTCTAATACCAACTGTATCGGAGCAATTTAAAACACAGTTAAGTTTTAAAACGCAGTAGAGCAATTTAACAAAATTTTGCTTTAATACCAACTGTAACGACCCATTTTTTCATTACCTTTTAAAAATGTGTGAAATTTAAAATTTTTCTTTTCTTTTATAAAATGACAGAAAACCTTTATAAAAACCTTTTAAATGAAAATCAGATTGCGTTTCTTATAACTAGACCGTTATTACTCTTTCATTACACTCGCTTGAAAATCGTTACAAGCGGCAAGAAAACTATAGTTATAAAATCTTTGATCAAAATGTAGCGGAAGCGTAATTTATTTTTTCTTTAAAAATGTAGCAGAAGCGTAATTAGTTCATTTACAGACAATTAATGGAACCATTACTTTATATTTTACAATTGCTCTTCTCAATTACTCTTTACATTAGTTAGCCTGACCAGTCGCAAGTCTTGTCCGTGCAAATCCTTTATCGACTGGTCCTAAATCTGTTCGTCATTTTCCAACATCGCAAGTCGTAAGTTATGAGCCTAATACTCAGTAAGTGATAATACCTATCATAATACTACATGCAGTTTCAGTTTTCGTCTTTTTCCTTATCTTCTTATCTTTTAAGTTTCAATCATCATTTTCTTCTTATCTTTTTATCCTTTGCATTTTAAATCATCGTTTTCGTCGTTTTCTTCTTATCTTTAAATCATCGCTTTCGTCTTTTTCTCATTATCTTTTGTCTGTTGCATCTTAATTATTATCTTTCATTGGTTGCTCTTTCCATTGTTGACCTCCGATATAGCAGCGATGACATAATCTGAAAGTCTGCTGATCATTGGCCGTTTGTCTCGGTATAATCTAGGACCTTGCAACAGATACGAGCAACAATGGCATAATCCAAAAGATTGCTAGCGACGATGGCATAACCCGAAAGCTTGCTATCGGCCATGTCCACGAAGGACTTAAACGGCCTCACGTCATATTGTTGCCATTCTCTTTTCTTTACTTTATTATGACTTATTATTTGTTCATTATCGGTTTCTTTGTTAGTGATTTTTTCTTTGTTCGCTTATTGCTTTTTATGATTTATGATTCGTTCGTTATTTGTATCTATTTCGTTTGATGTTTGTGAATGCATGAAATTTCTGAAAGCATTAAATAAATATTCAACGTGCGATAAAAGTAAACAATGAAATGTGTTGTACAAGCAGTAAACAATGAAACATGCTATTAAAATTGTAGACATACTAGGAAAGTGGTAAGTAACGAAACATGCGATTAATAACTGTAGATATACTTTAAAACGGTAAACATCGAAGCATGCTATTTAAAACAGTAAATAATGAAGCATGCGATTAAAATTGTAGATATGCTAGGAAAGCGGTAAGCAACGAAACATGCATCTCTTATTCTTGCGATGTAGGGTTGGAAGACCATGACACATACATATCACTTACCTTGATGCGTTGCACTCTCACTTAATTGCTTCCTTTCTTCTTTTAAGTATCTTCACAATTTAACAACATTTAATTATTAATCTAATCATATAACTATTAATGTTTTTCTATCCTTAATCCATATACGTCGCTTATTAGAGCTTCTTAAACGAAATTGTTTTCCTAATTACAACTTAGCTTAATTAATTAATATTGATTGATAACATCTAAAAACTAAGCTTAACATATAGTAGAAACCAACGTGAATTACAAATCCAACGTTACTAACGTAATTTCACTCATTAATTATCGACCCATAAATCAATACTTACAACAATATCCAAATCGAGTCATTAATCTACAGTAGTCCAATTTCCATAATATATTTATTTCGATTAATGAACCGAAACCAAAACCAATAGTCGTCTAAGAAAGAGCATTATCTATACAGCAAAATAACAAACTCATTCCATGAACATGTTTATCCATAGTGACTGACATGAATGGCTAGATGGATTAACAAAACAATATCACTCACACTGTCAATCAAGCTCAACAGTTATTATCCAAACAAAATTATCCAACATATCATAAAAGGGGCATACCAAAAAACCCTTCAATACTGCACAACTCCACCTTCCAGCCTACAAAACAATGAACTCCAACAATTATATGTCACTAATTAACATCCCGAAACAAAATTGTAACTTAACCATAATTACCCAGGGCATCACAACCAATATCATTTCCAGCAAACTATTGATTCCACTATTTCATCCAGAAATCCATAATAACAGCCTATCAAGAGTTACAGAATCACAATTCATTAACACTCAAACAACTAAGACCATCATATTTTCCCATAACTTCCCAAAATGCAGAACAATGAAAAATTAAAATTAAACCAACAACATTCACTAAGCTTTCATTTTATATCACAACTTAGAACCAAACCCAAGAAAATATTTCATCCAATAAACTCATATCAAAAGAGGATATTATCCAATAAACTCGAATCAATTACCACATCCAGCATCCACAAGATCCATAAATAACAGAGAGTTAAATCCAACTACAGAGAGTGTATCCAGGCCATACAGAGCATAATTTCGAACATATTCATCTAGAAAATTCTTAACACTACCATAAGACCAAGGAACAATTCAAAACTTACAACAATACAATGCTGGACTTAACACCCAAGCAAAAACAGAAACCAACAGACCCAAAACATCGAGAGGGAAAACTCACCAGTAAGCAGGGCTGACCCGAAGCAAATCCAAGAGCTCTAGACCCCATGTCAGCTCATCAAAAACACTCGGCCTTCCTAGCTTTCTCCCTCCTTTCCTTTCGGTCTCATCTCCTCAGCTCACCCGAGAGCTTTCACCTCTATGTCATTCCCTCTTATCTGCCTTTCTCTCCTCTGTCAAATCAGCAGCTGAATCCCCCCATAAAACAAACACTCTGCCACTTCCTAGAAGGCTGAGTGTAGCCTTTCTACACGACCGACTAGCACACCCAAAATTCCATGCCTCCAACCTGTCCATTACAGCGCCACCAATAGCACTCCATCATCTTTTCCAGAGTGTCCCTCATGCAGGGTGCAATTCCATGCTGGAAGGTTCGTCCTTGGTAGTTAGCAGCTCAACCCGAACCGGTCAACCCGAACCCAGTCACACCGGAGTCGTAGCACCCGGTTGGAGTACTTGGTTGGAGCACACGATTGGAGTACCTCCCCAGGCCCTCTTGCGAACACCAGATCAATAGAAAGTAAGGAGAGGGAAGAATCAGGTGAACCTACCACGAGTCGACGCCGAAAATAACCGCGGTAGAAGCTCCGATTCGTCCTGTGAAGCCTCATCTCCTGAGGCCTAACCGCGATCCACAATGCAACTAGCAGTGCCCCACACACCACCCAGCTGTTTGCCGGACCTATCATCACCATCGCCATCGCCATTCATTATCTCTCGATCATCTCCTCCATCGCTCTCGATCTCTCTCCCCCTTTCTCTTCTCTTCTGTCGCAAAATGGCCGAAGGCCAAAGAAAAATCCCCCTTTTCTTTACAGACCCGAGCCGCCAGCCATCACCACAAACTGAACTGGTTCTGCTGCTGAACCGGTTCTACATCTCCCAAATCCAATTAATTCAATTCCTCAATTAATCTTTACTTAATTTCTAATTAATCTCTCTCCTAAATTTTAATCCCAACTAATCCAATAAATCTCATTTTATTCTTCTTCCAAATTAATCTTAATTATCATCCAATAATTTCTGTAAATTATAATCTTACGAATTCGTCTTTGGTAATACCCCCATAATAATTTTGTTAATCCAAATATCGGCATTTACTTCCCAATTATTCTTATTAAATTTCAAAATAAAAAGTCAGGGTATTACACATAATCATTACCATCAAAAAATGAAAATATAGAAATAGATTGCCCCCTCCACATGTGATCTTCCAATATTCACTTTTGCTTTACAATGACTAACTGGGGCATCACCCTTCAAGTGTATCACAAGTTGAAAAAGTAATAGTTTTTGAACAAGGAACACTAAACACAAATGCCTAAACACTCACAAGAATATAAACTAAAGTTAAGAGGAATGAGGGAGTTAGGCTAAGCACTCAAAAATTGAAGAGAAATTTTGAAAATTAAATTGGCAATACTTTGGTATGGTTTCTCTTCATGTGCCTTGAAATTTGAAAGTGCCATTATGTATAGTTTTCTTCAAAGGTCTAGAGCTGTAGGAATCCATTGGTAGGTTTTGGGCAGCCGATATATATATTTAAAGGCCCACTAGGGACAATAAAAACAGGTGCTAGGCTTCCGCAGCTTAAGTTGTGGGCTATGGGAGCGGGTGTCCATACTTTAATCTTTTCATCCACGGAAGTGTTAATTTAAAATATCAATTCTAGATATCTGAATCAGATATCCATGTCTCATGCCCAGATATGTGCGATTTTCAATCTTTTCTTGTATAGGTGTTCGCATATGAAAAATTTACTCTAGTCTGGAATACCATGACCAAAAAGTTTCTTTGGTACAAGCATCCTCATGTTAAAACACCAATTTGGTCTAGATGACACATCTGCCTTCTATTTTTCAAATTTTGTCTGGGCGTCCGAATGTTAAAACAACATTCTCATCTGGATGATTGCATGTGTTTTCTATTTCTCAAATTTAGTCCGGGCATCCACCTTTTAACTCAGGATGTTCACATTAAGTGATCTTCTCCACTTTCATCTTTTTAAATTGATCTTTCCCAATATGGGTCCTATCTCATAATTTTGTCCTCTAATGCATGGAATCAATATACATGTTAGAACAATTAAATATCAATTTTCAATGATATTTTCAATATACTAACTTAGAATATCATAATCAAATAAACACATTCATCATCAAAACACATATGATGATGCACCACAAAGACCAATCACAAGGTCCCGAGTCAAGAGGCTTACTAACCTTTATGTTTCTTTTTATGTTGTAGGTGATACATTTTATAACCAATTAGAGGAAGCACCTACATCAAAGGATAAAGAGGAACCAAAGAACTATTGAGATGGGAGCTAGAACTAGTGACTGAAACTCTTGTGCACTAGGAGACAACTACCATAACCTAATGAGTTTTTGCTTCTACCAATGGAAATCTCATTGGAGATGAACTTTGATTTCAAGCTAGGAAACTTTATTTATTTTTGTGTTATTTAAATTGGAACATTTGAATGTGGAACTATGTTCTGGCATTTTGTGACACTCAAGTAAGCTAAACTAGCCTAGTGTGGTTTATTTGTGTTGGAATAAGTCATAATTTTTTCCTTAATGGCAACCCTAATTTTTTAGGAAGTATTTAAGCTCTCTCTTAGGGCTATCCTAGGCAATTGATCTCAGATAATAGAACTCTTTTTCAAAATTGTGGAGATTTCTGCATAGTCCCATCTTTTTCGAAGAGTTACATCTGATCAAGCTTGTATGTTATCCATTGATTTCATATTTTGTAAGTTTAGGTGATATCTCTTACTATTACCATTTCCTCCTCCTTATGCTATTAAGAAAGAACATCTAGCAAAGGCATAGAAACTTGTAAGAAACTCAAATTGGAGTGTTTTCCATCGAAGGGAGACCATTGAAATCAAAAGGTATAGAAGTAATGCCTATTCGGACCAACTTGCAGCTCTTCTATCATATCTCACTCATCCCATTGACTTTGATCTTGATGTTTGGAGGGTATCTTTGTCACTCACAAAGAAAGAAGTGGTCAAAAAATCATATTAAGAAGCCTCATATCAACTGAGATACACTTGTCCGACATTTGACCTAATTCTCAACCGAGTGGGCACCTACTGTAATACCTCGATCCTAATTTTCCCATGTACGCTATGCAATCAAATTTTTGAGAATCATATATATATTACGTGGCGTATTAATTCATGGTAAATTATGACGTTTATTCATGGGGAAAATATTACGGGATTGAAGTTAAGTGGGAAGAATTACGAGGAAGGGCAGTCCAGGGACCTTCGAACCTCGGTGGATGACATGTCAGATATAATGTGTCATCCGCAACACACAAGAACTCTGAGATGACTCCAGGGACGTGACGAGGTATCCTAACTTCTGCATGACGTAGACTTTCGGACGTGTTTACGGATGATGCAGATGAGGATGACGGCGTCCACATCGAATTTGTCCAAGTCTGGACACTTTCAAACGTGTTTACGAATGATGCGGATGAGGATGATGGCGTTCGCATCGAATCTGTCAAACTTTGGACACTTTCAGACGTATTTGCGGACGATGCGGATGAGGATGACGGTGTCCGCATCGAATCCGTCCAAAATCTGGACACTTTAGGACGACTATGCAAATGATGTGGACGCAGGAAATGCCGTCTGAATTGAATCTATCCAATTTATGGACAGATTCGAACGACACATGCGGACGCGAAATAGCATCCGAAGGTCGATTTTGGACGGTACAGACCAGCTTGGGACGACATTTCTCGTCTGAAGCCAAAATCTGGCCTGTGAGATTTAGTCTTTTGGACGACATGCAGACGAGACCATGCATCTGCACTCATCCGAAAGATCGCAGGACAACAAAAATTTAGGGATTTAAAATCGGATGTTTTGTCGTGTAGTCAATAACTACAAAATATTTCGACAAGGAAATTCTCTACAGACAAGGAAATCGCCTCCTCCAGCTATGAGTAGTCCAGCCATCATTCCTCCCCTCCTCTCCTATTCGATGATTTCCTAGTAAGTCCCTCTCTTTATCTACAACTCATTCGTTTAGTGGAGTTCAGCTCCCTGCATTTTCTCCTCTTCTTTGTCTAGTTTCTTTCTCTTCTCAGTTGCTACGTGTTGTGGAGTATTTAGTTGTCCCTGTTAATTGCTTCAACATTGGTAAGGGAATGGGTAGTCGTTGGCTTGAGGAAGCCCTACCCACAAGTATATTGTGTGATAGTTGTGTTGGTTTAGTTGTTCTGCTCTATTCAATCTCTTTGTTGTGTGTTATTATTGTTGTGTATTGTCGTAGCTTCCATTATTCTCTTCTAGTAAATGTCATGCTTCTAGTTTTTGTACTTGTTTAATGACGAAATTAGATTATGATCTAAAGAAATGGTGAGGCATGAACAGAGGAATGCTAAGTAAGAATAAGTTGAACTGCAATGTTAGCATGTTTTCTATGTTATAAACATTTTTCCTTGCTGCTATGTCATGCTCGTTGGTTGTATTTTACTGGGATGTTTTGCTTTATCTCCATTGTCACTTGCTGTAATTCATTCCCTATAGTTTACTTGCGGTTGTTAGCATATTTGATTGTTGCTAGAACACATCATAAATGGTAACTCAAGAGCATAAATATTCTCTACCATGTGGTGTTGCTGTATAATAACAAACGTAATCTATTGCTCTAAATTCGTTATTGTTGTCTTTCCACTATAATATTATTGGTACTGCTATTTTCTGAATGTTAGGTTAAAAATGCAAGTTTCTATGTACGAATGAATTAAGGAAGTCGTGAAGAAGTTAGGTTGAATGCTAAGGATAAATGAAACAGATTCAATGCTCAGCATATGTTTCGAATATCTTGGGGGCCAAAGAGTGGATTAGCTCCATCGAAGACAAGTTCAGCTATGCAGACATTGGCGAGGTAGAGAAGGTTAAGTGCGCCTCTTATTATCTAACGCATGAGGCTCGCTTCTGGTGGGACACTGTCAAGGCCTCACATGATATAGGCCACTCTCACCTGGAAAGAGTTCAAGGATTTTTTCAACATTAAGTACTTCAATCATACGGTTCGTAGCCAGAAAATGATTAAATTCATGTGTATACGTTAGATGAGCACGATGATAGAATATGCTCAACGATTCAATGCTTTATCCTGCTATGCTTCTCATCTGGTGGTGGCGGAGGAAAATAAGGTACATCATTTTGTGCAAGGGCTGAAATTTAAAGTCCAGGAAGGGGTTATTGGGGCCGGTATTGAGGGCGTCCCTTATTCACAAATGGTGACAATAGCATTGGCCCTGGAAGGAGTGAGGAAGCAAAAATAAGCTACCCAAAGAACGTGGAAGGCTACCCTGACCCAACCTTCACGGGGTGGACCCCCATCAGGGCAGGGCATCAAACGACCGGCAGAAGGTGATGGACAGATGAGGCCAGACAAAAGGCCAGTGACTCAGGCATCCAACATTCCTCAATACAATGTTTGTCCAAAGTGTAAGAAGATGCATCAGGGATAATGTTTGGCCAGATCAGAAAAATGTTTTTCCTATGAAAAATCAGGGCACAAGGCCAGGTTTTGCCCGATTCGACCCGCAAGACCTGGTGGAGTGGCCCCGCCCGTCTTTGTCATGTACAAGATCGATGACCACAATCAACCAGCAGTCATAGCAGGTACACTAAGTATTTAAATTTTCTTTTCGTACAATTACTTTCTCCTCCCCCTAGATGAAATAGGAGATTTTACCTCAGCATAAACAACTCACGTAACCCTGGCAGGGATGATATATATAAACAAGTGTGCCGCTTATGTACTCTTCGATTTGGGTGCTACGCACTCGTTCATCTCCACTAAGTTTTGTGAGCAAGTGAACTGCTTCACCAACAGCATGAACTATACACATCGCGTGTTGTTGCCCTCTGGCGATCGATTGATTACCGATGGGATGCTCCAGTCATTTGAAGTGGACATCAATGGTCATTTACTTTGGGTCGATTTGGTCATCATGAATCTAAATGTCTATGATGTCATATTGGGAACGGATTGGCTATCCATGTACCACGCGGTCATTCACTGCAAGGAAAGGAAAGTCTATTTCTGTCATCCGGGTGGTGAGCGACACTCGTTTCAGGTAGTTAAAGAGAATGGGAAGTTTGCAATCATCTCTACACTCAAGGTAGATAAATTGATGGGGAAGGGGTGCGAGGGATTTGTGGTCAGTATGGTTGATACTATTTCGAGCACTATGACTAAGATGGAGGACATTGCAATCGTGCGTGACTTTCCAAACATTTTTCTTGACAATCTTCCCGGTCTACCTCCAGATCGTGATATATTTAGTTCAAAATCAACGTGCGGGCTGGTACAGAGCCCATCTCCAAACATCCATATCGCATGGCACTTGCTGAATTACGAGAGTTGAAGATACAATTGGAAGAACTGGTCATTAAGGGATTTATTCGACCTAGTTTTTCTCCTTTGGGTGCACCAGTATTATTCGTCAAAAAGAAAGATGGGACCTTATGGATGTGCATTGACTATAAGGAGTTGAATAAAGTCACGATAAAAAAAAAATATCCCTTGCCGAGAATCGACGACCTCTTTGACTAGTTGAGTGGTGCCCGAGTGTTCTCCAAGATTGACCTTCGCTCTGGCTTGTAATACCCCAAAAATATTTTCTCCTTTTTGTTGATGTATTAAATCTGAGAAATTGAATATATAAATAGTATATCATGTTGTGTGATGGAACGTAATTGTGCTTAAAAAGTATAGGGTTAATATTTGAAAATAAGTTAAGTGTGGAAATTTAAGAAAAAAAGCATATCAGTGGAGTTTCGGACGACTTGCGGATGACGCGGACGAGGATGGTTCGCATCCGATTTGACTCTGGACAATTTTATGACACATTCGGACGAATCGCGGACGAAGATTTGGACGAGACATCTCATCCGAATGTCACCTACAGACGGTGCGGATGACACTTTGGGAAGAGTTTTCCCATCCCAAATTGAGTTTCAGACGCGTGCGGACAATACTCCGAACGAATTGACTCGTCCGAATTATCGGGAAAATCTGAGAAACCTATTTAAATTACCTTCTCTCTTTTCCGATTTCATATTCTACACAGCGAATCCTCTCTCCTCCAGTCTTCCTGCAGACGTCCCTTCCTTCCCTGCTAGCATGGAAGCTTTCCACCTAATATACCCCCATTCGACCACTCTCCTTTGTTTGGGCAAGGGTCACCTCCCCTGTGGAAGCCCTATCTCCTGCTCAGCTCCCTCTCTCTCGCCATCATCTATAAGAGGTAAGCTTCCCCTAGATACTCTAGTATCTGGCATTGTGAAGTGTAAGTGTGTGTTGTATTATTCTGAGTGAGAAGTAGTTGTTGAATAGAGTGAAGAGCTAAGGAGTGAGTGTTATGCAGTGAGAAGTTATTCTGTTGGAAAACCTTGATAAATCAACCATGAATTAGAGTGAAGATAAAGATTTGTTTTTGAGAAATATTGCATTGGTTATGGACTCCAATTTGGGTTGAATTGATTTTAAGGTTGGAATGTTGATGTGGTTTTTGTTTAGGAACTGTTGAAAGATTTAGGGATTTAGGACACATTTAGGCTATTGGTCTTTAATGTTGGATATTGAGGTGCACATTAAGGTAAGAATTTTGAATTTTGATGGCCAAGGGATGACCCTACATTACGGGTTTTGGATGCTTTGATTTTGATATTATAAATTTGCTTGAGTTGTTGGAGATAGGAAACCATGATGCTACTGCTTAAACTGTCTATGCTCTGAATCGCTTGCAAGTGATAGGTATTATTTTGTTTAAAAGTAATAAGTATGAATTGTCAACATTAAGTTTAGAGATATGAATTGCTTGATGACTCTGAGTATCATTAAAGTTACTGCTAAAGGATAAAGGAAAATCAATAATTAGGATTATTTGGAAATGTAGATTGTTTAGGGTCATTAATTACCACACTTTGGTTGTTATTGAATGTGCTTGAAATGAACTATGATAACCTGAAATCTAAGAAGTACAAACCGCCCTTCTGGAATGTTAGGGTTCTTTAATTGTATACATGCTTTGGACTGTTGAAGTATATTAATGCTAAACCCTGTTCTTAATTGGATCTGTACATATTCCTTTTCTCTTATCGGTTAAAGAATGCCTCAAATTTTAATGCCTTGTTCTTTTGTTATTGCACCAAACTAACTACCATGATAAAATGATGATAGTTATAATGTCTCTAAATTGTACTTCTATGTATAATTTAATAGTTGGAATGGTTTTGTTTCCCTCGTGTATTATTTCTCTGATTTATTTTGTGGCACTCATGCATCATCCTAGGGTTTATGAAATTGTTTACATACTGCATGTCATCCTAAAATACGTAAATAGGCATGTGGAGGTTTGGGTGATTTGGTGACTTTCCATACGGTAGGATACTCCCACGTAGGGAGCAGTGTGAAAAGAGAGTTAGCTACGTGGAATCTAGGGTTCACACTTCCCCCGTTCTGAAACCCCCAATGTCTTCAACAAAGTGAGGACACCGGCTTGTGGAAACACCCCCGATGGATATATCTCCTCGTCGGAGTGACTGGTTAGGCCACATGACCCTAGGGAGTATTCCACCTTGACTTCCAGAGGAGATACGGTTCTCTTCTGGAATGCATTGTGTGATCACGCATCATTTGTATTGCATTTAAATTCTGATTCTTATTGGGCGTTAGGCTCATTGTTTTCCCTGTAATGTAGGTGATTATTTTGATGGTGACATTCCAGTTGTGGAGGAGGCATTCCAGGACGACCCCTCATCTTATCAGCCGATTTGACCTGCTGGGTGTGGCTCATATGGGATGAGAGATGATGGTATTTTGAGAGAAGAGTATTTTGGTAAATTAATATTAGTCATATTTTGAACGTATGAACAATTGTAGTCAGGGACTTTGGGATTTTTGTTAAAATATTGAAACTATGTTTTGAATTTCCTTTATTTGACCCATTTAGTTTACTCTGATATGTTTTTCTTCCAAACGAATTTCGAACGTTAAATGATTTAAAACGAAAAATTTTATATGACGTATTTTTAAAATGAGAAAAATGTATTTAAATTAATAGGGCGTTACGTGGCTACTATCAGCTGAAGGTCAAACCCGATGATATACCAAAGACTCATTTTTGCACACGATATGGTCACTTTGGGTTATTGGTTATGTCCTTCGGATTGACCAATGCGCTAGCAACCTTTATGGACCTGATGAACAGTGTCTTCCGTGACTTCCTGGACAAATTTATTATCGTATTCATCGATGACATCTTGGTCTATTCCCGATCGGAGGCAGAACATCACGAGCATTTATAGGTGACCTTATCTGTGCTTGGTCAGCATCAGTTGTACACAAAGTTTTTGAAGTGCGAATTTGGCTGAACAATGTTAGTTTCCTTGGCCACGTAATTTTCGAGGAAGGTATTTCGGTTGACTTGTCCAAGGTACAGGCAGTGGTTAACTGGTTTTAGCCGAAGAACATTGGTGAAGTGAGGAGTTTCCTGAGCCTGGCTGATTACTACAGGCGTTTCATTGATGGGTTCTCCAAGATCGCCTTACCACTTACCAGTCTTACCAAAAAGAACGTTAGGTTCTGGTGGTCCAGCGGTTGTGAAAGTAGTTTTCAAGAATTGAAACACAGGTTAACAACCGCCCCTGTGTTAGCACTGCCTTTGGAGGATGGCGACTTTAGCATTTACTGTGATGCATCGAAGCAAAGATTCGGTGGAGTTCCCATGCAGCATGGAAAGATCATCACCTATGCATCACATCAGCTTAAGGTTCACGAACAGAACTATCCTACCCATGATTTGGAGCTCACAGCGGTGGTCTTCACCCTCAAGATATGGAGACACTATCTGTATGGATAGCGTTGCAAAATCTACTCAGATAATTAATAGCCTCAAGTACATCTTCACTTAGAAGGAACTGAATATGCACCAACGAAGATGGCTTGAGTTCGTCAAGGACTACGACTGTGAGATCAAATACCATCCAAGAAAGGCCAATGTCGTTGCTGACGCTATCAGCCGAAATGTTGCAGTAATGAGCATAATATGTCAGGAAATGCCTTCCGAACTTCAAGGAGACCTTCGAGGGCTTGAGATACAGATGGTCCCTGCGCCGTTGGAAGTGGTGTTAGCACAGTTGACCTTGGTGCCATCTATTATCGAACATATAATGGAGGCTCAGTGAAAGGATGAGGTATGTAAGGATTTCAAAATGAACCTGACTTTATCAAAGTATCAAAGCTTCTCTACGTCTGTGGATGGTATGGTTAAGTATAAAAATCGGTGGTATGTGACCAGTGATTCGACGGTATGACATAAGATCTTAAAGGAAGCTCACTCATCTAACTTCTTTGTGCACTTGGGTTGTAACAAAATGTATCGGGATCTTAAAGGTCATTACTATTGGCCCAACATGAAGTATGACATCGCCGATTATGCGTCACTTTGTCAGATATGTCAACGCATTAAGGCCGAACACCAGCGACCTGGCGGTCCGCTCCACCCACTGCCAATTACCGAATGGAAGTGGAAACATATTACCATGAACTTCGTCACTTGTCTACCCAAAACCGCTCAAGGCCACGATGTGATTTGGGTAATCGTGGATCGGTTGACAAATGTTGCACACTTCCTACCGGTGTCGATGACGTACAAGATGAACCAGTTCGACGACTTATATATGAAGGAGATAATGAGGCTGCACGGTATTCCAGTTTCTATTGTATCGGATCAGGATCCTCATGTTACTTCGGCTTTCTGGAAAAGTTTGAGCAGAGCCATGGGCACCGAGCTAAAATTTAGCACAGATTTTCATCCTTAGACAGACGACCAGAGTGAAAGGACCATCCAAACTCTTGAGGACATGCTACGAGCCTGCATTCTCGATTTCCACGTAGGCTGGACAAAGATCCTATCATTGGTTGAATTCATATATAACAACAACTATCAGGCCACTATCGACATGGCTCCCTACGAGGTGTTATATAGAAAAAAGTGCAGGTCCCCATTGCACTAGGATGAAACAGGCAAGGCTACATTCTATGGACCTGAAATGGTGCAAAAAATAGCAGAGTCGATGGCACTGATCAAACAGAGGATGTTGGCAGCACAGAGCCGGCAAAAGAGTTATGCGAACAATCGTCAAAGAGCCCTTGAATTCGTGAAGGGAAGCTCAATCCTAGATAAGTGGTACCCTACACAATCATAAAGAAAGTAGGACTAGTTGCCTATCAGCTACAATTACCAGACTCCATGGCTGGCATGCACAATGTCTTCCACGTGTCCATGCTCAAGAAATATCTGGGTGATGTGGTTATACTAAACCCCTCTGATAGCATTGAGGTTCAGCCCAATCTGAGCTACAGCGAAAGACCTATTAAGATTCTCGACTCTAGAGTTAAGGAGTTACGGCGCAAACACATCCCATTGATTAAGGTTTTATGGCAGAACCATAGTCGTGAAGAGGTGACTTGGGAGAAAGTGGATGACATGTGTGCCTCGTACCCCGAATTATTCAGTGGCTAATTTTTGGGAGCAAAATTGTTTAAGAGGGGTAGTATGTAATACCCCGATCCTAATTTTCCTGTGTATGCTATGTAATTGAATTTTCAAGAATAATATATATATTATGTGGCATATTAATTCATGGTAAATTATGACGTTTATTTGTGGGGGAAATATTATGGGATTGGAGTTAAGTGGGAAGAATTGCGAGGAAGGGCTGTCCAGGGACCTTTGGACGCCTACGGACAACATGTCGGACGTAATGTGTCATCCACAACACATAAGAACTCCGGGATGGCTCCGGGGACGTGATGAGGCATCCTAACTTCTTCACGACATAGACTTTTGGACGTGTTTGCGAACGAGGTTGACAGCGTCCGCATCGAATTTGTCTAAGTCTGGAAACTTTTAGACATGTTTGCGGATGATACGGATGAGGATGACTGCATCCGCATCAAATCTATCAAAGTCTGGACACTTTCAGATGTGTTTGCGGACGAGGATGACGTTGTTCGCATCGAATCTGTCCAAAATTTGGACACTTTAGGATGACTAGGCGGACGTAGGAAACACCGTCCGAATTGAATATGTCCAATTTATGAACAAATTTGGACGACACATGCGAATGCCAAATGGTGTCCGAACGTCGATTTTGAAAGTATGGAACAGCTGGGGACGACATTTCTCGTTCGAAGCCAGAATCTAGCATGTGAGATTTAGCCTTTCGGAGGACATGTAGACGAGACCATCCATCCGCACTCATCCGAAAGATTGCAGGACAGTGAAAATTTAGGGATTTAAAATCAGATGTTTTGTCATGTAGTCAATAACTACAAAATATTTCGACAAGGAAATTCTCTACAGACAAGGAAATCACCTCCTCTAGCTACGAGTAGTCCAGCCATCATTCCTCCCCTCCTCTCCTATTCGATGATTGCCTAGTAGGTCCCTCTCTTTATCTGTAACTCATTTTTTCAGTGGAGTTCAGCTCCTTCCATTTTCTCCTCTCCTTCGTACAGCTTCTTCTTCTTCTCAGTTGCTGCGTGTGGTGGAGTATTTAGCTGTCCTTGTTAATTGCTTCAACATTGGTAAGGTAATGGGTAGTCGTTGGCTTTAAGAAGCCCTACCCACAAGTATATTGTGTGATAGTTGTGTTGGTATAGTTGTTCTGCTCTATTCAATCTCTTTGTTGTGTGTTATTATTGTTGTGTATTGTCGTAGCTACCATTATTCTCTTCTAGTAAATGTCATGCTTCTAGTTTTTGTACTTGTTTAATGACGGAATTAGATTATGATCTAAAGAAATGGTGAGGCATGAACAGAGGAATGCTAAGTAAGAATAAACTGAACTGCAATGTTAGCATGTTTTCTGTGTTATAAACATTTTTCCTTGCTACTATGTCATGCTCGTTGGTTGTATTTTACTGGGATGTTTTGTTTTATCTCCATTGTCACTTGCTATAATTCATTCCCTATAGTTTACTTGTGGTTGTTAGCATATTAGATTGTTGCTAGAACTCGTCATAAATGGTAACTCAAGAGCATAAATATTCTCTACCATGTGGTGTTGCTGTATAATAACAAACGTAATCTATTGCTCTAAATCCGTTATTGTTGTCTTTCCACTATTATATTATTGGTACTGCTATTTTCCAAATGTTAGGTTAAAAATGCATGTTTCTATGTACGAATGAATTAAGGAAGTCATGAAGAAGTTAGGTTGAATGCTAAGGATAAATGAAATAGATTCAATGCTCTGCATATGTTTCATTTCTGCCTTTCTTTGATATACCTCTTGTAAAACTTGTTGTGTTAGCTGTCTTGCTTAAACTTGATAGCATGTGAGTGCTTTACCTTTAATTTTACTACTGTTTGGTATATCCTTAATGCATGATAACTAGCTGTTAATGAGGGGACTACTGTAAACCAATCATGTAGGAATATAATTGCTGTAAATTGTTACTGCTGGTTTCATATTGTTGCTGTCATTATTGTTAGCTTGTACACGTTATTAGGTTGTCATTATTGTTCTCTTACAAAGTATGTGATTCTGCTGTAAATTATTTTAAGCATTGAATATTTATAGGAGTTGCTGTTGTCGTTGTTTTCTTAGATGTTGTTGCTTAACTAGAATGTAGATATTGCTCCTTTAAATCTCAAACATGTTAATCTACCACTTGTATAATATTTAAGCTTCCGATTTAATTGTTAAACCGACAATCCCTTATTATTAAATCTGTTGACTTTATGTATTAATATCCTTAAACACGTTCATTGTTTTAGTAGTTATATTGTCAAGCACGTTAAATTGCATCAATCTTGTCGAGCATGCTAGTTGTTGATTCAGTTTCCTTTTGAACATGATATCCCAATTGTGTGAAATCTGCCATTTACTTATTATGTGGATATTTTCCTTAAATTTCCGTTGGTTACTTCTATGAATGTTTTATTTATGTGTCTTCATGCACCATGCTAATAGAAACAAATAGGGAGTGCTGCCTTGGGACGGTACTCACATGCATTGGTAAGGGAAAATAATAAGAATAAGAAGTAGAAGTAGAAAAGTAGAAAAGGGAATTGGGAGTTGATGGGTAGCGGGTATAGTTTGTAAACTAGGCGTAGCCAATCTCTCATAGGGTATGAGAGTTCTAATTTACTTAGAAGATAATAGAAAGGCTAGATCTGATCACTACGCCATTGCACAAAAAAAAACCTTCCAGTTCCAGCTAGAAGTATGAGTAAGAAGAGACGAACGAACGAACGTAATCAAGGCTTGGGATGGGTGGCCCCCATCTCATAACGAACTAAAAGAGAGGCATAGCATAAGCTTTAACCCTCATTCCCTTTATTGGCCATTGGCTCACGTCTTTACTTGTGGTGTAGGTAATGAAATGGTGATACCAGGAGCTAAAGAAGGAGGCCCTCCCCGTGGAGCCTGCGGATTATCCGACAGAGACTAGGCGGGAGTAGACTGATGCCTTAAAGGAAGAAGAAGAAGAAGAATATTTTGTAAGGGTTAAAACGTAAACATGTTTTGTAAAGACATTAACTATGGCTTTAACAAGAATGTTTTGAACTTGTGACAGATTAACCCTAAACTTTAAGAATGTTAATTTAGATTTTTGTCTCCAATTATGTTTTAATTAAATGGCTTTCAAATTCGTTTCCGCTAGACTTTTCAAAATAAAACAAGGATTTAACCTTTTATGTTTTAAACAAGTTCAAGAAGATGTAGTAACGATCGGGATTTAAAAAGGGCACTCTGATTGAAAGCGGTATTAAACAAGGGTTTTGACGAAAGTAAAGTTTTAAAAATTTTAACTCGCTTTTCCTTAAAATTCGAAAGGAAGGATAAAAATCCGGGTCGGCACACCTATATCCAAGGAGTTGTCATCTTTGCACTCATATCTCTCTTGTCTGAGAAAAATTCACCTTGAAATTTTGATGGATGTTTTCTCACATATAATAAGTTTTTGTTTCCAAAATTCATGTGAAGAGGTTTTCAATTGACGGAGTTATTGCCCCTTAAGTTGACCCAAAAAAGCTACTGAGAAACTGTCTATCCATACCAATTTGCAAACTTTCATTTTTTATGGTTCATCATGTTCTTGGTTTCCTAAGCCAACAGTGATATTGTGTTGTTTGTAGGCACTGATTTGATTGATTAACTTCCATGTGTTATCTCGTTGAAGAAGGGTCAGTCTTTATTTAAGTTGATTAAACTTGGTATAAGAACCATCATAACTTTACTTGTGTTTTAATCAATATAGCAATTGCTAGGTGTCTGAATTTACATCTTAGTTCTAGAAAACTATATTGGGAGTGTTGGATTCTATGTTTAATGAAATTGTGATGCACCATCTTAGACTAATGTTTAGCCTAAATGTCTTATTCGAATTATCAAGAATATGTTAAGATCTTGTATATTAGACTTTGGCGATTATTGAATAAACCACCTACAGTTAGTTGAATTTGTTAGTAGTAATAAATGTTTGTTTTAAATCAGTGTTTCATATTAACAGGCTTTATATATGGGAATCAACTGGGAAGGTTTGAGATATTAAGGATAGAATGAAAATAGTTTAGAATTAGTAGAAAAGTTAAGTATACCTTCTAAGGAGAGAGGGTGAACTTGAGGTTGATGACTTGGTATTTTTGAAAGTTCGACTATGTCATAGTTTAAGTCATTTTGATGTGAAGAGCATTTTAGATCTCAGGTACATTGACCCTTTTTAGATTATTGAGCTAGTTGGTTATGTGGTTTATCAGTTTGATTTACCATCATAATTCAACTATGTTCATAACGTATTCCATGATTCTATGCTAAGTAAGTATATTTTTTATCCATCACATATTATGTCTTGAGAGGAAATTTAGCTACGAGTAGGAGACTTTGCAGTGAGACTATTGTTCTGTGCAGAAAGAATTTCAATAAGTGAAATTCTCTCCTTGTTGTGGTGATAGTTTTTTTTATTTAAAAATCAGGTTTTAACATTTGTTTTGATTTAGGATGTGAGTCTTGTAAAATGAAATTTGATTGTTGCGTTTTGGAACTCGAAGGTTTAGGAGAATCAAACATTCTTGATAGGTAAATTCTGAACATTTATGGTTGATTATCCACAATTTGGATTTATAATTTTTATTGGATAATTGGGATGTTGATTTTGAGAAAAGGAATGAATTTTGGATTTAAAAGTTGTCGTTTAATGGACGAAAATGAATTATATTTGACCCAATATATTGATAACTATTTTGGCTCTCGAAATTGCTAGAGACCATAAAAATCTGGTGAAACAGCGCGGTCGGTGTCGGGAAAGACGACTCTAAGCCATGGTGCTGTGACGACCTAGATTTTTCTTTACTTAAAAAATGAATTAAATTTAAAACTTTTATAAAACAATTGAATCCTTATTAAAACCCTCCAATTGAAATCGAAGTTCTTTTAGAAAAACCCAATCACTTAAAACTCATAACTTAAATCTTTATTAACAACGGAAGACTTTATTTATAAAATCCATTTTTCTCATTTTACAGTGGAAGCATAAATTATTCATTTTAAAAGACGGTAAATAAACTAGTATTTTACATTTATAAAACTCTTTTCTCTTTTACTTTCCTTAGCCTAGCCAACCATAAGTTTCGCACGTGCAAATCCTTCATCAATTGCTCATTGATATGTTCATCATTTTTCTCGTGCGTGTACCAAGGCCCAGTAAAAAATTAAATATGCAGTATGATCATGCCTCTCTTTAATTATTTTTGGAATGGGTTCTGCCCCAACCAATTTTTTCTTTACATTTCCTTCCTTCATTCATTCATTCTTTCTTTCATAACTCATACGTCGAGGGGGAGATTGGAGGAACCCATGTGGGAGGGAATAGTCTTCGTTGGCTTCTTACCACCTGTGTGTAGCTAGTCCCGTTCTTGACAAGGGAGAGGCATAAGTCTAGCTACCTGATTAGATCTGAACTACTCGTCCGTCCCCCAACTCCCCGTTTTCTTTTCCTTTCATTCATTTCATTTTCCTCACATAATGCATATGAGTACCATCCCAAAAGTGGCATTTTCTACTTGTTTCTATTATCATGATGCATGTCAATGAGTAGCAGTAATTGTAACAATATAAAAGTAGGAGACATAAAGCAGTAATCACAACAATAAAAAAGTATGAGATATGGAAGTCAACTAACATACTATATAGGCATGCTTGGTAATTTAAAGGAAGCAATAACAACATAGACATGCTTTGCAATCTAAGTAAAACAATAACGATATAGACATGCTTGGAAATTTAAATAAAGCAATAACAACATATACGTGTTTGTCTATTTCAATGAAAAAATAACAATGTAGGCATGTTTGGCAGTTTGAGGAAATAATAATAGCATAAACATGCTTTGCGATTTAAAGGAAACAATAATATCATAGGCATGCTTGGCAACTTAAAGAAAGCGATAACGATATGTGCTTAGTAATTTAAAGAAAACAATAACAGTATAGACGTGCTTGGCTAATCAAATGGAACAATAACAATATGCTTACATCCTAAACATGCTTAGAGATTAGATTAATAACGTGAGAGCAACATAGGCATAATATGGTAGCATGGTAGAAATGCAACCAAACAATTAAAGGAAAGACACTGCTAATTGTGTAGGGCCTCCACAGGCCAACAACTCTACTCATTTCTTACCTCGAAGCTTTAAGACGTACTTGTAGTTAATCTTTATCTTTCTTTTTCTTTTCAATAACTTCATAATTAAAACATTTACTCATTAATAATCATAACTTATTAATTTCATTCTTTTCCTATCCTTAATTTCATAGAAATTCTTGGAACCCCTTTAACACCCCAAAACGGAACATAACGCTTAACCATTATATTATAATGTGCTCAACCTAACAACTTCATCATTATCTACACTCTTAATATTTATTCAACACTTGGTAGCATTTCATAATCCATATTCAATATCCATTTCCTAACCAATTAACAAATCGTGCTCGTAAAGATGCAATATAATATTTATCTAACAGGATACACCAATAGTTATCCAATTAGTGATTAGAATCCAAACCGACAGAGTGCAATTCTGCAGCCAAAACTAAATTCAACATTTCATGCTTTCGAAAATAACCAACAAAGGACATATATTGAAAAATCAAACTTCACAGAATATCAACCCAAATAACAACACATAATTAAACTATTCTTCACAGAACTAAACCGTCCAAAACTTAATAACCATTTCCAATAGAATAAACTTCAGCACAAAATATCAATTATAGAGCTTAATCTTAAACTAACACGGTTCAACAGAAGAAAACATAATCTCTCTTCATCCTACGTCTTTTCTTTAACATAAATCTTCACATACTATTTATAAAAATTAGGAAGCACCATCCAAATAGAAGCCAACTGGACGACAAGATATCCCAATATTATTAATAAAGAAATTTGCAGAAGTCACTCACCAGGAGGACCCGAGAGCAGCATCCAACATTCCTGCAATCCAACTTCTCTAGAGGCTTACATCCCTAGTTTACAACCCACACCCATTAACAGAGCAGAAACATTCATAAAATCCATTCAGAAGTGGAGGGAATTCTCACATGGAAGAACACCAGAGAAGTTTCACCCAGTCACCGCCAGAGAGAGCTCCCTTCTAGACTCCAGTTCTCTCACACAGAGAGGCACACCAGAGAGCACTACTCCAGCCTTCCCCTCTTCCACTGCATTTCACTCGGCAGAGAACACTCCTCACCATTCCCTGCCACCAGCCATGCCCTGTCATCACGCCATTCCCTTTGCACGTCTTAGTTATCGTTTCTTCACAGCAAGAACCAGCAACAGATGGACTGTTCGAAGTGAACCGCAAGCTGAACCACAGGCCTTCGGCCGGTCCAGCATGAATGGCAAGCTCCCTACCTTGCCATCGCCAATCTATCATTGTCGGCCCCCAGAAAAATCGACAGAGCACCTAGGAGAAGAACACGAAACCCATACAATCAACTTAATACAACGTACTACAGCCGACAATTCACAGCAAGCGGAAAATGCAGCACAGAGGAGTTCCTCCAATCCCATGCCCACGGCACGACCACCCGAGTCCTAGTCTGCAATCTCTCGCCGATCAACCCCGCCGTCCGTCGCACCTTCATCCGCCGAATGGTGCCCTGAGCTCAAGCTCCCTCTTCCTCATCATGTCTCCATCTCTCTGTCTATTTCCTTTTCCCTTCATAAATTGCCGTAGGGCATTTGGCTTTAATCTTATACGAACCTGTTCAAGGGGAACCGGTTCAACTCTACACTTTCTCTTCCGTTGATTTTCCTCTAAATTTCCCCTTTTAATTATCAATTTCAACTCATTAGGTTATCATTCATTTTAATTTTGTTTAATTACCTAAATTAAATTTTCCTTCCAACTATAAATTATTTCTTCACATTTGCCTTCAAACCGGACTGGTTCAAGATAAACCAGTTCAATCCATTAAATTCTCATTTCTTGCTAAATCTCTATTTTTTGATCGAGGAAACGGGTCTGCGCCTCGTCCGCATGCGTTCTAAAAGTCCAAAATACACTTTCTAGTTTAATCCTAATCAATCCAATAAATTCCTTAAATTATAATCTTACGAATACATCCTTAGTAATACCCCGATAATTATCCAATTAATCAAAATATTCCCAATTACTTTTGAATTATTCATATTAAATTTTGATATAAAAATTCAGGGTATTACATCAACCAAAAAGAGCCTCGACCCTGGTTTGCAGCTCAGGCCTAGTTCTAGGTCATTGCCTAGCTCATTTGGGTGGTGGCTCAAACCTCGTTTTGAGTCCAATTTAGACTTTTGACCCAATAATTCTTGGGTTGCTTTGGAGCCTATTTTGGTCCTATTTTAGACTTTTGACTCAATCATTCTTGAGTTATTTTCCTTAGCCAAAAAACTTGAGATATAAAGAATTAAATTTTTAATCTTAATGTTGTTGAGGGTATGATCATGATGTGAAATGGGATCATTCTATTATTGATCAAGCCTAAAAGATTATCATGGGTAAATGCAAGGTCAAGCATAGGTGGAAATTTAAGAGAACAATTAAAGGACTTTCCAAAGCTGTCCTCCTTTTGACCTCTGAGGCATATTTGATTATTTTGGCATTCCAAACGATGTCATTTCAAAATGTGTTCTTCATGAAGATTTTAATAAACGTTTTAAGCTTTCTAACGCATGTTAGATTGTTTAATTCAGAGTCCATTTAAAAAGCCCAACGAACAGAGAGCAAAAGTTTAAGGGAAGCCCGAGTTTCCAAACTTGGAGATCAAGAAACTCAAGATGTCAAAGTCATTCAAGTGGACGGCTTCAACAAGGCCCAATGAAAAGAGCAAAGGCCCAAACCCATGAAGATCAAGTGAAGCTCATTCACTTAATACAATGGAAAGAATCCCAAGAACACATGCTTGAAAGACAAGAAAGTTAATCAAAGGTTATCAAGTCGTAGATCAAGGAAACTTTTTAAATCGGTCAAGAATCGCAACAAAAAAGATCCACGTATCTAGGAGATCTAGATCCACTTATCTAGGTTATCTTTTATGTAATTTTTTTTGAATTTATGTTCGTAAAATGCTATATAAAGCCACCTAATTTATGTTTTAGATAGTTGAGAATTGAATACAAATTAAAACTTTGCTTTGATTCAGAAATTGGAGTCATATTTTTCTTTTCTTTGGTGAGTTATATCCAAAGAACTTTGGTGAGTCATATCCGAAGATCCTCTTGTGTGAGTTGTATCACAAGAGAACCTTGCATTCACATCCTTATCCAAGGAGGTGAGAAGTGGTGCATTCATCCATAGTTCATCCGTCGGCATTCCTTGCGCGCATCATTTGGTATTAGAGCTAAACATATCATTGCACAATCTTTTTCTTTATGAAGAGTTGAGGAGACCCCGAAGCGGTACAAAATCCACGTTGGTTGAACCTTCAACATCTCACTCCCAAGAAGACTTGTGGGAACTTGTTCTCTCACTACAACGAGATATTGCTCAAATAAAGATGAATCAAAACCAACAACGGGCTCAACATCCCCCTAGCACCATTGTAGAAAACATCACAAGAGATGAGGGCGAAGAAGGGACATTACTATCTTTGGAGCCTCAATTAGAAGAAGGAGATTGCCAAGAAGAGCAAGTACCCAATATGATAGACGACCAAGTTGACTCTGTGACCACAACAACACAAAAGGAGCAAACTTTTCCTGTTCCATGCTCCAACACGAATGAGGTTTGCTCTTTGGATATTAAGGAAGAAATATGTGCCAACATGGTTCCCTTGGTCATATTTAAAGGAAATAGCTTGGAAATATTAATGCATGACATCTCGTACAAATATGGTGACACAAGATATGATTCGAGGTTGAATCCTTTTCAACCCCAGGAGGATGATGTGAAATGGGACTATTATATTATTAATCAATCCTCAAAGATTATCATGGGTAAATGCAAGGTCAAGCATAGGTGAAAATTCAAGAGAATAATTATAGGACTTTCCAAAGCTGTCCTCCTTTTGACCTCCGAGGCATATGTGATTATTTTGGCATTCCAAACGATGTCATTTCAAAATGTGTTCTTCATGCACATTGTAACCAACGTTTTAAGCTTTCTAACGCATATTAGATCGTTGAATTCGGAGTCTAATTATTATGGTAAAAGCCCAACGAACAGAGAGCAAAAGTTTAAGGGAAGCCCGAGTTTTCAAACTTGGAGATCAAGAAACTCAAGATGTCGAAGTCATTCAAGTGGACGACATCAACAAGGCCCAATGACAAAAGGCCCAAGCCCATGAAGATCAAGTGAAGCCCATTTACTTAATACAATGGAAAGAAGCTCAAGAAGACATGCTTGAAAGACAAGAAAGTCAATCAAAAGCTATCAAGCCGAAGATCAAGAAAACTTTTTAAATCGGTCAAGAATCACAACCAAAAAGATCCACTTAACTAGGACATCTAGATCCACTTATCTAGGAGATCTAGATCCACTTATCTAGGTTATCTTTTACGTAGTTTTTTTTAATTTATGTTCGTAAAAAGCTATATAAAGCCGCCTAATTTTATGTTTTAGATAGTTGAGAATTGAATACAAATTAAAGTTTTGCTTTGATTCGGAAATTAGAGTCATCTTTTTCCTTTCTTTGGTGAGTTATATCCAAAGGACTTTGGTGAGTCATATCCAAAGATCCTCTTGTGTGAGTTGTATCATGAAAGAACCTTGCATCCGCATCTTTGTCCAAGGAGGTGAGAAGTGGTGCATTCATCCATAGTTCATTCGTTGGCATTCCATGCGTGCATCAGATCATTAAGTTTTGAGGCTTAGTGTTTGGACTCGACATATTTTGGACTTTTGGTTTTGGATTGAGCTTTGGTTGTTGGTAAGCCCACATGAAGTAGGGATTTATTTTTATGTCCAACATTACATTGTTTTCAAAATATTTATTTTGAGACGTGTTCTGATATAAAATGATGAGTCTATTTTTATGGGTCGTCTGTTTTCAAGGTATATGTATATGTATTTTCATTGGACATATTTTATTTTGAACATGTATATTATTCTTATTGATCACCTTGGTTATTTGAACAAAGCTTGATTAACACATGTGGGAGTCCTTTCTTCATTACACATATTCGATCGATATAGGATGTGTTTGTTGTGTTGTTAACTAGAGTCATTAGACAGCTAAATATGTCGTGCCCTAGATGAAAAAGCCTAACCTGATCAGGGTCATTGTGGCTATTGTGATAGTCTGAGTATTTCCATTATTTATTTTTATTATGCCATGGGCATGGTATACTTGGGATCCATAAGTGGCTTCATTTTTATTATAATTTTTTCGTTGATAGTAGAGACTTATTTTAAATACGTGTCACACTACAGTGGAGGGTTTTGATATTTTCCCTACTGGTTATTTTCTACTCAATTTTTATTTAAATGTTTTATTCATGCCATGCTAGCATAATTTTTTTGTACTTTTACATTGAATGTAAAACTCTACCCCTATTAAGTTTACTCGACTCATCCTAAATGACTTCTCCTCTTACTGGATTTAGTTCAGAAGATCCCCAATTTTTGAAGCAAGTTCAAACTCAGCGAGTTATTTCTAGTCTTATCATTTCTCTTTCGAGAGTTTATTTTTCAAAAGTCGAGATTACTTTGAATTTTTGCTTTCATTAGACTTTGTATTTGCACAATTTTTTTTGGGCCTAGTCTTGTTTTTAGTATGGGTTGGGTGGCTCAATTTGTTTTCGGGTCAGGTTGCTCTTTGTTTTATCTCAATTCCCTTTAGGGCGTGACATTAGTTATAGTAAAAAAACTCGCGATTATAATTCGATTTTCATAGTGATATTATTCTCTGTTTTTTATTTTTTCCCGCAAGGATTTTTCCACATAAATCTAGTGTCATACTTTCGTATTTTTCTTTTTTGATTGTCAGTTGATTTAAAAATTAGTATCAGAGCTTGGTGTGGAGAGATTATAGATCCCGAATTTTAAAATTTGTTGAAACATCAATTCTCTCTAGTCGTGACGCATTGAACAAGGATTTTCATAATTATTTTCTTTTAGAAAATTAAAATTTTTGAAAAAAAAAAAGAAAAAAAGAGGAAAAATTGTTGCCCTTGTCATTCATCTTCTTCATGAAGACTTCTTCTCTGTCACACAAAAATAGCAGCTGCCAATGGTTCTTGATCACCCAGGCCATCCATTTGCCAATTGAAGATCGACATCTCTATATTGACTATCCGCCATCTCCAATCAATATTCTCCTTTTGTATGTTGTCTTTCTTGTGGAGAAGAAAGACATCAACCCAACATTGATGATTTTTTAGTAGAATTTTCTTCCCAAAGTTTTGATTTTTAACTAGAATATCATATTCATAGTTTCATCTTCTCTGCAAAAGCTTTATTGGAAAAATTGTGATTTTTCCATGAATATTTTAAATATTTTCGCACTAATTTTGGTTAAATATTTAAACTTTGTTCGAATTTTAGTTAAAAATCCAAAATTTAATCATTTGAGATTTTTGGTGAGATTTGTGAATTTTGGGTGGATTTGATTTGATATTTTTAGACAAATTTGAAATCACAGGAATATCTCAATACTCGAGATTATTTTCACTTAAAATTCAATCAAGTTAGAATTTTGTAATATTTGGAATTGTTTTGCCATTTTGATTGATAATTTGGGGCTGATAAGTTATTGTTCGAACATCTGAATTTTTTGTTATATCTTTTAGAGTCTTATGATATTCTTGATTTTTCGCTTTAATATTTAGGATGTGAATATTTTATTGAAACAAATGATTTTGTGTTAGATATTTTTAGAAAATTGTGTTTTGCAGCGATGAGACCTTTGAAATAGATCTTTCACTTTTAAATCAAGATTTTATATTTTGTTATGGGAGGATAAGGATAGTGGAATTATAAAGGATTTTGAAGAACAAATTTAATATGACAGATAGAGATACGAGATATGGTCGACTAGATTTGAATGATGCTTTGTGGAATTAGAAGATGTCATCGTTGTGGTTTAAGTGTTTCTTAAACCTGGTTAGCTTCATAATTTATCCTTGACGACTTTTAATGTTTAATGATCTGTATCTTTATTTGAGATGGGCATGTGGGCCCATATTGCAGATCTTCTTTAAAGTTGTACAAGAGGAAGACTTACAAATTTATTCCTTGCATCAGAATTTGATTTGAGATGGAGATTGTCAGAATTTAGTGTATTACATTCTTTGTGGGTTGGGCTAACAAGTTCACGTTTTGAATCTCTTTCATAAAATTTGTGTCACGATGAAGTTTGTTAGAATTTGGTATGATTCGAATTATATTGGGGTCGGACTAGTGGGCCCACACTGTGAATCTTAATTTTAGGGTTTTGTTTTTTCTATAAATTTATGTAAGATAGAGTTGTAAAACTTGAGAATGTAATATAATCTTAATAGTGATATTATCGTTCATTTTGTAATAGATCTTACCTAGTAAAATTAGATGGCTCAAAGTGCAATACTTAAAAAACTAAATAAAATATCAAAAAAAGCTAATGCACTATAACGTTGGCTTACATATTGGTCTATCAGCAACATTGAATAGTATAATAACAAAAGTTCAAAATAAATAAGCATGTGCAATAAATGTAACTATCGTAAGGATGGTAAAGAACAAAAATCTGAAATGAAATGAAACTAGAGAAAAAGACTACAAATATCTCACCAAGGAAAGTTATTCGAATAGAATATTGAGGAAAGAAATATGAGGTCTGACTCAATTTTGTGCCGATGTTCCAAATCCCTCTATCTATGACCTGAAAAGTGTAGAGTCGTTTGGGTGAGCTAATTATACTCAACTAGAGATTTCAAGTATTATATTAAATGTTTTTAAAATAATAAGTGTGCATGCAAGTGGTAAAACCAACGCCGAAAAATCAGGTTTCAAGAACCATCAGTAAGGTCAAGTATAAAATAGTGCACTATACTATGGTAAATAATAAAAGAGGCACTAAACAAAACCATCAGGGAAAAGGAAGTCTGGTGCTATAGGTGTAAAAGAGAGAAGATGATCTTCAGATGATCATGACATAAACAACAGACTATCATTAGGTTTAGAAATTTTCACATAATATGACATCGTAAGTGACCCCATAACATGCTTGCATAACGTTAACCACATATTCAAACATTAGTATGTGTACCACAGACAATGACCCTCTCACGGGTAAAACAAACTAAATATGCATGACCAATATGAACAATAATAATAAAATGTATGTACAAAACAAACATGCTAGGAAAATATGCATATATAATGAAAATCGATATGTTGTAAGGATGTGTCACAAGTATTTGAGAACTATCTCAATAAATTTGGATAACCCTGAAATACACCACTGAATATAATAAATAAAATCTATACCTCAACCGGTGTCAACCTTCCAACACTACTAAAAACCAATATCCAAGAAATCCAAATAAATCTTGTAATATCTCAACACCTATAATTGTACTTACATCAGTATATTTGTAAAATATGTGTTGGATCTTATAATAGGGATAGAAACTAACTTAGGAATCCATAGAATAAATCTTCAAAAATGATCCTAAACAGGTGATGTGGATCAAAGTACAACAAAACTTCAAGCCCAAAGACAATGATTCATTGCAAGGCATTGGAGGTCCAATGACGAAATCAAGAACCAAGAAAATGGATAAAGTATTGCAAAGCTTAATTGTGGAGGTCCAATTGAAAGAATCACCTCAACATATATTAGAACCAATAAAAATGCGAAGTGTGTATGAAGAAGCAATGGTGAAAGAATGTGCAAATGACAACAAAAATGAAGGGATTCATTATTCTAAATGGGCCGACTAAAAGGACAAAAGTTATAAAGTTTAAGATTTTGCCTGAGTTTTCTACACACCAAAAGTGATATGAAGACTTGGGCTAGATCAAGATTTCAAATGGATCTGTGATCTTCACTACAATTTAAGTAGACATCTTAAGCTTTCCATAGACACAAAGATCACAAGATTCAGAGGAGATTTGATCATTCAAATAGTATCTCGAATTCTGCCCAGATTCAACTCTTATTTAGGCAGCCAATATACCACTCCAAGTTTCCTATTTTTCCTAATTTTATTTATTAAGTTTCTAAAGTTTTTTTTGTTAACTGTTAAGCTTCCAAATCACTAGGATTCAGAATAATATATGTTTAGGATTATTTGCTATTATTTTAGGGATATTTTTTAAATTTATTTAGACATATTTGTAGCCTATTTAAACACAAGCTTGTACTTTATTTGGAGGATGAATATACAAGAACTTTGAGGGTTTCTGTGAGAATTTTCTCTTTTGTTCTATGAGAAGAACTAGATCTTTTTCAAGCTTAAACTTGGAAGATCAACTTGATAACTTTGGCTCTAATCAACAAGTTTGATTAGGGTCAAGTTCCTCAATTTGATAGTTTTGATTCTTATCTCTTTATAGATAACGGGTCAAGCTCCTATACTTGTTTCAAGGGCGATCCCAATTCTAGTTTCCACATTATTGAAGGGTCTTGGATTTGATATATCTGTGGTTTCTCTCATCATTTGGTATCAGAGCAAAGGATCTGAGATTCAAGTTTCTATCTTTGTTCTTTTGTTTCCTTCTAATTCTTGTTGTTTTCTTGTTGTTCTTCTTATTCTTTATATTTTTCTTGTTGTTCTTCTTGTTCTTCTTGTTCCTTAATTTCTTTTTCTTCTTCTAATTATTGTTCTTGCTATACAAAAAAAGATAGAAAAATTTTTACTTTCTAGCAAAAGGCATATTAAAATAAATGTAGGAAGAAAGTTCCACCTTTTTTGCAAAAGCCAAAAGAAAACTTCCAAAAAAAAATTCTTTCTAGCAAAAGTCTTTTTTTTTTTTTGCAAAATTTAAGTTTGTTCTTCTTGCAAAATTCAAAATCAAAGAAATTTATCCAAAAAAATATCATTCATCATTGTTGCTATCCTTTGATTATTTTTTAGTATCAATCCTATATTATTCTTGGTAATTTCGTGATTGTATTATTCTTTCCTTATTTGATACATTTCCTTAATCCTTCTTAAATTGATATATTTTCTTAATAGTCTTCTTTCCTAAGTCTTCTCTTACCATAATCGTTAACTTTCCAAAATTGGTTCTTTCCTTATTTGTTTTCTTTCCTTAGTTGTTTTCTTTTGTAAATTGTTTCTTTCTACAATTGTTATCTTTTCTAATTTGTTTTCTTTCCTTAGTTGTTTTCTTTCCTAATTGTTTCTTTCCATAATTGTTATCTTTTCTAATTTGTATTCTTTCCTTAGTTGTTTTATTTCCTAATTGTTTCTTTCCACAATTGTTATCTTTCCTAATTTTTTTTTTCCTTCCTTAGTCATTTTCTTTCATAAATTGTTTCTTTCCATAATTGTTATCTTTCCTAATTTATTTTCTTTTCTTAGTTGTTTTTTTTATAAAATTATTTTCTATTCTTAATCATTAACCTTCCTAAATTGTTGAGAACCTTTTGAATAGCTATCAAATTCTCCTAAAAAAATCATTGATTCTACTTTTCTTGGAGATTGAAATCCTTGGTTTGAAAAGTTTGATCTTACTTATTGAATTTTTCTTTGATCAAAGTTCTAATTAAACTGCTAAAAGAGAAAATTGAGAAGTAAAAGGCAAGAAGGTGAGATTATTATAAAAAAGCCAAGATTTTGAGTGAAACACGAGTGGAGAGACATTGATTTGAGTGTAAAAATGTGAGGGAGTGTGTGAGGTCAATTCTTTCACTAATTTTATTCTTGTTTTGCAATAACAAAAAAAAACCATCAGTAGTAAAGGTGAACCTTGTAAATTTAATCTAAAGTTCTACATGAAGACCGTCCAAGATCAAATAAAGGTCTTGAACATGAGATTGGATAACATGTATTCTCCTAGAAGTAATACTTGACGGAGCAAAATACACATACAAGATGAGTACGAGGAATTTGAATATGGAGATTGATGTTTCAAAGGAGAAAGAGGTGCTAAAGCAAACTATGAAGATGGAAATCTCAACAACATCAAGATGACGATTCCTTCTTTCCAAGGTAAGAGTGATCTTGAATTATATTTGGAATGGTAAAGAAAAATTGACAAAGTTTTTGATGGAATTCACGGATTATGCAAGTGTTTGGTGGATTCAATTGGTAAGAAATTGCAAGAGGTATGGTGAAAGACCTGTACTGATGTAGGAAGATATGAAGGTAATTATGTGTAAAAGATTTATTCCTAACCATTATTATAGAGACTTGTGTAGGAAATTGCAAGGTTTGACTCAAGGCTCTAAGAGTGTGGAGGAATACAACAAACAGATGGAAGTGGCCATGATTAGGGCTAACGTGGAGGAAGACATTGAGGCTACAATGGCACAGTTTATTGGTGGGCTAAATAGAGAGATCTCAGACATTGTGGATCTATAGGAGTTGTTCCACAAGGCCATAAAGATCGAGAGGCAATTGAAGTCAAAGTGAAATTCATAGTTTGGGTCAATCTCTAGCTCATCATGGAAGTCTAATTGGAAGAATGATAAAACAACTTCAAAACCAAAGGAGGAGATCAAAGGAAAGACCTCAAACTCTAACCCAATTAAAGGTAAGACCAAAACTTCTACACCTATTAAGTCTAGAGAGGTTAAATGTTTTAGATGGCAAGGTTTTGGTCATATTGCTTCTAATTGTCCAAATAAAAGAGCTATGATTGTTTTGGAAAATGGTGATATAGAAAGTGTTAGTTAAACTGATAATGAAATGCCGCCTTTAGAAGATTGTAGTGATGTAGATGTGGAAGAACCCGTGAGAGGTGAATTATTGGTTACTAGAAGAGCACTCAACATTCACTCTAAAGAAAATGCCGATGACGTGCAAAGAGAGCATATTTTTCATACTAGACACCATGTGAAAAATAAGGTATGTAGTTTGATTATTGATAGTGGAAGTTGCACTAATATTGCTAGTATTTTGTTGGTAGAAAAGTTGGGCCTAGAAGTTGTGAAGCATCTAAGGCCATACAAACTACAATGGTTAAGTGATTGTTGAGATGTAAAAGTGACTAAACAAGTTAAGGTTGCACTCTCAATTGGTAGGAATAAGGATGAAGTTCTTTGTGACGTGGTACCTATGCAAGCAACACACATTCTTTTGGGAAGAACTTGGCAATTCGATAGAAAAATCAAGCACAATCGAGTTAAGAATAGTACTTCTTTATTCAAGGTTGAGAGACAGTAATCCTAATACCACTTAAACCATGGGAGGCTAGTTAGGACTAAGAGAGAATAGCAAAAGAATTCAAAAAAAACGAGAAAAGCCAATGAGTGAAAAAGAAAAAAAAAGAAGTAAGTAAAAAAGAGAGGAAAAAGAGAGAAAAATCAAGAGTGAGGGGAACACAAAGGCAAATGAGAACGAGAGAAAAAAAAGAGGAGAGTGGAATAGCAAGGAAAAGTGTGGTGAAAAGTGTGATGTTGGCAAGGTAACAAGTATTTGTACTTTTATAGAATGATGTTTGTCTTTCAACTAATGATCTAACCGATTATCTTTCAAGTGTTGTTTCTTCTCTTTTGCAGGAATTTGAAGATGTATTTCCTGATGAGTTGTTGAAGGGATTACCTCTTCTAAGAGGGTTTGAACATCAAATTGATTTTATACTGGGACCTTCAATTCCTATTCGACGACATATCGTGCTAATTCTGAAGAATTATATGGTGCATGTTTATTTTCAAATTTTGATATAAAGAAAGGATATTACAAAATTTGCTTGAAAGAGGTGATGGGTGGAAAACTACTTTTAAAACAAAGTATGGTCTTTATGAGTGGTTAGTAATGCCATTATGTTTATCTAATGGGCCTAGTACTTTTATGAGGTTAATGAATCATGTGCTTAGATATTTTATGGGTAAGAATAGTATTTTTTGTTGTTGTTGATAGGTTTAGCAAAATGGCACACTTTAGTGCTTGTTTAAAAACTAATGATGCTACATATATTGCAGTTTTATTTTTAAGAAAAATTGTGCGGTTATATGGATTACTTAGAACTATTGTGACGGATAGAAATGTTATGGAGGACTTTATGGAATAGACTAGCTACAAAACTTTTATTCTCCATCGAAGCTCACCCTCAAACGGATGGATGAACAGTTAATAGGACAATTTCTACCTTGTTACAAGCTATAATTTCTAAAAGCTAAAAACAACGGGAGAAGTGTTTACGGCATGTTGAGTTTTCATATAATAGGGTTATTCAGACTACTACATCTTACTCACCATTTGAAATTGTTTACAGCTTTAATCCTTTAACTCCATTAGACATTTTACCTTTACCTACTAATAAGTTTGCTAGTCTTGATGGAAAGAAAAAGGCCAAATTTGTTAGGGACTTACATTCAAAGATAAGGGAGAACGTTGAGAAAAAGAATGAACACTATGCAAGGCAAGCAACAAAGGTTGAATGAGAGTTATCTTCGAACCCGAAGATTGGGTGTGGATTCACTTAAGGAAAAAAAGATTTGCTAATCAATGAAAGAACAAGTTGCAACCTCGAAGAGATGGTCCCTCCAAGTCTTGGAGCACATCAATGACAACGCTTGTAAAATTGATCTACCTAGTGAATATGGTAATGTAAGGGACACTTTGAATGTCAGTGACTTATCTTTGTATGATGCAGGAGATTCAAGGATGAATCTTTTCGAGGAGGGAGGGAATGATGTGGATCAAAGTACAACCAACTCAAGTCCAAAGACAATGATTCATTGCAAGACATAAGAGGTCCAATGACAAGATCAAGAACCAAGAAAATGCACGAAGTATTGCATGAGTTAACTGTGGAGATCTAAGAGAAAGAATCAACTCAACATATTTTAAAACCAATAAATATGCTAAGTGTTGATGAAGAAGCAATGGTGGAAGAATGTACCAAGGATAACAAAAATGAAGGGATTCATTATTCTAAATGGGCTAACTAGAAGGACAAAAGCTATGAAGTTTAAGATTTGGCTTGAGTTTTCTGTGCATCAAAAGGGATATGAAGATTTGGTCTAGATCAAGATTTCGAATGGATATGTGATCCTCATACAAATTAAAGTAGACATCATAAGCTTTCCATAGACACAAAGATCACAAGATTCAGAAGAGATTTGTTTATTAAAATTGAATCCTAAATTATGCCTTGATTCAACTCTTATTTAGGCAGCCAACATACCACTTCCAAGTTTTCTATTTTTCCTAATTTTATTTATTATTTTTCCAAAGTTGTTTTTGTTAACTTTTAAGCTTTCAAATCACTAGGATTTGGAAGAATACATGTTTAAGATTATTTTCTATTATTTTAAGGATATTTTGTTAATTTATTTAGGTATGTTTGTAGCCTCTTTAAACACAATTTTGTACCTTTTTTTGTAGGATGAATATATATGAATTTTGAGGGTTCTTGTAAGAATTTTATCTTTGGTTCTTTATGAAGAACTAGATCTTCTTCAAGATTAAACTTGGAAGATCAACTTAATAACTTTGGTTCTAATTAACAAGTTTAGTTATGAGCAAATTCCTCAACTTGATAGTTTTGGTTCTTATTTGTTTTATGGATAACGGGTCAAGCTCCTATACTTTTTTCAAGAGCGATCCCAATTCTAGTTTCCACATTGTTGAAGGGTCTCGGATTTGATATATCTGTGATTCTCTCATCAACAGGGCGGGGCGTTGCAACACCAAACATTTGGCTAGCACCGCAGCTCGGTCAAACACAATGCCTTGGCTTGACACATGTCAAATTCCTGTGCATTCTTAAAAAAACAATCTAGTGTCGTATATCAATGACACAACCTTGGACAACATTCAACACCACCACATTGCTAGCATTTTATGTCATGCAGCCGACTCAGGACCAGAATGGGTTTCTGAATTTCGTCAACACAATCTTTCCAATTTTGTCAACATCAAATGACTTTGAACCCAAACCAAATAATTTATTAGTATTGTTCGTGCATCAATTACCAAATTTATCCATCAAATTTGAGTTTTTAATCCAAAAATCTCAATCTTCGATAAAGACTCTGAAATATCAAGAAAATGGGTTTCAAATAGACTTATATTTAATAATGTAATGAACCAGTTTTTTTACATTTTGAAATATGTAAAATTTAAAAATTTTCTTTTATAAAAACAGCGGAAGACTTTTCATTCTTAAATTTATTTAAAGACGATAATAAACATCCTTTTCTTAAGATATTTTATAAAACATAGCGGAAGAATAAATAAATAAAACAAAGTATTTTAGAACACAATAATGAAACATTTACAATTTAAAACATTCATTAAAACTTTTACAAAACCTTTTAACTATTTCTTTACAAAACTTTTTATGTTCCCTCTTTTCTTTAATCCTTTAGTCTAGCCAGCTACAAGATCCGCATGTGCAAATCCTTCATCAACTACTCCTTATCCTATTTCCCTGCATACCTACATCAACAAAACTTAAACTAATGAGTCTAACGTTCAGCAAGTGATATAAAAATAAACGTAAACTTGCTATGCATCTTTGAAATCCGTTTTCTGTTTCTATTTCTGTTTTTCTTTTCTTTTTTTACTATTACTTTTTTATAGAACTATGATGAACTGTGATGAATTGTGATTCTGGTAAACGAAATCATGATGGTGACCCAAACAAATGTTGGGTGAACCTGACCATCAAGATGAAATTATACCATTTACCCCGTGATGAACTGTGATGAGCATTAATTCTGGCAAACGGAATCGTGATGGTGATCCAAACAGATGTTGGGTGAACTTGACTGTCATGATGAACTTATATTGTTTCCCCTTTTCTGATAACATTTCATTAGTAAACGGAATCATGATGGTCAGCCAAATAGAAGTTCGACGAACTTGGCCATCATAATGAACATATACCGTTTACCCTTCTTTACTTTTACCTTTCTCATGTTATTTACATTTATTCATATCTCATTTTCGTTATCGTTTTCTTTTCAAAACCGTGCATAAAACTATTTTTGTATCGTTTTGAAAACCATGATGCATGATGCTCATGAATTCATACAGTCTAATCTCCTTTATGTAGGGCTTAAACATGCTTAATCTCATTATCACTATCTTTAACTCAAAACTAATAAACATATCATTAAAAGAACCTTTATCTAATAATCACGTAGTAAACATTAATACAATTCTCAGAACATGATCACAACCTAACTTAATAATCTATTAAAGCAGTAAACAATCAACATACAATTCCTAATTATTGCGATGTAGTGTCCGAAGGCCAAAACACATACATATCAACTTACCTCGAAGCTTTCACCCATACCCGCACTTAACCGTCTTCCCTCTTCCTTTTCAATATCTTCAAAATTAATAATATTTAATCATTAATAATCACCGATTATTAATCTCATTTTCATAGTCCATTATCTTCAACAACTTTGATACCATTAATCCTTATTCATTATGTAATAGAATTGCGTAATCCAAATTACAACATGCCCATTTAACCAAAACAACATAACAGAACACAACCCCCACCAATATCCAGTAAGCATGCACACTACAGAGAGCATTTTAAACTAACAGATCATTCCTTAAAGTAGTAACTAAATCACATTTAATGGATTACCCTTGTTGATAAACCCATTAAGCAACGAGTACAGATCACACTCTTCAACCGTGACCAAAATCAACAGCAGTGCAACACATTTACATCCCATTCGAGATTTCAATAACTAAACAGACTATTAATCATCGAAACATTTAGCTCCCAATATTAACATGCATGCCACAGAACACTAGTTCACGAAACAATGAAACAATAACCAACATAGAGCATCTATCCATTAAACAGACAATACAGAGAGCCTTAACCACTTAGAATCCACAAAGGCACAAGGAAGACTTCATTACCCGAAGGCAGAAGCTCGCACTTCACCCAGAAACTTCCACACTTCTATTCTTTCCTCTTCTTCTTTCGGCCACGTTCTCTCTTCTCCAGAGAGAACTTCCTCTCTTTCTTCCTTCGTTTTCTTCTTCTCTCTCTCACCGGAAGCTCACTGCATTCACTAGAGAGCACAAAACGCTCACAGCACTAGAGAGCACTCTCCGTCTTTCCTTTGCCCTCTCTGCCTATCTATTTTTCTCTTCACGGAGGCATCCAATATAAGCATCCCACAATCCCTATAAACTTCACCTAACACCTCTCTAATAATGCCAACTGTAAAGGGAGTGATGCGGAGAAATCACATAAGAGATCTCGCATTGGGATATTCAATCTATCTTCTCGAGTAACCAACTTCACGTGGGAGCGAACGAGATGAATGTCGATCGATAATCACCGGTCGATATTAGGCAATCAACCGCTGAGCCATTGAAAATCAAAACAGGTGGGAGTGGTCGATATCTTCATTAACCGCTAATTCCCAGTTGATAGCAGGCGATCAGCCGTCGCAACATTTCAAATGGATTCTCACACTTTTCAGTGGCACTGGACCAAAAATTCTCGGTCGATAGCCCCAAGTGACCGGTCCAACGCTAAAAAGTCATTTTCCGGTTGAGTAACCTCGACCGCCCCATCGACCGATCACTCGACCTAAAACCCAAATTGGAATCTGTAATATATTTTAGTCAAGTTGCTCGACCGCGTCCCCAACTGCTTGCTTCGTCCACTAAAAAACCAAGGAGTACTTTGTAATATTTAGCAGTCGACCGATTTATCAACACTCGACCGAAAACATTAACTGAACACTTCCTTAACAATTTATACTTTAATCCTTAATCAAATCTCTCACTTAACCAATTCTAATAATTCTATTACACCCAATTAATTTATCGACTATCTTTATTTTATTTTATTACGAAAAATTAGGGTAATATAGTCCATAATAAAATCACTCCTTAATTTCTAATAATTCATAATTTTCATTGTCCATGGACCGAGGCTAATTCTAGGTATTACAAATAATATTAATGATATCCATGTAGACTACACTCTATAACATTGATCTAAAGTAGTTTGGTCAAAATCTCAAAATTTAAATCGAATTCCCACGATAAAATCTAAATTTTATATACAAGGGGTGAAATCGATGGCGAGGATTGACTTGCCTGCTAAGAATCTTTGACAATAACAGAAATCAACATATCCAAAACCGGATCATCTTTAAAACTTGCAGCACCACGAATTTGGCAAGTTCCCTTTCTCTCAATGTGATTTTCAGTGTGATTCCTTAGAAGAAAGAGATGCATTGAATAACTATTCTAGCCCACTAGAACATGGCCATCAGTCATGCCAGACTATTTTGAATAAATCCATGGTTTAAATAAAATGTGCGTCACCTAAAAATTGAACAACTCAAATCCATTAATGTACCTCCATATGAACTAATATTTTCCAGCGGCCACCGACATATCAAAAGTAGCAGTTTCTACAGTTTAAAAATTTTAAAATTAAATGATTAAAGTCTTAAGTTGGATGAGTTATGTAGCATATGAAATGTGTACGCAACATATTGCACTCATATTTGAACATATTTTGTGCGTGCGGGTGCGCATGCACACACACACATGTATCTACATGTGGAGAAGCACTTATTAGTTTCTTGTATACAAACACATAAATCATTTTGTTAGAGTTTAATGACCCAAATTTTATTTTCACTAGACTCAAAAATTTTGCTAAATTTGAAATAAAATTACAATTTTTTCATAGGAGTATCAAATACATGACCCTATTTATTTCTTATTTTTCACATAAATTTTCTAGGGTTTACTTATTTTGTCACACATGAAAGCATCTATACCTTTTGATAAACTATCCATAACTTTGCATTCTAAAGTGATTTTTTCTCCTCTAGAAGATTTCAATGTAAATCTGGGTGTTAATTTTTCTTTTTTATGTTCTTGACTTACTTTTTGTGTTAGACCTACTCAATTTTCCTTTCTTGTAGAGTATTCTTTTTTATGTTTTCATGAATAATGGAGATTGTAGTGGTGATTTTGATATAGACCTAAAGGCTATAAATGTAGGTTTTATTGAAAGATAAAGGTTTTCAATAAAAGCAAAGTCCTATAAAAAGGTTTTTTTCGGAAAATTGGATGCATGTCTCCTAAGAATCACCCTAGGTAAAATGAATCACACATTACAACAATTGAGAATAATAAAACAAATAACTCAAGACATACAAATGTTTTATAGACTTACACTTTTAATATATTGTAACACCCTCATATTTTAATCATCGAGATATTACAGGGCGTATTAAGAGCGTTAGGCTAACGGGTATTTTAGTGATAAAGAATAAATTAGATTTAATTTGCTAATTAAATCAATTGAATGGTATTTTAAAGCTAACGAATAGGATAGGGTTAGAGATGATAAATTGTAGTACATTAATTTAATTTGATAAATTAAGTTAATAATGGGGTATTTCAAAGTTGATTGGATAAATTGGATTAAATTTAATAAATTAAATTTAATTAGTAAAGGATTTAAATGAAATGGGATTGGAAAAATTAAGCGGATAAATTAACGAAGAAGCAGTGGATGAAGAATTTGCACGCACGAGCTTGTAGGGGTGTGCAAACCGAACCGAAACCGAAGAACCGAACCGAAATCGATCGATTCGGGTCGGTTTGGTTCGGTTTTGCCTACCAAAAAACCGAGGTTCGGTTCTTTTTTGTGAGAACTTAGTGTTTTGGTTTGGTTATCGGTTTTGGTTTCTCAAAACTGAAAAACCGAAACTGAAACGCATAAATAAGTTTTTAGGGTTTTTTTTTGGAGTTCCATGTTAGGTCATTCATGCCTTCGCCTCTAGTTCTTCGTCACTTCTTCTTCTTCATTAGGTCTTCGGTTGGCCTCCACTCCCCTCTCCAGTAGTCCAACACTTACATCTATTGGTCTGCCATCGATGCTACCCTCAACAGTCGAAACTTCATTTCAGACGCTTCCATCTCCAGTGCACTGCGGTCGTCTGCTACCTAATCTGTTTCAATCAGGAACGACGAGGTTTCGCCCAAAATTTACAACACGGCTAGAGTATTCTGAGCGCCTTCGAAGTATGAATTTGAGATCAGACGGAAAGAGACTCACATGGCACACATCCATATTCGAACATTCAGTTCGTCGAAATTAGATTTAACCGACACTCAATATCATGTTCTGATCAACGATCATATGGCTTTGAGTTATACTGGTGCTATTAGGGTTGATACTTCAAGACCTATTGTATGAGTTGATTTTGAAAAGCTTGAGATTTTTTTTATTCTTGTACAAAACTCTAATTTGCATTCGTGAACGCCATTGAAGTGATCTCAGCTCCAAATGACCTAATACCTAATTTTTGGACAAAACTCTGTTTTGGAGAGAGAAGAGAGAGAATAATTTCAGTGTTATTAACTGTGTGTTTTTTTTAAATTTTTATACAATTTTATTATAATATTTGAAAAAAAAATTAAAAGAGAAAAAACCAAAATCGAAACCGAACCGAAACTGGAACCGAGATTTTGGTTCAGTTCTGGTTTGGTTCTGATTTTCCCTACAATCGGTTTCGGTTTTGTAATTTCAAAACCAAAACTGACCAGTTCGGTTTGATTTCACATCAAAACCAAACAGAACCGAACCGAACCATGCACACCCCTACGAGCTTGTGGTTGGCGAGACTACGAGAAGTTAAAGACATATTGAGTTGTAATTAATTTAAATTAAGTTTTCTTTTCTTAATTTGTAATTTAATGATAGTTTATTTTCGTTAACATATTTACGCTTCTGCAAATGTTATTATTTCCGCCATGAACGTTTTACTTTCACAAGAAATGTTTTAAGTGTTTCTAACGGCCCGGCTTGCACTTTGATATTTCTTTCATAAAAGCTTCGAATTTTAACGCGTTTTTAAAAAGTGATTTACGAAGAAAAATCTGGGTCGTTACAGTTGGTATCGGAGCAATGGTTTTAAAAATGATTTTGTACGCTACTCTGGTAATCATTTCTAAAACCGTATTTCTCGCTTGCTTTAAAACGATTTTCATAAAAGTCGAACTAGTAATGTAGCCTGCCTGCCATCACAAGCCTCGACGTGGAAATCGTTCATCGACTGTAAGTACTTTAATTTAATCGCTTGTACTTTATTTAATCGCTTTACTTGTTTTCTTTAGCACGAATATTTATTTTTGATGATGATGCTAGAGTTAAAGAATGAGTTAGTAGAATGATGATAAGAGTGGAGAATATTGGAATTGTTTTGGACATTTTTGTGCAGGTTATTTAGCTTTGGGGGAGTCTAAAAACAAGGGAGACTCTGCCCAAATTTTTTTGGAAAATAAGGAACATGATAGATAAGGGGAATAGATGTACATTAGACCAACTAGATAGTTAGTTGAAGTTAGATAGTTAAATGAGGACACTTAGATTGAATTATGCACGATTTACGAATGATTCACGAGCAACAAGAGTGAATTAAGAAATGATAAAAAGCGAACAAAAGCAAGGCTACTAATAAAGATTCTGTGGTCCGGTAGCTTAGCCCGGCACAGGAACGAGAAAAGAAAAGTAAAGAAAAGAAAATGAAAGTAAGTTAAAGAAAGGAACAACCAATGGTTAGCAGGCTTCGGTCAGAGGATGCCATTGTTGCTATACCGAAGGTCACGAACGGAAAAGAGAAATGTAATGATGATTTGAAACGTAAAAGATAAAAGTGTAAGAAAAGATGAAAGGTTACAATAGATAGAACGTAAAGGGTAAAAAGAGAGATAAGCAGGGTATAAGTGGATGGGTCTCAGGGACCAGTGCACGCGTTTCAGGATGGGCGAGATCAGCCCATCATTGGGAGAAATCCTTGATGGCGGGATACGCCAAAGGGGACATATCTTCTTAGTAGTGAGAACCATGCCAAGTGGACGCGTTTCAGGATGGGCGAGATCGACTTATTGCTGGGAAAAAGGCCTTGAGGGCGAGATACGCCAAAGGGAACAACATCTACTCGTGTTTGAAGACCATGTCTTTTACCTTGCGAAAGTTAATGACTAATAGGACTTTCCCTAGCTAAGTAACTGAACATTGAGCCCCGACCTTGGGGAAGGGATAGAGAGAGTGTTGTTGAGCCTAGACGAACAACCCAAGCACATAAAGACTGAGGTAGAAACGGATAGAGAAACAGTATGAGCACGGAAACCGAAATAGAAACTGAAATAGAAATCGAAACGGAAACCGAAACAAAAACTGAAAGAAAAACCGAAATGGAAACCAAAATAGAAACGAGAATGGAAATGGAAACGGAAATGGCTTTCCAGAAATGGAAATGGATATAGATACGGATACAGATACGGATACAGAAACAGATACAGATACGGAGAGAAAAATGGATACAGATACGGATATAGATACGGATACAGAAACGAATACAGATACGGATATAGATACAGATATGGATACAGATACGGAACACGTACGATTAAAGGAACCAAAATGGATGCCGAGGCAGAAACGGGAATGGAGACAAAAATGGAGATGAAGTTTCCAGAGTGATTTCTGGGAATGGATACGGGAATGGGATCGAAAACGTCTACTAAAACTAGTATTCATAGACAGACTGGGAAGCACAAACGGGTTAGAAACCTAAGAGGGGTAAATGGGTAATAGAGTAGCCCAGCAAAAATGTGGAAGAGTGAGTTCGATAGTTGGATCGACTTCGGTGCGAAGAGATGAGTTTGGATGTTGCCAAATCGATATATTATCTATAATTAGGCAAACGTCAATCTAAGAGGGGTTAGTATTAAGCCGAAGCCTAGTGTCAACTAGAACACCAATTGGGTAGCAAGTCAAGGGTTTGGACAAGTTAAGGGGAGAAGTATGTAACACCCCGATATTTTAATCATCAGAATATTACAGGGTGTATTAAGAGCGTTAGGCCTATGGGTATTTTAGTGATAAAGAATAAATTGGATTTAATTTGCTAATTAAATCAATTGAAGGGTATTTTAAAGGTAACGTATAGGCTAGGGTTAGAAATGATAAATTGGGGTACATTAATTTAATTTGATAAATTAAATTAATAATGGGGTATTTTAAAGTTGATTGGATAAATTGGAGTAAATTTAATAAATTAAATTTAATTAGTAAAGGATTTAATTGAAATGGAATTGGAAAAATTAAGCAGATAAATTAACGAAGAAGCAATGGATGAAGGATTTGCACGCACGAGCTTGTGGTTGGCCAGACTATGAGAAGTTAAAGACATATTGAGTTGCAATTAATTTAAATTAAGTTTTCTTTTCTTAATTTGTAATTTAATGTTAGTTTATTTTCGTTTACATATTTACGCTTCCATAAATGTTATTATTTCTGCCATAAACGTTTTACTTTCGCAATAAATGTTTTAAGTGTTTCTAACGGCCCGGCTTGCACTCTGATATTTCTTTCATAAAAACTTCAAATTTTAACGCATTTTTAAATAGGGATTTATGAAGAAAAATTCGTGTCGTTACATATATTATAACGCCCAGTTTTTATTATAACTTTAATTATAAAAATATCACATAGCAGAAGACTTTCTTTTAATTCATTTGAACGAAAGGAAGTGAAAATACTCGTAATAAATTTTTCTTTCCTTTTTCAAATTGTTTGAAGATTAAATTGTACAAAATATTTTCGTAAAATAAAATCATCTATCTTTCTTTTCCCGTTTAGCCCAAGCATCACAATATCTTTATCGAGTAAATCCAGCATCAACTGCTCCTTTCTTTCTTCCTTTATCGTGATTACCTACATCACAAGAAATAAACTATAAGCCTAATGCTTAGTAAGTAATACATGAATGTCATGTACATGATATGTCTTTTCATAAAAACATTCATTTTCAGTTTATTCTTTCATTTCCTTTCTTATCATATTACCTTTTAACATTAGGGATCTTATCCACCAAAGCCTCTATCATTGAGAAAAATATCCTCCCAAAGCCACCAATGCCTCTATCATTGGGGGAAACATCCACCTAACGCCTCTATCTAATTAGGAGAAACATCCGCCCAACGCCTTTATTTTATTGGGGACATTGTCCACCAAAGCCTCTAGCATTCAGGGAAACAACTACCCAATGCCTCTATCTCATTGGGGACATTGTCCTCCAAAACCTATATCTTTGGGTGAAACATCCGCCCAACACCTCTATCTCATTGGGGACATCGTCCACCAACGCCTCTATAATTGGGGCAAGCATCCTCCAACGCCCCTTCATTGGTGGAAGCATTTCACATGAAAATATATGTGAAAGAAAACAAGTCATTTCTTTTCTTGAAAACATGATGCTTTAACTTAATGCAACTACATACAACTTAACATGTTTCCTAAATATTATCATAATAAATCCTAAAAACAACATTACCATTTAACTCAATACCTAAACTTTCTAACACATCCTCAATCCACATTGACACGTAATATAATAATTATCTTAGCATCTTGTGATGTAGGCCAAAAAGGTCAAGCACACACAACATTACTTACTTTAAGGTCTTCACACAATGTGCTGCAATTTATGGACTTATCTCCTTGATCTTCAACACCTAACACATATGCCAATTTTTCACACTAGCACCCATTCATGGACTAATAACTTAAATCAAACATAACTTTTATCATACTCGCCCACATCCCTTAATTCCAAAACTTGAACTTAATCAACATACTGAATATTACATAATCATTCAGCTTGAATAACGTCTCACAAATATTTAAGATAAAAGACATCAAAAACTTATTCCAATATGCACCAATTCCATTTTATCTTCATAGTTTTCATCCAACTTCAACAATGCATAACTCAAGCTATAATTAATCAATTTTACTAATTCCAAAGCATATCTTTTCTTTGAGGTGACTAATATAACATAGTAGAATGATTTCACATAACCATTTTATTAAGATGACCTTAGCTTCCAAGAACCAAAACTGTAACATCCCGTAACCTTTTTCAGTATAAAAATTTTTTTTTCTTTAAAAACCATTGGAAAACCATTTCGTAATAAAACCAGAGTCATAAATATACAACGGAAGTCTTTTACAAGTAAATACCATAAACCCATTGTTTAAACTAAATATTTAAATAAACACATTAACTTAAAACATTTATTTGAAGTCATCAAATACTTAAAAGCCTTTAAAATATTTATTTCATTCCGTGAGCCATAACCACAAGTCAATGTCGCCAACAGCACAAACGCCCACACAGCAATACTCCATTAGCTACGTCCATCAACAACTTTATGCATTCATCTACTCCTTACCTACATCAATAGGACTTAATTGTGAGTCTAACGCTCAATACGTGATATAAATGTAAAACATAGAATTCACATACAATTCTATAATATTGCATAAGGTTTTCTATTTCGTTTCTCTTTTATTGTTCAAGTCTTATATCGTTATTTTATTTGCTTATATGTCGGGCGTATCAAACCAGACCATATAAACATCTGTTTACTGTTTATATGTCGGGCGTATCAAACCGGACCATATAAACATTTGTGCCGGGAGTATCCATCCAGACCACAATTGACTTCTGTGCCAGACGTATCAAACCAATCCACAATTGACCACTATTATACATGCAGTGGCTAAATCCATTCTTAATCACATAAAATAGCCAACCCTAATCCAATTATTCTGCCAAGAATAATACTACTAGTATGCACTCAACAGAATCAAGTTCAACTCAATATACAACACCATTCCATATAATAACTCCACTAATAATTGTGAGAGAAGGTCTACTTACCAACATCCAAAAATCGGCTATCCAGCTCTGTTTAACCTCATTCAAAACTTCACTGCTTTATCCTTCTTTTCTCCAAATTTCTTTTCGTCCAATTCGTCAAACCTCATCCATCAACACTTCTCAATCCTTTCATAGTTTCTTTGGAAGAAACACAAAAGCCTCACAATATTTTCCAAGGATTTCAGACTCTCTTACTGTCTATTCTTTCACAATTCTAGAAGAAGCAAGACTCTTTCACGCCAACACCTCACGCCAATATTCTCTCCAAATTTTGGCAGAGTAACCCTACAGATTTTCTCTCCAGTCACACTGCAGCAGCTCTCCTATTTATAGACAACCTGCCTAACGCCTAACATTAACTCCAGAGAAAGATCAAGGCCAAGCTTCATTATGTCCAGCAATCCCTTGATGACCATTAACTTCATTCAACATCTTTAACAGGCAACCTTAGATGTCCCAACGTCTAAAACATCAAACCATTCCACTTCAGTCGTGTTAAATATCGTCTCCTTCGATTCCAAACACTCAGACATCATTCTCGTTTCGTTTTCTATCGGTTTTCATCTCCAGAATATCAACAATAAATGGCAGTTGATCGATATTAAAGAAGGACAATCGATCGCCCTTCAGCCAAACGTCTGCATATCTCAAAAAATTTCAACTTTTTACTGCCGGTCGATCTCCAGCAGATCGACCGCTCCAATCGACCACCCCTACCAACTTCTGATTTTCAACAATTCCTCCAGATTAATTCGTGACCCATGCAAAATTAGCGTGACTCATAATAATATTCATACTCTCTCTCTCTCTCTCTCTATATATATATATATATATATATATATATATATATATATATATATNTCTCTCTATATATATATATATATATATATATATATATATATATATATATATATATCTTAATTCACTCTTCTCAATTACATATCCTTTAATATATACCATATACTTCACTATTTATCCAATGTGTCCTAAAATGGTATAAATCCTATACTTTCAATCTTATAATATCCAATTGCATCCAAATATATTTTCTCTTAGTATTCTCATTGACTATCAAACCAATTGATATCGTCCAATCTAACTCCAATTGACTTCAATCATTCTCGTAATTTAGCTACAAACCTAACGGGGTATCATAATTCACTTATTCCAAATACATTTTTCTTGACCAATATCTTTACTTGTCCAAGTTAGCTCATAATATCCCAAAATTATCACTCAATCTATACTTTCAGGTCAACGAAGATTTTGAATATTATAATAACTATGCAGTTTTGACCTATTTCATATCATCCATCATTTTCCATCAATAAATCTAACTAAGCTCCTTAAAATTCCATTAAATTATGAAAGATCCCACTTACCTCAAGAAAATCAAGACAATGAATCCTTTTCCTGAGAGCCACTTCTTCTTGAAAGTACTTTTCACAATTAAAGTTTTTCCTTCACTCAAAGGTAATTCCACATATATTCTTCTAACTCCAAGCATGAGGTGTTGTCCTCCTCAGCATTTAAATGATGAGTATCCCTTTTTGTTCAATTAAAATGAGACATGCAATCCTATTTTGGTGGCTTTTCATCTTCCTGGTTCATTGCTCTCGTATATTTCCACATAGCTATACACAAAATTTTCTTTCGTAGACATTTATCCTTCTGTAGATGCCTAGCCATCTGCTATAGAAGCCTAACCTCTCGTAGAAATTTGTTTTACAGTATCTAGGTCGATTGTAACCTCGTTCCTACTATATAACAAATCAACTAGAGAGCAACAGATTACAATCTGCCCTTGATCTGGTCGTTTGTAAATCCAACTTTGGTCAACCGCGAATCTATCTAAGGCCAATACATTTCTTACTGTCCATAGTCTGATCAAGCTAACCATCAACACAGGTCGACTGCACCCCTGTTTAATTATCTATAACATTGAAAATTTTCATCCACCAAAAGCCATAAACCATAATTTATCCAATATAATTCCAATAATCAATATTTTAAACAACCAAAATTATCAAACATCATCATTATATAATCTTATACTTAATATGATAAAAATTAGGGTATTACATATATGGTTACATTCATTATTTTTTATTACAGTATTACTACGATCAAAGAACAAGTAAACATATTTTTCTGATATAAATAAAACATGTCACATCTCAAAAGGAGAATCGAGATACAACGGAAAGCAATCTGGCCTAAAAACGGACCCAACCACTCGACTCCTAACTTAAATAACAGCAGAAGAATTAGACATGATTAATAGACAGGGCCCAAAACATCTAGGTTAAAGCAAAAGTACATTAGTAACAACAAAAATAAGTGGTAATAAATGTCCAATAATAACTATGCTAAATTTTCAAATATAAAGTAAAAGTCTATTGAAGTCAAACCTCACTCAAGATAATCTCTCGAAGAAATTAAATAAACTAGGAAAGTAAACCAATGAGCTGCTCCTGTACTAGCAACTAGTGATCTCCTTGACTAAGGCCTCAAAGAGGGGTGTCATTTGGGGTAAATCGACTATACTCGGTAAGGGAAAATAAAGAGTAAGTAAAATGTGCAAACATGCTATGATAAAACATATTATGCAATTTCAATATAAAATATACAATAGGACAAGTTTTAAAATATTTCACTATAGTATGGTACATAATGTAAAATATGCCTTTATTGTATAAAATTTCAGTGAAAATGGAACCATGTATGAACTCCAAGCATACCATACCATTGAACATAATAATAGTAACGACGATATTCGACGATCGCAAAAGTCATGAACATTCCTGTTTAGGTTTAGGATTTTGTGCTCGGGGACACAACACATACAATTTTTTAATTACTCTAGTTAATAAAAAATAAATACATCCTCCAACAGCCAAATGTGCTTAACAAAAATAGGACCCCACATAGGTTGATCAACCTTGGTTTACATGACCAAGATGGTCAATCAGAATGAATGTGCATGCTTGAATAAATATATCAAGTGAAAAATACATATAATATGAAAACTGACAAGCTATAAAATGGACACATCATTTTATATGAGAACACGCATCAAAATAATATTTTAGAAAATGATGCAATGTTGGACATGAAAATAAAACTCTACCTCAACTGAGTCTACCAAAGTTAAAGACCAAATGACCTGGGATTCAAAAGAGTCCAAATCTCATGTTAAACTTTGGAACCTATCATCTTATATATACTCATCAAAATGCTTTCTAACTCCTCAAAAATTTGTTGGAACCAATAACTGGGATAGGAAGCAAAACAGTGGACCAAAATAGTGGACTAGTCCTTGACCGTCAATGATTCTATAACCTTTCTGTAGCAAATTCCAACAAACATGTCAATGGTCCTCCAAAAAATTCCAACTGTTATCCAATTATCTATCTATAAACAACCCGGATTCATTCAAAATCATAATTTAACCTGATATCTTGCAACCATGGGATATTATAAATTTCCTTATTTTAAAATATAACAAAATATTCAATTCAACTCCAAAAGTCAGTTTCAAAATTACAAATGAATGGTAAGATGGAATCGAGAATTACCTATACTACCCTAGATTTATTATCATGGTGAGTATAATATTTTGTCATAACAATGTTTGTTAGTTGTAATGTGTTTAGAATTGTGATATAGGATGAAATGTGGGAGTTTTGTGTTATGACTAATGGAGGAGTGAAGATTTAGGTGGTTGTGGGATAGTTGATAAAAGGAGTGGTCGATATATTGGAGGATTGATCGACCGGAATTGTACAATATGAAGAATGGGGGATTCTCTGGTTGTATAGTGGTCGACCGTCATTTTAGCAGTCAATTAGCTTCATTACAGATTGTATAACATTAGAAGTTACGGTCGATCAATGAACGACTAATATCTATACAGATTGTAAAATTTATGATTTGTAGTTGATTGGCTGAAGAAGGAAAAATGTTAATTTAAGAAGGAAGCTTGAGGGAATGAGGGGGTAACCATAAGAAGAGGGAGAAAGAAGTTGAGAGGAAGAGAGGGAAGCTGTGAGGTTGAAGAAGAAGAAGAAAAGGAAAGTTTGAAGGAGAGGCAATTTGAGGAAGAGAAAACCTAAAAGGAGTTGTATCTTCTAACTTCTCCAAGGAAACTAAGGTAAGAAATGATGTTTGTGTTTTCCTTTTTAAGGCTACATCACAAGAGCTAGGGTTTTATTGTTGTTTGAGGATTATGTTTGATAAATGTTAAGTTCTTGATATGTTGTTTGATAAATGTTAAGCTCTTGATGTGCTGTTTGATGTTCATAAAGATTTGATGTTTAATTCTTATTCTTGATAGATTAAGTTGAATTGTTTATATTGTTGTTGGAAAGATTGATTATGTTATTGACTCTTAAGGATTTCGTATGTTGATAATGTGCTAGAGGATATGTTAAGTTGTATGCATTAACTTATGTTTATGCATCATGATTTGTAAAAGAAATTACAAAATAGTTATGAGAAATTAAGAAAATGAGAAGGGATTATTTGGCCGAAGATCACAACTAATTCACAAATAATGAAAAGGAATTGCTATGGTTATGGTTTACCATGATGGCCAAGGCTCACCATTATAGTTATGATTCACTATAACGATTTCCTAAACTATAGAAGGATTTGATTTTGGCCAAGTTCACCACTCACTCCTAAGACATTAAGAAGGAAGGGAACAGCCGAAGTTCACCGTTATGGTTGAAGTTCGCCATTGATCAAAGTTCATCACCCTTCCCTAAGCAAATTAACGTTAAGAAAAGAAAGGAAAAGTGAAATGGAAAATGTTTTATGTAATGTATATCATGTTCATATTGTATATCATTTCTTGCTAAGCATTAGGCTTATATAATATGACTCATGATGTAGATAAGCGTGATAACAAGGAAAGGAGCAGCTAATGGAGGATTTGCGCATTGTAGACCTTGTGTTGGCTGGGTTGAATGGAGAAAAGAAAAATGAAATGTAAATGGTTTTGAAATTTATAACTTGTTTTGTAAAGCTTAATCATTTAATGAAAGCAAGTTTGTTCATGGTATTTTATTCCAGTTATCTTAAATGTTTTATTTAGAAAAGTCTTCCGCTACGCAATTTGTAAAGAAATGTGTTTCGAATCTCAACGTTTTAAAGTGTATGAAAAATGGGTCACTACATTACCTCTCGAAGTAGCACAAAGTTTTCTAGCCTTTCGAGTCCCAAATCTTAACGATTCAACCCAACTGACATAATGCAAACTTAATTCAAATATGTTGTTAAAAACTCTGATTTTTTTTTTTAAATCTTCATCACAACATAGAGAGGTTTCATTTACCATAAATTTTCTACACTGTGATCCAAACTTCTAGTAAGGTTTCCCACTTCCGATGTCCATTCTCTCACGATGAAGGCTTCCCAACTCTTCTAAATGGCGTAACACACAATAGGTAAGCTTTTAATGGCGGAATACAGCAATTAATTTTAGGTAACTACTATCTAATGATAAATTAAATAAATTAATTAATGAAAAAAACACTTACGTATTTTATTAGGTGGCAATCGATACAGAACGAGGACAAACTGATAGAGACCGATAAAGCATATGAAGTGTGCAATACACATTCGTAGTGGTACATGCACTTTCATATATATTGAAATTAGATAGAGATTCACCACCATAATCAATAATAAGTTCAATAATATCATATATGTAATATAGTATGTACTCTTTTCTCTACTTTGGGTCTCCACAAGCATTATTTTTTGGTCCATGATAGATGAATTGTAGTCACTGTTTGACTAGAGGAGATTGATGCTAGAAATCAAAGTGAAGCCACGTGTACAGCGTACCTCGTGCTTCTAATATGAGGGGTCAAGGGTTGGAAAGTGGCTTTCTTCTTTCTTTCTTGAAACTTTTTTGACTGAATTATACTTCATTATTTTTCATGGTATGCTTTATCATTTGATCCCTATTTCCTCAAACTCTAATTTGCTACGAGGATAATAATGGTTTACTGGTGTAATAAAAACTGTATGTAATTCTTGTAACAACAAATATCTTACAATATACTTGTTGTGGTGACCCTCAAAATTTATCTTAAATAATTAAGTGAGTTATTTTTTTATTTAAAGGATTAATTAATTAATTAATTAATTAAGAGGGTAGTTGTAACCCCTATTTCCACTTTTTAATAGCCACCTTTTGGGTCTTCATGCCATTCTAAATTTGGGAGTCTTCTGAGTGTAACGCCCCGTAGCTAAATTCTTTTTCTTATCATTTTTTTTAAGAAAATCAATTCATAGAATCGTATCTTTGAAAATAAGTTGACAAAACTTGTATTTGAAAATAAAAAGCAGTAGTCTTTTATAAAAAGAATTTAATTTAAAAATCTAAATATAAAATACATATAAATCCGCTAACTTTAATCATCTATTTAAAAGTCTTGTGAAACGTCTTAACTAAACTCTAAACATATAAAAAAAAAAACATAATTTCAATAAAAGGTCTTTCATTTAACATCATTTTCCTCAAGTCTTTACCCACAGGTCACTATCGCTCTAACAATGTCGCAACCTCGCCTATGAGAGTACTCCTTCAACTGCAGCTATTATTCATTCACATCATCAGATACCTCAGTAAAATCATCTTCACCTACATCACAAAGTTCATTTATGAGCGTAATGTTCAATAAAATATGCATATATGACATGAATATGAGATGTAATTTGTAAAAACATGTCTTTTTCAATCATCATTCTTTCCTTTTTCTTCCACTTAACAATCCAGCCATTGCGGGTAATACAATATAGGGGAGAGAGTAGCACCATCAGGTTCACCTCATGCAGGACAACTAACTCAAACCCTGCCCACAACAACTATTTACATTTATTCAATCAGTATTTCAGTCTTTCTTAATGAAAATGCTTTTTACGTTTTCCTTGTAAGATCACGTGTATGTTTCATGATGCATGAGACATACACGTGATCTTACAAGGAAAACGTAATATATAATAATACTCTGACCTATTATCACATGCATTACAAACAACAATACATCTCGAAAGTTCTTACGTCGTCCTATCATACTGTATTCATTCTAGTAAATAAAATCAAAGCATCTAGCAAAGCTAAAACACATCCTCAAGCAACGTCTAATATCACAGTAACACATCCTCAATCAACGTCCACATAAATAAAGTAGTAGAGAATAAGAGAAACAAATACTCTAGTTGTAACGACCAGTTTTTATTGTTTTTTTAAAACTCGCGTAAAATTTAAAACTTTTCTTTTTATAAAAACAGCGAAAGATTCTTCATTCATAAACCAATTAAAAGATGATAATTAAACTATTTTTCTTAAACATTTTATAAAACATAAACTCAATTAAAAGACATTAATAAAATTCTTTTCTTAAATTCTTTTCTGAAACGCAATGGAATATAATTAAAACAAAGCCTTAAAGAAATACTATTTTCTTCCTTTACAATTTAATATTTTACATTCCTCTACAAAATTATTTGCAAACCATTTCTTTCAAATGTCTTTAGCCTAACCAGCCACAAGATTCGCGCATGCGAATCCTTCATCAACTACTTTTTAACTTGTTCTCCTCCGTGTACCTACATCGCAAGACTTAACTAATGAGCCTAAAACTCAGTAAGTGATATAAAAGAAAACTACAAATATGCTATGCATTTTTTAAAACCACGTGTCGTTATTCATTTTCGTTTTCTTTTATCTTATATGCGTTAATCTCCTTTCTTTTGTTTCCGTGTCGGGCATTACTTACCGGTCTAGAAAAATGGTTTAATTACATTTCTTTTGTTTCTGTGTCGGGCACTACTTAATGGACCACAAAAATAGTTTAATTATGTGCTTCTGTTGTCGGGCATTATTTACCGGTCCAACCTCTTTAATTATGTGCTTTGGTTGCCGAGCATTACTTACTGGTCCAACCTCTTTAATTACGTGATTTGGTTGCTGAGAATTATTTACCGATCCAACCACTTTAATTATGTGCTTTGGTTGTCAGGCCTTACTTACCGATCCAACCTCTTTAATTACGTGCTTTGGTTGCCGGGCATTACTTACCGATCCAACCTTTTTAATTACGTGCTTTGGTTGCTGGGTATTACTTACTGGTCCAACCTCTTTAGTTACGTGCTTTGTTTGCCTTACATTACTTACTGGTCCAACCTCTTTAATTACGTGCTTTGATTGTCGGGTATTACTTACCAATCCAACCTCTTTAATTACGTGCTTTGGTTGCCAGAAATTACTTACCGGTCCAACCTCTTTAATTATGTGTTTTGGTTGTCGGACATTACTTATTGGTCCAACCTCTTTTAATTACGTGCTATGGTTGTCGGGCATTACTTATCGGTCCAACCTCTTTTAATTACGTGCTTTGATTGCCGGGCATTACTTACCAATCCAACCTCTTTAATTACGTGCTTTGATTGCCGAGCATTACTTACCGGTCCAACCTCTTTAATTACATGCTTTGGTTGCCAGACATTAATTACCGGTCCAACCTCTTTAATTGACTTTTATTCGTATTTGATTCCATTTTCCATTTTCTATTTTCTTTTCAAAACTATGCATGAAAACTATTTTCGCATCTTTTGAAAACTATTATGCATGATGCTCATAAATGCATGCAGTCTCTATCATATAATCAAAGGAACCTAATAAAACAATCAACATACAATTCACAGATCATGCTTATAAAACTGTAGACATACTCAATATCTAATAAAGCAGTAAACAACGAAACATACATATGTTATTCTTGCGATGTAGGGCCTTAAAGACCAAAGCACATGCATATCACTTACTTGCAGTCTGTGGCGCATTTAACACTCTATTCTTTTCCCGTTAATACATGCCGAGTTTAAGAAAGCAGAGAACCAGAGCCTTCCCTCTAACTCTTTTCTCTCCTAAAGAACACCAAACTTGAAGATCACCCAAGAACAGGCCTCCTACCATTCGGCCTTCAGCTCACAATCACTCACTCCCAACTCCAAACACTCAATATCCCTCGGCAATTCTCATGTCCAGCCAGTCCCTTTTCTTCTTTCAACTCTCCAAAGAGTTCCCCCTTGCCGTATCCAACCACTGCCATACCTATATAAGCAGAGAAGACTTCACAGGTTGATGGGAAAATTACCCACTTCAAGGAGGGTGGTCCATCCAACAAATGCTGCATGGAAATCTTACTATCATCTTCGGGAAGCTACTAAAGAAAAACCCGCTCCAGTTCACCACGAATTCAGAACCACCCAAACAGTGAGTCGTTGACCCCAGCTAGTCCGAAACCCCAGCCCTTCGTCCCGGCAATTTCCTCCACTCCCAAATGCAATACCAAAACATAGAGCATTGAAAAATCAACGGAGAGCTTACCACGGCCAAGAAATCGCAGCCCCAAAGCGCGATTACAATTAGACCAAACGAACCTGTGCCCTAGCCTACACGGTTCACGCCCACAGTACATTGCATCGATGACCAGCAACCTGCACATGCACGAACCACCACGCACGCCGAACCCGAGCCTTCCCGCGCTCCTAAGCCATCGCCATCGCCCTCGCCCACGATCTCTCCCTTCCCCGATCGCCTTCTCCCTCTTTCCTTCTTCTGCGAATTTCCTCTCCCCTTTCTCTTTTAATTTCAGACCGGTTCAAGGAAGGAAACCGGTTTACTCCCCATTCTTTTCCTTTAAGTCCTTCTTTATTTTAATTTAATTTGCTTTACCTTAATTTATCTACTTAATATATAATTATATATAAATACTTATATACAAATACTTATATATATATATATATGTACCAAATATACGTATCGTATATTGATTGACCCAATTCTGAATTCCTGATTTATTCTGAATATTGCTTGATGATAGTTATCGGTCCAATTTAATTTCTTAATGAAGTCTATTCACTCATATTCTGATCAAACCTTCACTCTAGCATTCTTCCAACACGCTTATTTTCCTTGAGATGAATAAATATCGAATTAATAAAAAAAATAGACATCCATCAACATTAATACTTTGAAAATTTAGTTTCAGCTCTATTTCGTTCATCATCATAGTCCATCTTGTGAACGATGAACAAATCCAAATCACAAAGTCCTAATTGTAGTAGACGTATCTTTAGAGAGTTTGAGAGGAAGAATGCCAACTCTCACAGCTCCTAATGTATGGATGATTAGGGTTTCATCTCAACCTTCCTTTTTATAGATCAACAACCTTCCTTTTTAGTAGTCTAAAAATATAATCTGAAAATTTATTTGCAAATCTAAAAATATATTAATAATCGGATAATATATTTTTTATTTGAAAATTTCGTGGACAATCGTGTTCTAAAGTGTCCCAAATAGTTACTACGGGAGCGTGTGCTTCCATTACGGAACTCTACTATGGATATCTGCACTGTTTGCCAATCTTCATCCACCACGTTCGCCTATCTACCTTACTTCCATGGACAACAATGCTTATGCTATAGATATCTACTTACATCGTCCACCAATCATAATCTATCATGTACTATACTTCGCAGATTTCACATCACATCCGTGGATACCAACACTTTCACAGTCACTAACACTTCCGCGAATACACCTCATTCCGCAAACACCACTCATGTGTGGTCATGTTTCCTTCTTAAATCAAGTATTCACAGACACCAACACTTCCAATGTAGATATAAACACTTCTACAGACATGTAAGCTCACAGACACCGACTCTATTGTGGACACATTCCCTTCCGCGAACACTTCATCACACGTACACTTTCACTTCTGTGGATACTCTTGATTCGCGACTTAACCTTTAACTTTCCATGCCAAACATTCCTTATCCAAAACATTCTTAATAAAATATTCATTCCATATTTTTATTAAAATATACATTTTTATGCAAATATATAAATTTCTAATTTTCATCAAAACATAGACCTTGACCACGTGAATATAAATTCCAAAAACATAACGTTACACATAAAATTATTCATAGAAATGTTTTCAGGTGTTATAGGCTCGAGAGAGATATAGTGCCATAAGAGTGATTCTTGCTGGAATTCTAGACTTTATTATGAGAAATCAATGGTATGTGAAATCCTTCTCCATTTCAATGAAATTTTTTTGAAAACTTAAAGTTTTAACATGAGAAATCAATTTAGGTTTGTGAATTGTTAAATCAGTGTTGAATTGGGAGACAAGGAATATAGTTTCTGCCATAAATTAATGGAGTCACAATGAATTCTAGATTTATTGCTCTGTTTTTGGCTTGTGTTAAGTTTGAGAATCTGAAATTGAAGTTAAGATATTTTAGTGTAAAGCTTAGAGATTTTTACGCAGAAATGTTTGGGAATTTGTTATAGTATGAATCTTTTAAGTTGAATTATCAGAGAAAAGTTGTAATATCTGAAAAATCTATCTATAGGTAAAACTTCAATTATGTGTAATATGGTACTTGGACATAGTGAATTGTAACTTCTGAGTTATTTATATCATTAAAAAATATCATTAATAATAATGATGTTGTTAATGGTTAGAGGTATATTGGAATTATAAATGTGTTAGTTTTGTTCTTTTCCACATGTTAAAATAATAAGTAAGATGGATTGTCAATTACATAAGAAGCAGAATGAAGAAAACAAGAATTTTCATGGTGGCGGTCGATCACTAGAAGAAGGGCTCGATCATGGCCATTACAAATTATTACAGAGAGCAAACATTTTGGAAGCAGTCGATTAGCTGAAGAGGATGATTGACTAGTTCCAAAGCAAAATTTATACAGATTGTAAAATGTTAGTTTGCGGTTGATCATCCACTAGAGGGTGATTGACCAATTTTTCTGGAGCAGACAAAATTGTGATTGATCATCAAAGAATTGCTATAGATCGTGGACATGACTCTGAAATTTGCGGTCGATCACATGAAGAAGGTGATCAATCGAGACTCTAACAGTTGCCTGGAAAGTGGCTAACCGTCTTTTGGAAAATTAAATGGTCCCTAGAAAATGAATTGTCGTGACTTGTCATATCTCTCCGTAATGTTATAAACCTATTAGAAGGGGGATTTGGAAGAAGAAAAAGAAAAGAAGGAAGACTTCTAGTGTTCTCTTAAGAGTTTCTTCTATCTTCACGGTGCTGCTGTGCGGGAATAGCTTCGAGAGGAAAGTTTCTGTTGTTGTGCACTTGTGTGGTAGGAACTTCAAGGAGAGGATTTCGTGAAGAAAGGTAAGAGATATTTTGTGTGTTTTGCCAAAGGTGACCTACATCACAAGATTATGAATGTTTTTATGTTGTTTGTTGTTGGAATTGCTATTTGTTTCATTGATAAAATGGTTGAAGAAATGCTCAGTTGATTTCTATTTCGTTTATAGAAATGTTGAAAAGGGTGAAATTACTCTCTATAGTTTATTGCTTTGTTAAGCTATTAAGTTGCTGATTGATGAACAGCGAGGAAAATATTATGTTTGCTAAATTGCTCTCTGTTTAATTAGAGTACACTACCATCTACTACTTGATTAAATAATGCATAGAAGAGAATGTTAAAATGCTTGGATATTAATCTGTTGGATTAACTGTTTTGTGGCATGGTTCTCTATTTTCTTTAGATGATTGGCATACATGCAATATGGTATGGTTGATAATATTACACAATTGTAGTTTGGTGACATTGTTGTGGATAAGGTGCTAGTATTTGGAATTGATCCCTACTTATTATCATGTTGATAAAAACTGTTGATAGAAAATGTTGAATATGTTGTTACTGCTTTGTTAAAATTTTAGGTTACAACAAGTAGTGGAATGATTGAAATTGCCCTATTGTTTTCCTGCTTCAATAAACTGTTAGATAACAATATTGTCTTTTGTTACTTTTCTACCTTAATAAGTCTTAAGTAAACTATTGAGATTAGCATTGTCTTTTGTTACTTATCTGCCTTAATAAATTGTTAAGTAAACTATTGAGATTAGCTTTCTGTTGAATTGGTTTACTCTGTTTTTATCAATGTGTAGTATAAATTGTTGAATTGTGTGAAGTGCATCCATGACATGCATCATGAGTATAAATGTTATGATAAGGTTGACATATATATGCATTGCACGGAAATGAAATGTATCTAATAAACGTAAATAGATGTTGGGGATTGTAGAGATTAGCAACGGATCTACTTGGGAGAACTATGAGATGATGTATCTCTTCCCCCATTGGGATTGAGTGACAGTTCTACCCAAGTACGATCCTGAGGATGTATATATTCTCTTCCATAGAAAATCTCCAATGTTCTGAACTATTATGAGACTATGATTAAAGAACATAAAGGATAGGTTCTTTTCTGACATGAAAGACATGAACATGGAGTCAGTATGAGCATACATTCCTCATTTCATTCTATCTCTTACTGAGCATTAGAATCATAGTTTATCTTGTGATGTAGGTGATGATTGTGATCCTAATGAAGTATGCGTGGAAGAAGCATGACACGATGAGCGCTTGTGTTACTTGGTATGTATTAACTTTGGGGATTATGGCTCATGAAATGAAATAAAGTGTATTTAAGTATTTCAAGGACTTTTAACAGTTTTTAAATTTGGTAAATGTTTTAAACAGTTTAGTTTTAAAGTATGTTAATGATGTTTTGTTTAAATAGTTTTAAAGTTGTGATTGTATGTTTTCATATTTATAAAGACTTTCACTTTTGTTCACTCTGCTTTTCTCTTCTCATGTTTTTAAATAAGTTTTAAAAAAAAATTTAACGGAAAGCTAAATGAAAAACGAGATGTTACAAAAGTAGAAGTTTTTTGGAATCGAAGATGGTTATTCAACACAGCAGTCAATCGAGATCTATTTCTGGCCTATTGGTGGTCGATGACATGTTGGATCGGTTGACCCCACTTAGGTTCGATCGACTGGGTCGCATGCGATCGATCGAACTTTCTGAGGGTGACTAGAACATATAGTTTTTTTTTATTGACTGCTATTGGACATCCCAAGTTTTGGACTCATGATTTTGGTATTTGTGAATTACACCAATCGAGGTAAGAATTTATTTATTATATTCAGCAGTGCATTTATTATTTCTTTTAAACTTATTTTAAGAACAGTTCTCATATTTCTATTGTGTGACATGTCTTTCAGTCACGTTAGTTTTTGTGATATATATATATATATATATATTATTCACTGTTATGATTTATTTGAGCATGTATATCTTTTATTTTTAGTTACTAATCAACTCAGTTGTGTAAATTGAGTTTCATTGACTGTGTGGGAATCTTTGTTTGTTACGCACATTTGACCATTGGAGAATGTGTTTATGTTATTTGAAATATACTAATGAGACAGTTAACCCTACTGTGTCTCTAGGTGCGAAAATTTAAACCTAATCAGAGTTATTTTTGTTGTTGCTGTAAAATTCGTGAAATTTTTAATAATAAATTCCACGTGTAAATTTTTTGCGTTAAAATTGGTCAAGGTGTTAAAAAAGTGACATGATTTGTTATGTAGCCGCCACGTGTAAATTTTTTGTCAAATAGTCAAAATCGGTAAAATTGGATAATTACTGAGCAGTAAATAAATTGAGAAGTTGAAATTGGTAAATTATTTGGGTAAAGAAACATTGTCAGCTAGCATTTAGTGCAAATCGAAATTGAAATCGGGAATTTGATTGGATTTATTTAATATAGAATATATATTTATATATATTATTATTAAATAAATAATTAAAATAAAAGAGAAAATATTAAAATAAAGAAAACAAGAGAAGGGAAACCTTTCTCTTCATTTTCTTCGGCCGACGGATGCAACCCGCAAGGGACAAGACGAAGACGAAATCAGTGAATGATGGAATTTTGAGCTTGGATTCGCATTCGCGATGTTGAGACGAACGATATTCGTGAAGACGGTTCACAAATCGGTGAGTTCTTCGTCTCCGATTTAGGTTCGAAATTTTAACTTTTTGGCTGAATCCGAGGGACCCCTCTAGATTATATTGGTGTATTAGAAGTTTATGTAGGTCTATTCATCGTTTGGAAGCGGAAAAATGGGGAAACAACGTGTTTTTGATAAGAAAACTCGCCGAAGGCGAATCTGGTCGACGAGAAGCCAATCGATCGATTAGTGGTCGACGAATTGGTTAACTGTCAATCGACCAAAATTTAACAGGTCGACCAGAAATTGAGCAGATTGCCCTAAGATTTCCCAGTCAATCGCTAGTCAACCAGGAATGAGCTAGTCAACCAAAATTTAAGCAAATTGCCCTGAAATTGTCGATCGTCGACGATAACAATGCTTTTGGTCGACCACTCAATGCCAAATCACATATAATGATTCGATTGCACACTAGTTGGATTCCTAGACCCGGTATAGGACCCTTCCACTTATTCTTTAGGATTTTTTGATGAAAATTTCCATGTTTGACATGTTTGTTAGGTTCAGACGACTTCGGAGATTGTGATACAATTCCCGAGGAGACGGTTGCCCAAACCAGCAAGAGGGAATGCCATAAATGTGATTTCTATACATACCTTTTGAATTATATTGAATCCCATTTTCAAAACTAATATTTGTGGGATACCACATTTGAAAACCCAACGAGGACAGTTTCGATAGCACATCAATTTTTATGTATATGTATGTTTCTCAAGTTTATTTTCTGTACATGGTTTGATTTATATGTATATTCTACGCATATATTGGGATGATGAATTCTCTTGATGCTTTAGCCAGTTTTTACTCTAAAGCATGATCTCTTACTATGAGGAGATTGATTGTTTGTGCGTGTGAAAGGGTGATAGGGCATCGGTGACATGTTCTCGGGTTTCAAGCCTCGGAAATGAAAGGGTGATTGGGCGGTGATGACACATCCCTTGTTTCAAGCCCTAGAACCGGGCTAGGGTTTTAGTCACACGGATTGGAGGTTGTCAGTCACAAGATTCAATCAAAGCCTCACCGACGGCCTTGGGCCTATTTTATAAAATGATAAAGAATTTTTGAATTAAAATCCATGTACTGTAAAAGAGAAGCATAACTTTGTTTTCATAAAATGGGAAAGACTAGTTTTCGTATGCACTACATCTAGTCCAGATATACCTTACTGAGTTAGTCACTCACCCCAAATGACCCCCTCCCATTCTAGGTAAAGGCAAAAGCGGCCAGAGGAGTTGAAGCTCAAGATTTCCCTTTTCCTTATTTCTAAGTGTTAGACTTAGATCCTAGTGAGGATAGATTCTTTGGTTTGTATAACTTAAATGTTGTTGGGTTGGATTTGTTGCACAGTAGTTTGGATTGTTTATTTTTAATTTATTCATTCTTATTTCTCGTGATAACTATACGAACCTAGGCCCATACCTTTTGGATAGAGCTAAATATTTAAAATTCTTCCGCTAAAATTCACGTCTTGGGCTGGGTGATCGGGTTCTCTAAGAGAATCGGGTCGTCTAACCCGGCGGTTCTGTTAGGCCCGCCTTTGGGTCATGACAGTTGCAATATTTGAGTATCGTCTTTTCCCTCATGCCTTGGGCATCATGTCTTCAAATTCATGAATGACTCCATTTTTACGAAGATTTTATATCCCTTCAATAGTGGTCTATTTTTGTTATATGTCAAAGTATAGTGAGTTATTTTTTATATGTTTCCTTACTAGTGTTTGACTCTCTGTTTTAAGATATGTTTTCTTCACATGATGCTCAAAAACTTTGCTTATAATACTTGAATACTGACTGAGTAATCATATCACACCGATGACATCCCTTTCAAGTCATAGTCAAGAACATTATCAGGAGCTGACACAAAATTGATCGACATTATCATTTAGTTTAGTTTTACCTTATTATTTAAGAGTCTTCCTTTGGATGAGATGTGACTCAACATTTTAGTGCTATTTTCTCTTTTTGTTCAACTTCTATGTACTTTACTTTTGACACAGTTTATATTGAACTATTACTATTATACTATCTAGATGTCATTATTAGACTTATGGTTTAGCCAATGTTTTGGGTCCTAACTTTTAATTTCTTTTAAGTATTTTGCAACGCTATTAATTATTTCTCATTAAGGGTCAAACGATTCAATACACAATGGGTGGAACCATTCTTTTTTCCATTGCGAGTCCACTTTTGGTTGTGACACTTGTCAATTGATAAATAGAACCTTAAACGATACTCAATTGAAATGCTAATATGATGGCTTCAGAAAGCCCATCGTTGAAAGTGGGATACTTCATTTTTATGGAAGAAACTATCACAAACTGACTAGTGGCGTATAGAAAAAAGGCGGGCACAAAGAAGAGCAACTTGACCTCATTGGCTTCGAAGATTCAACATGCCCTTGGATTTTATCTAATGGTTCTTTGTAGAAAAATTCAAAATCATATTTAATTTTTAAATAAGTTATAGCCACCACAATAATATGTCACGACTCGAAGGCGGGCGTAACAGAACTGCCGGGTCAGGCGACCCGATTCTCTAGAGAATCCGATCACCCAGCCTAAGGCATAAGTTTTAGCAGAAGACTTTTTCATATTTAGCTCGGTCCAAAAGGTATGAGTCTAGGTCTGTATAGTGATCATGAGAAATAAAAGTAAATAATTCAAAGTACTATGCAACAAATCCAAACCAACAACATTTAAGTTATACAATCCAGAGAATTAATCATCACCAGGAATTAAATCTAAACACTTAGAAATAAGGAAATGGGAAATCTTGAGTTTCAACTCCTCTGGCTGCTTTTGCCTTTAACTAGAATGGGAGTGTGTCGTTTGGGGTGAGTGACTAACTTAGTAAGGTATATCTAGACTAGATACAGAGCATGCGAACACTGGTTTTTCCCATTTTATGAAAACAAACTTATGCTTCTCTTTTACCATACATGAATTTTAATTCAAAAACTCTTTATCATTTTATAAAATAGGCTCAAGGCTGTCGATAAGGCTTTTATAAAAAAACACGGTGTATACATAGATAGCTATACCTTGACAATATGCCATCACTATTTTTCGATCCAAAAAACGTTGTCAGTGAATAGAGATGGTGTAATATCCCGACTTTTTATATTGGAATTTAATAAGGATAATTGAAAAGTAATTAGGAGTAGTTGGATTAATTGGATAATTATCAGGGTATTACCAAGGACGTATTAGTAAAATTATAATTTATGAAAATTTATTTGATGAAAATAAGAATTCACAAAGGGAGAAATATGGACTGAACCGGTTTGGTTTGGTTTGGTCCAGAAATATAAAGGGTGGCCCGGTTCTTAATTAAAAGGAGAAAAATAGAGTAGGGTTAATTAGAATTAAGATGTAGCTTGTAAGAATATAATTAGGTGGGATTAATGATTATGAAGTGAAATATTTAAATAATTGGGAATTAAAATATAAATGAAAGAATTAGAAATGGAGTGAACTGGTTCACTCTGTGAACAAGTTCATTTTGGGAACAAAATGAATGGCCTCTAGCCATTCTACGAAGGGAAGAAACCCGAGAAAAGAAGAAGGGGAAGACGAGGGACAGAAGAGAGGGCCGCGAATTGGGAGAGACGGCGAGCAAGGTAAGCGTGGTGGTGAGGTCAAGCTCGGGTGCGCATTGTCCGGCGAATGGCAAACGGTTGCGGGCAGCACGGAGCGTCGGGTCATGGAATGGGGGCTTCGGGTCGTCGGGGCTGTGTCGGGTCACGACGTACGACGTTGCTCTACCATTTTCACGGGTCTGGTGATGTTCGATGATGACAAATTGGCGATGGCATGGTGGCAACGACCGACGAGCTAAATTGGTGAATTCTAGCGTCGGGATGGTAGTGAACGACGTCTCAGGTCGATGGGTAGGGGATGGCAGTTCGGGTAGAATGGCAGGAGCCGCTATCAATTCAGTCCGAACCGGTCTATCCAACTCTGGCTCTGCTCTGAAGCAAATCGCCGGCAGAACATGAGTGGAACGTGCGTGAGGAATGGGCGGAAGACAGGGCATGGCCCGTGGAGTGAAGGAGTGGTCTCTAGAGGAGTTGAAATTCTGAGATGGTGGAAGTAAAGAGGCAAAGAGGAAAAATCTCTCTAAAGAGCTTGAGCCGAGAGCTATGATTAGGAGGTGACCTATGGCCAAGAGGAGATTATCAGAGGATGAAGATTAGTATGACAGTTTTCTTCTCGGGTCCTTGGGATTGCTCAGGTAATGCACACTTCCTCCTCTATCTTATGGATTTTAGATGTTTGCTCTCTATTTTGTTATGGGTTAATAATCTGGTTAGTTGTGGAGATTATTTGGATGAGTGGTAGTTGTAATGCACTGCTATTGATTTGGAGATAATATTGACTGCCGTTGTGAAGTGTGTTATGCCATTGTTAGTGATTATTGTTGCAATCATATATTAGGAATTGATGAGTTGAATATGTGGCTTGTGGTCCATGATTCATAATTTGTTGGTTAATATTGAATTGTGCACATTTGTTTGACTGTTGGCTTTATCACCTGGAATTGTATTTTGGGAATCTCTCTACGTGGAACAGATTATTTGCCTAGTTTATAAATGATAAAGAAATAAAATAAATATTGGAGTTATGCTAGTTGGTTACTTTCGAAAGCACAAACATGTTGGATTTAGCTCTTTGTTGGTTGAGGATTTATTGGTTTCTGCTTGCTATTATAAAGTAAAAATTGTAATGTTGGTTGTGGGGTTATAAAACATAGGCTCTAGACAATTGGATAAGTTGTTTATGATGGATTTTGTTGAAGATAAAAATGTTATAAGATGGATGAGAAACAATTTCTATTTTCAATATTGGTTGTTGTACGTACCGACTATGTTTCCGGATATTGTGAGGATAGCGAGTAAGTGCTAATGCGCAATAAAGAATTGAGGTAAGGATTGGGTAGAGTCTTGGCCGTCAAAGCCCTACCCACAAGTAGTGTGCGTGAGTTGCGTAGACTTCTTTATTGTTAATTTCCTACAATTCTCTTTACTGTAATTCTTTTACTGCAAATGCTTACTTTGATAGAAATGTGACGAATGAATGATAATCGATGACGTTAAGCTTGTAGAATAGAATGATGAACTGGAGAATGACATGATACGCCTGAATGATCATGAATGAGCTAAGAGTTCCCTTTCTGTTCTATACAATTTATTGTATTTACTTGCTGTAGTTCCCTAGTTATTAATGCTTACTCCATTAATTTAATCAAACACGTTTAATTAAGTATAATCCGCAGCATGATTAACTAAATTATTAATTGTAGCATGTTTAATTAATTTGAATAAAAGCATGTTTAATAAACTAGAACGTAATTTCTCGTTTGAGCTCCTTTAAATAATCCGAGCATGTTTAATTAACTAAGTTGATAGCTAAGAGAATAATTTCGTTACTAGCTCAATTCAATTTATAAACATGTTTCCAGTCGTATTTGATTATTAAGCATGTTTCCATTTTCTTTTGTCTGAGCATATTCCCATATAATTGTTAGTTTAGATAAACATGCATAATTAGTTAGTTTATTATCCTGTAATTATAAATCAAGCATGTTCCATTGGTTGTTTAGTAAGCATGTTTCCAAGAGTTATTTATTAAGCACATTTCCATGGGTTGCTCATTAAGCATGTTTCCATTAGTTAATAGCTAAGCATGCTTCCGTTTAATTATTAACTCCATGTCTGTGCCTTGTATCACTGTTAAGCATGTTTAGTTTGTTCAAATAACTCGTAATCAGTAGCATGTTCACTTTGCCATTTCTCTCTTGTTATGTTCAGTAGATTCAAGCATGTTATACTCTAATTTCAATTCGTTCCTATTCTTGCTGTCAATTAGTGTTATTCCTTGATATTTGTTGTTTAAATTATCATTCTTTCTATATTGTGACAATATGCATCATGATGATAGAAACAAGTAAGGAGTGCCCTCAGGGTGATACTCACATGCATGATGTGAAGAAAATGAATGAACGATGATGAATGATGGGAAGTTCAGGGGCAGATGGGTAGTTTAGATCTAGCCTGGCAGCTAGGCTACACCCCTACCTTATCGGGAAAGGGACTAGTTTGCACACAGGAGGCTAGAAGCCGATCAAACTATACCATCACACATGGGTTCCTTCAACTTCCAGCTCAATGTACGAGTTATGAATGAATGAACGTAATGAAAGATTGGTTTGGGGTGGCACCCATTCCAAGTGAACTAAAGATAGGCATGATCATATTGCATATTCCCTTTCCTTACTAAGCCATTGGGTTTACAGTTTACTTGTGGTGTAGGTACATGTATATGCATGAGAAAAATGATGAACAAAACATGAAGCAGTTGATGAAGGATTTACACGGGCAGAACTTGTGGCTGGCCAGGTTAAAAGAAGAGGAAAAAGTGTTTTGTAAAACTTAACAATTTACTTAGTATTCCTTAAATAGAATGTTTTCACTTCTACTATGTTTTAAATAAATCGTTTATGCTTCCGCAATATTTTGATAAACGGTTTTCATGACAAATGTAACAAAAGGGGTTTTGACAGTTCGGTTTTAGCACTCTGATTTAATTATGAATTGTCTTACAAAAGTAATAAATTTCACGTATTTTTAAAAGGTTACGAAAAATCGGGTCGTCACAGATGGTCACTCAAGGACCCATCTGAGACTCATTAGAGAATAGGTGGCCATCCATTGACAACAACACCTCATGAGGTAGAAGAATAGGATGGTACCCACGTCCGTAGACAAGGCAGAGTACACATCCGCTATATTAGAATGAATGAGGTTCCTGGTGTTGGGTTGCTCCTCAACTAGCCACCTATAGTATCCAAGTCATGAGGTTTGCCAGCAAGCTGAGCTACGAGCCGTCACGCCACCCGTCACTTAGAAAGGTGTTAGGCGAACAATCCCAGGGACTGACAACTTCCAATCCATATGCCTAAAATCCTAGCCAGCTTCTGGGGCTAAAAACCCAAGGGAGCGTCATCACCACCCTATCACCCTTTGACTTTTGGGACTCAAAACCCAAGGACATGTCACCAGTGCCCTATAATCGTTTCGCATGTATAAATAATCGATCTCCTCACAGTAGGAGATTATACGGGATAGCCTCGTGATGCTTTAGCGCCAAAACTACCTAAAGCATCAAGAGGATTCATCCTTCCAATATATGCACAGAATATATATAAACAAACCACGTACAAAAAATAAATGTGAGAAAACATACATATATATAAAAACTTACGTGCTATTATAACACTGCTCATCAAGTAAGTGTGGTACCGCACAAAATATTATTTTGAAAATGTGATGCGATACAATGCAAAAGGTATAGAAATTCCTACCTTTACATCATTCCCTCTTGTTGAATAGAGCAACCGTCTCCTCGAGAATTGTCTTACAATCTTCGAAGTCTTCTGAGCCTAACAAACATGTCAAACATGGAAATTATTGTCAATAAATCCGAAGGAATAAGTGGAAGGGTCCTAAACCTGGACTAGGAACCCAACCGACATGTAAATAACTCAATTTACATGATTCGGCACTGTGGGGTGGACAAAGAACAGTGTTCAGGTCGACCCATGGCAAATTTAGGGAAACTTGCTCATCCTTTGGTTGATTAGAAGCCGAATTCTAGTCAACCTGCTCTGGGGCGATCGACCAGCCTTAAGGTGATTGACCAGTGGAAAAATTTAGAGCAATCTGCCATTTTGTAGTCAACCAACCTTTGGAATGTGTCGACCGTCAACCAATTTCGGACAATCTGTCAAATTTTGATCAACCATCCTTGTCGACCGCCACCATTTGGTCTACCTGAATGGTTTCTGGCGCTGTTTTTCACTGGAAACCACATCGATTTTGTCTGCTTTTGCCTCCTAATGATGAATACACCTACATAAACTCCAAATATACCAATATATTATAGACAGATCCCTCAAATTCAAGTTTTAAAGCTCGAATCCAAGGCCAAATATTTTTGGGATTTCAATCCCTAAATCGGAGGGGAAAAACTTACCATTTTGAAAATCATCTTAACAAACGTTGTTCTTCTCAACATTGTGAATGTGAATCCAAGATTAGACAATCGTGATTTATCAGTTTGATCTCTGGCGTTCTCCCCGCGAGCTTTGTTCCTGTTGGTCGAAGGAAATAAAGAAAAGGGTTTCTCTTCTCTTCTTTTCTTTCTTTTAATATTTTCTCTTTTATTATTTATTTTAGTGTAATATGTAAAGTATATATTAGTATATTTTATATATTAATAACTCAATTTAAATTCCAACTTCTATAACGACCCGGTTTTTCGTAAATCTTTTAAAATGCAGGAAATTTTGAAATTTTCCTTTTTGAAACTAGTCAAAGCGCGCCTAAACTGGACCACTACCAACTGTTCATAAAACTCGTTATAAAAATCCCATTTAATAAAATTATGCGGAAGCATTATGAAAATTGTTTATTTAAAGCTTTGCAGAAGCGTAAATAACTAAATTAAAGAAGAAATACTAAACCATTGGAATACTATTTTTTATACAGTTCACTACTTAATTTAATTACATCTTTGAAAACTTAACATAATTAAACGGTTTCTCTTTTACCCTCTTTATGCCTGGACTGCCACGGACTCCCTCGTGCATGCAAATCCATCATCCTTGCTTTGATGTTATCTGTTTGTCTTTTCTTTTTGCTACACCTAATCTATGCATTAACTCTATGTACGGGTACCTATATCCACACCACAAGCAACTATAAGCCCGAAGGCTTAGTAAGGAAAAAGACTTTAATGCATATGAATGCCACTCTTTAGTCCATTTTGGAATGGGGGCCACCCAAACCAATCCTTTCATTAGGTCATTAATCTGTTTATTACTTTACTAAATCTTACTTTGATCCCTTGGATCCATTATTCTATTATTCTATTATTCCATACCTGTACTTCGAGCTGGAATTGGGAGGTTTTTCTCGTGCAATGGCGTAGTGGTCGGACCTATCCTTTTTCCTCGCATCTAGAACTCCCGTACCCTATGAGGGAGGGGCTACGCCTAGATCGCAGACTAGATCCGCTACCCATCCACTCCCAATTTCCTTTTATTCTTCATTTCTTAACTTTTACCTCACTTATGCATGCTTACATACCACCACTAAGGTGGCACTCCCTCTACTTTCTATTAGCATGATGCATGAACATACATTCTCAACCTATCGTGATGCATGATGCTTCACAAACATACATTCATAATAATTGAAGTGCGCATATAAGTAATTAAAAAACAGAACTGTAAGGGATGCGCATGTAAGGAAAGTAAAGCATATAATAGAAGGAAATAACTGCGTACACAGAAAACAAGTAAAATATCAAATTGAAACTACTAATGCATACAAGTACGTACCATTAATTTATTTAAACTATCATGCTTAACAATTAACTACATTTATCATGCTAAATAAATATCCTAATTAGTTATCATGCTCACTTCGAGTTACGATTGTTAACTTAGTTTGTTATCTTAATTAATTTACGTGCTCAAGGATTAATTACATTTATTATTCTAATTAGATATCTTAGTCAAATTCCTAGTTTATTTACATGCTTCCTACATTTGTCATTCTAAGTGATTATTCTACTTAGATACCCTAGGTGATTTACATGCTTAAGTTGATTACTTCAGTTAATTGTTCTAGTGAATTAACATGCTCAGTTAATTGCGTTAGTTAATTACGCTGGTTAATTAACATGCTTTAATTAATGATCTGGTTGACTATCCTAATCAATTACATGCTTAAGGTGAATTACATGCTTTTATCCTAGATGGTTTAAACATGCTTATTTTATTCTAATCAATTACATGCTCAAGTTAATTAAACATGATAGTTAATTCCTTATTAAACATGCTAGGTTAATTAACAGCGAGTAATCACTACAACGAGTAAGGAAATGAATTAACAGGGCCGAGGCATCATCAACGAAATTAATAGTTCATTCATACTTATCACATCGTTTTTCATTTCTCATTCAACATTTACTATCTAAGCATTAATGGCATTGATTTCTAAGTCACACTTCTACAGTAAAGAAAAATAAACTAACTATGTGGAAAATCTACACTATCAACAAAGAAATTATCTAACGGCAAGGAAATCAACGAAGGAGTTCACAATAGAAATTAATCCAAAGAGCACAACACCACTCACGCACTCTATTTGCAGTGTAGGGCCTCCACATGGCCAAGACACCCCTAATTCCTTACCTCAAAGCGATAACATATAATAGCACTCCTTCATTCTTCTTCTCTTCTTTGTACCTTCACAATTTAATAACATTTAATTATTACTTAGTTTCATAATCTAATCCCAACTAAACTCGTAACAGTTCACGAAACCCATTAATGCCCAAAATGGAATATAACCATCCACATAATAAGTACCCGAACAAAGCCAACGACCTATACTAATATCTAAGAAGAGTAAGAAATCAATGACATCAAATGTCAATCAATGTACAACTTAGTTTTATGATATTCAGAATATATTAATCCAACCCAATAATAGTATATTGTCAAACAGAGAGCGTCATTCATAAACCAAATCAAGACAACAGTAAATATCCAACAACAACCGACGCATTTCATTATCTTTTATCATAAAACAAAACAACAGTTGAATTGTCAAACGTTTAAAGCATTTATCAATGTGCATAACACTCACTTAAATCTCACAGTATTCCCACAATACATAGCCATTCATACAACGAGTCCAAATTCAATAATCAATTAAAAGTCTCAATCCATTATTAGTTTGTAACAATCACAACACACAATTAACTTTACGTAACTATAAATAACAGAGCATATTTCCATCTCAACAATTTATTCAAATTTGATAGAAACAACATCTAACATGAGCAGTTCATACCAACAAAGTCTAACCAATCATAACCTAGCAAATAACTAACGAACAATGATTCCAATAAAATCAACAGAGCAGTAACATCCAACACAAATAGAATATTCCAACATAACAGGATTCTTCCATTTAACACTATAAGACAGGACATTTATCCAAACAGAGAACACAAACCACGTCCAAGAAATATCCAGCCAATAACAATCAAATACATAACACAATTTCTCAATAACAACATCCAAACATAACCAATTATCAAAACAGTGTATCACACTTATATTTCTATCATGCTCTATAATCCATTCATCACATCCAGCAAAACAGCGTATCATAAAACAACACCAACTCAACAGACAACCCAACATAATTCACCAAAACATTGCATCACAAAACAGTGTATTACAAAAACATTCAGCAAAATAGTATATTCATTCATCACATGGAGTTCACACAACACAACCCAACTCGGCAGACAACCCAACAGAACAATTGATCAACAAAAATTCTCAAGATTATCCATAACAGCAACCAAGAACATTTCCAACACTAACAGGTCCAATGACTTATTCAGAAATTCCTAACTAAACAATAGAACACCAATATAACATAATAACCATATAACAACAAGAACATATAATCAACCAACAACAACCAAGTTACATAGCCAAAAGCATAACTCAACAGATTATTAAACCAACCAACAGAGAGTATTCAGGCCCTATAGAGCAAATTCCCAAACTCGTTCACCTATAACTTCCATAACAATCACCATCAAACCAAGGAAATGAAACACTCAAGAGACTAACAAACACCACAAACAGAATCCAAGGACTAAGCTGTCGGAGAAGAACTCACTAGCAGCGAATATGAAGCTCCCAGCCAACCCCAGCATCCAGGGAACTCCCAACTCCTGCCTCCATTTTCCTCCTTCTGCTCATGGTTCAGCTCTCCAGAGAGCAATTCCCTTCCTCCCTCTCCCTCCCCTGCACTCTGCTTCACCAGCAAGGAAAGAAGCCGACAGACACCTCCAATTATATCTCCTGCCCACAGCCTCTCAATAGGGTAGAGGCACTCAACACTCTACCCCCTGCCATAGCCATCCCCTACGAGGCCTAAATTGTCTCCTCCGTCGACTTGTAGAACACGCACCAAAAGAGGAGAAGAACTCGGTTCTCCCTGAACCAGCAACTGGACCATGGCCTTCGACTGGTCCAATTCTAGCACCGACCACAGGCCCCCATGACCCGAGGACCGAACCTCGCAGCACCCAGCACCGAGCTGCCGCCGCCATCTGTCTCACCGTCGCCATCCCGTCGCCGAGCAGCACCTAGAATCACGCCCCCAACTCGACGCCGAAGCTCACAGTCGCGACTCGTGACGCTCGCCATGAAGGAGCCGCTCCCAAGCTCGCCTAACCGTCATTGTCACCTCGCTGTTCCCGGCATTCGTCGCTCCCCCGTTCATCTCCTTGTCTCTTCCTTCTCTCCCTCTCCTCTGTTCGTGATTCGGCTCCCCCCTCTAATGAATGGCCGAAGACCATTCACTTATTTGGTTGAACCGGTACACTCAGTGAACCGGTTCATCACTCTTCAACCCATTTCTCCTCCAATTTTTAAATCTTCTTTAATCAATCTAATTCATTAATTTAATCCCCAATTAATTAATTTATTTAAATCCCCTAAATTTTTATTAATTTAACTCCTTTACATTTTAAATCCTAATTTATTATATATTTTAATTTATTAAATTAATACTTATTTTATTTTTGACTACGTTAATTTCCCTAATACATAATCTAACGAGTACGTTCTTGGTAATAACCCCGATGGTCAACCCACTTAAAAAGTCGGGGTATTACAACTTCAATCCTGATTCGTTCCAAATGCTAGCTGACAACGTCTTTTAACCAAATTATTTTTTCCAATTTCATCTCTTCAATTAATGTACCGCTCGGTAATATCCAATTTTACCAATCTTTGATCATTTAACCAAAATTGACACGTTGCTGCTACGAGACAAATCGGGTCAACCTTTCAATGCCTTGACCAATTTTAACATGAAAAATTTATATGTGGAATTTATTATGAAAATTTCACTTGTTTTATAACTTAACATCCTTAAAAGAAATTTTATCCCAAAATTTAAAATAAAACCCTTTACATATAGAAGAGATGAAGGTATTTGCACATCATGTCAAACTCAATTTCCCAAGCGGCTTCCCTTTTGGTGTGATTCTTCCACAGCACACGAACTAAGGGAATCTCCTTGCATCAAAGTACCCGAACCTCTCTACTAAGGATCCGCTCCGTCTCCTCCTCATATGAGATATCTTCCTAGATAGGAATGTCGGTCAAGGAGAGGATGTGAATTGGGTCAGGCATGTATTTCCTCAGCTGGCTTATATGGAAAACATTGTGGAAAAATCCAAGCTTAGGAGATAGATCGAGCTGATAGGCCACGTTGCCAATTCTATCAAGTTTCTGGAACAAGCCAATGAACCTCGGGGCTAAATTTTCTTTCACCCCGAAGCGACTAATACCACACCTCAGACGAACTTTCAGAAAAACAAAGTCTCCCATGTCAAACTCAACTTCCCTCCTCCTCATATCAGCATAACTTTTTTGTCTACTTTGCACTGTTTTAAGCCTTTATTGAATTATTTGGATCTTGTCCATAGTCTTTTGAATCATATCTAGCCCAAGAGAAACCCTATCTTCTGCCTCGGCCCAACATAGTAAAGAATGGAATGGTCTCCTACACAATGCCTCGTATGGAGAGACACCAATACTAGTCTGGTAACAGTTGTTGTATACAAACTCCACCAACGGCAAATGGTTTATCCAAATGTCACTAAAATCTAGGATACATGATCATAACATGTCTTCCAAGATCTAAATAGTCCTCTCCAACTGTCCATCAGTCTAAGGATGGTGTGCAATGCTAAGATTTAACTTTGTTTCTAAGGCCTTCTATAAAGACCTCCAAAACTTAGACGTGAATCTTGGGTCGTGATCTGAAACAATGCTTGAAGGGATGCCATGAAGATGAACAACGTTTTCAATATAGAGGTGGCTCAACCTTGATAAGGTAAAATCCATTCGGATCAAGATAAAGTGAGCGAACTTGTTCAAACAATCCACGATGACCCACACTACATCCAACTTCTGCTGAGTTTTAGGAAGACCCGTAACGAAGTCCATGGTGAAATTATCCCACTTCCACTGTGGAATAGGCAATGATTACAACAATCCTGCTGACCTCTGATGTTCAGCCTTTACTTGCTAACACGTCAAACACTTGGCCACTAAGCCTACCATATCACATTTCATACCCACCCACCAATAATGTCACTTCAAATTATAGTACATTTTCATACTGCCTAGATGAATAGGAAACCTCAACTTGTGAGCCTCTGTGAGAATCGCCTATCTTAACTTTGGAAGGCTCGGTACCACTACCTTATCATTCTAGAGAATAGTACCCTCAGTGTTGACTTCCCAGCCATCTAATTGTTCACCATTTTGAAGCTATTCAACTTTCTCTCGGATCTACTCATCTTGTTGTTGTAACTGCTTTGTACTATGGAGTAAAGATGGGGTAGTAAAAACATTATATGCACAAATTGTATCCTCTACCTTATAGTACTGCAGGCTGTAGTCTCCAGAAACCATGATCTCTTCTACTCATAGAGAACCAGACACGTGAGAGATCCCTGAGGATTCCGACTTAGAGCATCGACCACTACATTTGCTTTTTTTGAATGATACTCTAGGCTGAAGTCATAGTCTTCTAGTATTCCATCCACTTGCACTGTCTCAAATGCAAATCTCTCTGAGTGAAAAGATAATTCAGGCTCTTTTGTACACCTGAAAATTTGAACGATATAAGTAACTCCTCTAGATCTTCAAAGCAAAGATTATAGCAGCTAGCTCCAAGTCATGCGTCGGATAATTTTTCTTATGAGACTTTAGTTGTCGAGACTCGTAAGCAACCACATTACCCTACTGCATCAAGACACAATGAAGCTCAACTCCCGATGCATCAGTATAAACTGCATAAGGCTACTCACTATTAGGCACTATCAAGATAGGTGCACTCGTCAGTCTATTCTTCAATTCCTCAAACGCGCTTTGATATTGCTCATTCCACTCATACCGTACCCCCTTTTTGGTCAATTTTGTCAATGGTACTGCAATGAAGAAAAAGTTTCTACAAACTGCTAATAGTAACCGGCAAAACCAAGGAAATTACGAATCTCTGACACATTATTTAGAGGCTGCCACTGCACAACGGCCTCGATCTTCGTAGGATCTACCAAGATTCCATCTTGTGAAACTACATGCCCTACAAATTTGACCTCTGACATCCAAAAGTCACACCTACTCATCTTCGCATATACCTGATGATCTCTCAAAGTCTGCAGCACAATCCGAAGATGTTCTCGATGCTGAACCCAAGTCTTTGAATATATCAAGATGACATCGATAAACACCACAATGAACTGATCTAGATAGGGTGTGAAAACTCAATCCATGAAAGTGGCTGGGTCATTAGTCGAAAGGTAAGACTAGAAACTCAAAATGCCCATATCTTGTTCTGAAAGCTGTCTCCAAAATATCCTTTTCTCGAATCTTCATCTGATTGATACTTGGATCTTAAGTCAATCTTAGAGAAGTACTATGAACCTCCAAGCTAGTCAAACAATATCAATCCTCAGCAATGAATACATGGTTTTCACAGTAACCCAATTCAACTTCCGATAATCAATGTAGAGTCTTAAGGAGTCATCTGCCTTCTTGGCAAACAACACTAGAGCACAACACGAGTGAGATAGTCTCCCAGGTGAATTCTTGACCTCCCAACTCATGCAACTAATTCCTCAACTTGTTTCACTCTATAGGAGCCATTATATACGTGGGAATGAAAACTGGGGTAGCACCTGGAACCAAATCAATACAGAACTCGATCTTACAGTTTGGAGGCAACCCTAGTAACTCATCAGGAAACACATCTAGGAACTCTTTCATGAAAGAGACATCTAGGCCCTAGCCAGCAGTCTCATCCTTAACATCAACCAAGCAAAGGCTCCCGTACTACCCTAGTCCACTGCAACCACTCAAACATGCCCACATAATAGAATTAGTTGTCACCGTACTAGGATTGTTACAATAAATGATGACTTGCCCTTATTTCAAAATAATTGTGACCCGCTTCAAATGACATTCCACGGTTGCTCTATACTTTTGCAATCAATCCATACCCAAAATCACATCAAACTGAATCATGGCTAGCATAACCAGATTTGTAAAAAATTTGCAATCATCGATCACTGCGCAGACAGCCCTGCTCACCGAAGCTACTCCACTCTGGAAACCTAAAGGAGTAGTCAGCATCAATGGAGATTTCATCTCCTCCACTAACAGACCCAAAACAGTAGCAAAAATTAGAAGAGACAAATGACAGTGTCGACCAGGTATCAAAAAACACTCATGTAAAAGAATGGAAAACAAGAATCGTACCATCCACTATTCCATGATCATCCTAACTGTAGAAATAGTTTGATCCTCCAATTGCATAAGCTTGCCCCAATGCTTTTTCCTTCCCCTTGTGGCCTTCTCCACAGTCACCCTTGATTGAGCTCTGGCTTACGCCACTGCTCTAAAATGACTACTTTCTAGGATTTCTCGACTCTTTTGTAGATAAGGGTTAGAACTATAGCTTTGCTGGTAGCTTGTCAGTCTCTAGAAATCAGGACTAGTGGGTAGGAACTAGTCTAGTAACTCGAACGATTTCCTATTGACTACTATGGAGTGAAAACTAGCTGATCTTTATATTGTGAAAAGGACTGCCTACCAAAGCCACGCTATCCCCAAGGAGTACTTTGAGTAGCACTGCCCTAGGAGGAAGAAAATGATATGCGAGTGGCTACTACTGCTGCTGGAGTTGTGGAAAGTTCTTCTTAGGGTGTCCTAGTTGCCCACAAATATAGCAAACGATCACTGTTAGATAACCCACTACTAGCACCATGGCTCGGACCTCTACCAAATTCTCGTCCATGGAACCTCTCCTGGTTCTTCCTCGTAACCTTCCTCTCGTCCTTCTTCGTCTATCTGTCGTAGAAGCTCCTATAATTTGCATCTAGACATTTGGGCAGCCTCAAAGATCTCCAATAAACTACCAAACTGCATAGCAACAATCCTGTGTTGCAGTCAGGGCCTCAAACTCAACTGAAACTTGATCACCTGTTCCTCCTCTGAAATTTCCCAAAGTAAGACAGGAGCTCAAAGAACCTACTGTACTACTCCATGATTGATTTCTGGCCACGAGTCAACTCATGAAATGCTCTAGCCATCGACTCATGATGACTATGGCTACTGTACTATGCCTGAAACACCTCTGTGAAACCCTTCCACTCCATGGACTATACATTGTAACTGGCCTATATGGCACTCCATGAGCTGGATGCCAACTTCTCCAGGTAGTGAGTGGGAATCCCCAGCTGGAACTCCTCTAGAATCTAGAGCGCCTCAAAATTCTTCTCTATCTTTTGCAGCCAATTTTCCTCTACCACCTTCAAACACCGACGGGCTCCCAAAAACGAGTCATCCTGGTCATAACCAGCTCTAGAGCCAAATGACTACTACTAGCTAAGTTACGCAATGCCTCCACCATTGCGGCAATAGGATCGACATTACTCTCTTGTTGGGCATGGGTGTTCCTCCTTCTTGGCAACATTCTATCTATTCTAATAAAGAGAAATTTTCACTTGGTTAAAAAACTGGGTTTGCGCACAGTTAACAAAATTCTTACTCTACACTATTAAATTATCAAATGATCAATACTTAGGAATTTAAAAAACCTTAAAGCTCTGATACCATAAAATTCTGTCATGACCCGGAGGTGGGCGTAATAGAACTATCGGGTCAGGCGATCCGATTCTCTAGAGAACGCGGTTACCCAACCCAAGGCATGAGTTTTAGTGACAGACTATTTAATATTTAGCTCGACCCAAAAGGTATAGGCCTAGGTCCGTATAGTGATCGCGAGAAATAATGGTGCATAAATTAAAAGTAAAAAATTCAAAGTATTGTGCAACAAATCCAAACCAACAGCATTTAAGTTGTACAAACCAGAGAATCTATCATCACCAAGAATTAAGTCTAAATACTCAGAAATAAGGAAAAGGGAAAGCTCGATCTTCAACTCCTCTTGCCACTTTTGCCTTTACCTGAAATGGGAGGGGGTCATTTGGGGTGAGTGACTAACTCAATAAGGTATATCTAGACTAGATACAATGCATGCGAACACTAGTCCTTCCCATTTTATGAAAACAAACTTATGTTTCTCTTTTACTGTACATGGATTTTAATTTGTGTGATACAAACAGGCTTACGGCCGTCGATGAGGCTTTTATCGAAAACATGTTGTATACATAGACATCTATACCTCGAAAATATATCATCACTATTTTTTTATCCAAAAAATATTGTCAGCAAATAGGGATGGTTACTCAAGGACCCATCTGACACTCATCAGAGAATAGGTAGCCATCCGTCAAAAGTAACACATCATGAGTGATGCACTAGCGGAAGGGGTAAAGTAACAACTTGTAAAATATGTGGAAGAAGTGTTGAATAATTGGTTGAAGAAGTAGGATAATTGTTGAAGTATGTTAAACAACCAATGGACGCTGCTTTCTGGCTTTGCGGTAGAAAATAGGTTAAGGTCGCGATCAAGTTCCACGTCTCAAAAAACAACACATATTCATCTTTTATGCGGTAGTCGACTATTAGGTCGAGTAAGCAGTAAAGCTGGTCGACCTAATCTACTTTCCTTATTTTTCTACAATTTCAATTATGGAAGGTCCGACTTTGGAAGCTTGCAACTCCTTTGTTTTAGAAGCTTTTGAGCTGAAATTTTGACCACAACTTCTTGGATAAAAAAAGAAAATAACCCTTTAAGAACCAAATTAATATCAGCCATGGATTAGGAAATATGTGTGGTACAAAATAAGTCACCAGATATAGAAACAATTGAGATGAATGTTCTCGTATGGATGATTTGTCAATGAGCGCTTTTGGAAAGTTGGACACCACTTCACACCTTCTGTCCAAGGATGAATAATGCAAATATTGATGAGAAAGGCTACCCAACTTACAAGTAACCTTAATCCCGTGATATAACGCACACGAGGGGAAACTTTGGATAAAACTCACCAAAGGTTTGAAAAAGGATTTAGTCCAATTTCGATAACTAAGCAAAAGCTTTTTGTATTCAAACTCAATCATCTTAAACATAAGCATTAGGTGGCTTTATATAGCCTTTTAAAAAGCATAAAATAATAATAAACTAATTAAGCAATAATAACCCTAATCAGCTCATAAAAAAAGTTGCCTGATTTTCTACGTAATAGAAACTAGGTTAATTAACTAAAAGAATATTAAATTAATATCTTTCTTTCTTCCTCTCCAAGTCTACATGTATTTGGCAACTAATCCATATTAGTGCTTGTGTAATGATCCGAATTTTTTTTACTTTAAAAATGCATCAAATTTAAAACTTTTATAAAACAACTGAATCCCTATTAAAACCTTCAATTGAAATCACAGTTCTTTTCTTAAAAACTCGATCATTAAAACATCTTACTTAAAACTTGTTATTTAATCTTTATTAACAGTGGAAGACTTCATTTATAAAAATCCATTTTTCTCAATTTATAGCGGAAGCATAAAACATTCTATAGCGGACGCATAAATCGTTCATTTTAGAAAATAGTAAATAAGCAAGTATTTTACATTTATAAAACCCTTTTCTCTTTTACTTTCCTTAGCCTAGCCAGCTACAAGTTCCACCTATGCAAATCCTTCATCAACTGCTCATTCATCTGTTCTCTTATGTGTACCTACACCATTAGCAAACTGTGAGCCCAACGCTCAATAAGAAATAAGATATGCAATAAGATGTATGCCTCTAACTCATTATGTCAGAATGGGTACCACCCCAAACCGTTCTTTTCTTTACGTTTCATTCATTCATTCATTCATTCATCATACATCAAGTTGGGAGATTGGAGGAATCTGTGTCGGAGAGAATAGTCCCTTTGTTGACTTCTAACCACCTAGGGTAGACAGTCCCGCAACCCGACAAAGGAAGGGCTTAATTCTTCCAATCTACTTGGTTAGATCCGAACTACCCCTTCATCCTTCAACTCCCCTTTCCTTTTCATTCATTCCTTCCTCATACATTGAGTTGGGAGATTGGAGGAATCTGTGTCAGAAAGGATAGTCTCTTTGTCGACTTATAACCACCTAGGGTAGACAGTCCCACAACCTGACAAGGGAAAGGCTTAATTCTTCCAGTCTACCTAGTTAGATCCGAACTAGCTCTCCATCCCCCAACACCCTTTTTTCATTCTTTCATTTTCTTTATTCATTTTCCTCACGTAAATGCATATGAATACCCCTTCTGACAGGGCATTTCCTACTTGTTTCTATTAGCATGATGCATGTCAATGAGAAGCAGTAATCACAACAATTTAAAAGTATGAGACATGAAGTAGTAATCACAACAATATAAAAGCATGAAACATGAAAATCTGCTAACATACTATACATGGCGATATACTCTAAAACATGCTTAGCAATTTAAAGGAAACAATAACAATATAGACATGCTTGGCAGTTTAAAGGAAACAATAACAATATGCTAACCTCCTAAACATGCTTAGAGATTAAATTAATAACGTGCTAATAGTATATGCGTAATATATAAAGTAGCATAGTAGAAACGCTAACAAACAATCAAGGAAAGACACTGCTTATGGTGTAGGGCCTCCCCAGGCCAACGAATCAACCCATTTCTTACCTCGAAGCTTTATCTTGCATTAGCACTTAATCGTTATCCTTCTTTTTCTTTTCAATACCTTCATGATTAAAACATTTACTCATTCAGAATCATAACTTATTAATTTCATTCTTTTCCTATCCTTAATTACATAGCAATTCTAGGAACCCCTTTGACACCCCAAAACGGAACATAACGCTTAACAATTCTAACATTCTCAACCTAACAACTTTATCATTAACTATACCCTTATTCCTTGTTATTCAACAATAATCCAACATGAGACAATCAACCCCTTTCAACATTTGCATTAGCTACACAGTTTATCAAATTAAACAGAGAATACTTTCATTCATCACATATAGACCTATCCCATTACTTAAAAATGTCCATCAATCCGTAACTCAAAGGCAAATCTTCAATGATGTCAACCAACCATAATACTCAAACATACCGAATCAGTAATAAACAATGGTGCACTATATTTCTCATGCTCTTATCTCTTACTTATTATTCCATAAAAACTAATAAGCGGTAAACACAACAAAGAACCAATTTCCACTAACAGAACACCACCCTTTAACTTTTATCCATAACCTAGCATTCATGCAGTTAACAAAACCACGGCTACTCAATCACCAAAGAGCATTTCAAGACCAACAAAAATCATTATCCACCAACAGAGTATAATCCTAACATTTTATCTTCATCCTTAATCCGTAAAAACAAAGGAGGAAACCTCCTTACCCGAAGAACCGAGGAGACTCCAGAGGAGCAGCAGCTTCACCTCTTTCATTTTCTTCCTCTTTATTTCGTCTGCTGCCTTTGACTTCCTCCCACTCTTCCTTCTCTTCCCTTTCTTTCTCTCATGGCTCAGCCTTCCAAAGAGCATTTCTCTCTCTACTCTGTCTCCATTTCTCGTGGCTCAGCTCACCCGAGAGCTCTCCTCTACCAGCCTCCCCTTCCTCTGTATTTCTAATTCATCAGAGAGCACTCCTTACCATGCCTCTGCCACAGACACCCGTGGGTGTCCCCAAGCCATGCCCTGTTGGACGTCGAGGATTTGTTGAAACATCTGGATGATGGAAGGTCTGATCCCTTGGCCTTCCATCTTCAATGGGATAATGAAGAGTCGATGAATATTGCCTATAAATGGAGCTATTGGCAGCAGAGTTGGAAGGAGAAGGAAAACATTGTGGAACCTTTACCAAAATTTGGAGAGAACTAGCGTGAGGAGCAGTTGTTGATATAGTTGGGTGTTCTGCTATGTTTCAGAATGAAGCTTGAGGGTTTGAGAAGAAGTAGAAACCATGAGTAAGAGTTCTGAAGGATTGATGGTTCTAGAGTTTTGAAAGAGCAGAGAGAGTGTGTGAAACAGTGAGAAATGGGGGGCTGTGTGAGTGCATGGCTATGAAGAAATGGCTATGATGGAATTGCTTTGTGAGGGAAAGTGAAGGATTGTATGGAAGTCTGAAGAAAGATGAAGCTGTGACCATGAATGAATTGAGAGGTGTCTGAGAAGGTTATATGATTTTGGATAAGAGAGTTTGAAAGTCAGAAATGAAAGGGAATTCAATAAGCAACTATGAAGGGAGTACAGAAGTTTCGTTAAGGACAATTTATGTGCTAACTTTGTAAAGCTAAGGACTCTAGGTAAGGAATAATGCTTGTATTTTGTCCGAAAGGACCTACATTGCAGGAGTAGAATTTTTGTGTAAATTGCTATGTTAGCCTTTAATGATGATTATCTGGTTAGGTTGTTTTCCTACGATTACTTTACTAACAATTTGGATGAAAGTGAATTTTCTATGATGATGGTCAATGATAAGGAAGGAAATGAGTTTGCCTGATGATAGTCTCTGTAGTGTTTTCACAACAGTATTTCTTAGTTATTCTTGTTAGTAGATCAGTGGTGTAGACGTAGGAATGTCCCTATTATTGTTCGATAAATTATATTAATATTTTTGGGGGCAAATCTAGAGATGAAATAGGTTAGTTATTTTATTGATAAGTCATCAATAAATATTTTGTTTATGTGGATATTCCTGATAGGAGGTAAATGGGAATATAATTAGTTAGGTTAGACTATGAATATTGATGTTCGGCTGCATACTGTGGATATAAAAACCTTAGAATCATGGCATTATATAAGAAAAATTAGATTAATAATATAGTTAATTACTATAGGTCCTCAATTCATATTCCAGTGATGGATACCATAGGATAGTACTTATACTGTTTAAGACTAAGTTAGAAATAATGCGTCTAGGATAGAGGATTAGATGTATGATGTTATGGTGTAATAGGAACGTGATTAGAATTAATGTTATAGTTGAAGCATAGTTATTGTTTGTTAATTGTTTGTAAAATTGTTTGTGATATATGAACTGCTGTGGGTGACATTCATGTCGACATGTTATAGGATTGCACACTATGCATTGCATAAGCTAATAATGAAGATAATAAATGGTGCTTCCTACGTGGGTTTGAAAACTGAAGAGGTTGCTCACATGTAGGAAGCAGCTCGTTTGAGTAAGTTTTGAAATTGAAGAGGTTGCTCTTACTCAATTGGGGGGGAGAGTTCGGAGACTGCGGAGGTTGCTCTCACCCAAGAGTAAATGAATGTAATGTAAGTGCGTTCATTTTTAATGAGTTCGAAAACTGAAGAGGTTGCTCTCACATAAAAACGAATCCAAGCAATGACTTCGAAAATTGAAGAGGTTACTCTCACCCAGCTTACAAATGTATTAGGCTTAATCATGTATAGATGTCATAGAGGTTATAGTTCCATTTCATGATTATATTTCTTACTGGAAAATAGGCTCATTATTCCTCTTGTAATGTAGGTATGTAAGAGATCAAGGATAGCAGCAGTTGATGAAGCATTTTTACGTTGCAGGCTTCACGGCTGGTTAGGCTAAGAGATTAAACAAGAAATATAATATTTGGTAATAACATTTTGAGGAAAGTAAACCTTTGTTATAGTATTTCATTTTTATCAAGAAGGTTTTCAAATTATGTTTAATCCTTTGGTATTGTAAATACAAGTCCTCTGCTGTTGTAAATGTTTTAAAGTTTTACAATATGACATGTTTCAAGTGATAAATGGTTTAACAAAAAGGAGTTTATTTATGTACTTATTTAAGCTAGCTTTCAAATGAAAAGTCTTCCCCTATGGTTTAAAAAAAAGTTTTAAAAAATTGTGAGTTTTAAATTGAAAGAATAACTGGGATATTACAACAACGGCGTTCAACTTACATACTAACGCCTATCTTTACAAAGAATGTCCGTCCAGCCAAGGGGTGTCCATTTACCCTTACAACAGATGTCTGTCCCTCAATAAAGGACGTCCGTGCTTTCCCACATCAAACATCCATCAACTCACACAACACAAGGGACATCCACCATTCACATAAAAACATCACGGCTATACGTTAGTCACACCCTGCTCTTTTCTCTCTTCACTTCTAATTAATCCAGCAATTTAATCACCATAAATACCCACTTCCAATAATTTTCATCTAATAAATCTAATCCAATTACACCCAATTAATTCCCCAATTATGCTTTACTTAATTCCATTATGGGAAATTAGGGTATTACAACTCGGCCACTTGGATGGTTTCCATGTAGAGATTTTGTTGGTCTCCAAGTTTGGACACTAAGACTTTCCTTATTCTTTGCTCTCTGTTCTGTGGGCTTTTGACATCGCAAATGAAGTCTAAATTTAGCGATCCAACTCATACTAGGAAGCTTAGCAAGTCAGCTACAATCTTTATGAAGAACTTTTGTTGAAATGACATTGTTTGGGATCCAAAATAGTCAAATACTCATCGAAGGTCAAAAGGAAGACAGTCTTTGGAAAGCCCATCAAATATTCCATAATTTTCCTTGGACTTCCACCTATGATTAACCTTTAATCTCTTCATACTAATATTGGAAACTTGATTAATAATAGAATGGACTCATAGTCCATCAATGAGATAGAAGAATAGGATGGAACCCACGTCCATAGACCAGGTAGACCCATTTATGATATCAGAACGAATGAGGTTCCCAGTATTAGGTCATTCCTCAACTAGCCACCTACTGTATCCAAGTCGACGAGTGTTATCGGCAAGTGGAGCTACAAGTCATCACGCCACTCGTCACTTAGAAAGGTGCTAGGCAAACAATCTCAGTGACTAACAACCTCTAATTCGTGTGACTAAAACCCTGGCTTGGTTCTAGGGGTCGAAACCCAAAGACAAGATATCACAGCCCTATCACCCTTTGAATTCGGGGCTCAAACCTGAGGGCATGTCACCAGTTCCTTATCATCCTTTCACACGTACAAACAATCAATCTCCTTGTAGTATGAGATTGTACGAAATACTCTCATGATGCTTTAGTGCTAAAACTGCCAAAAGCATCAAGAGGATTCATCATCTCAATATATGCACATAATATATATAAATCAAACCATGTACGGAAAATAAATGTGTGAAAACAAAAAATTTCCGTCGAATTTTCAAGTGTGGTACCCCACAAAAATATTAGTTTTGAAAACGTGATGCAATACAATGCAAAAGGTATAGAAATCCCTACCTTTTCAACATTCCCTCTTGCTGACTAGAGCAACCGTAACATCGAGAATAGTCTCAAAATCTCCAAAGTTGTTTGAGCCTAAGAAATATGTCAAACATGGAAATTCTCATCAATAAATTCGAAGGAATAAGTGAAAGGATCCTATACTGGGACTAGGAACCTAATCAATGTGTAAATGACTCAGTGTACATGATTCAGCATTGTGGAGTTGACCAAGAATAGTGTTTGAGTCGACCCGTGGCAAATTTGGGGAAACTTACTCATCCCTTGGTCGATTAGAAGCCAAATTCTAGTCAACTTGCTCTGGAGTGGTCGACCAGTCTTAAGGCGATTGACCAGATACAAAATTTGGAGTAGTCTGCCTATTTCGATCAACCAACCTTGGGGCGGCAAGGTGGTCGACTGTCGACCAATTTTGGAGAATTTGTCCAATTTTGCTCAATCACCACCATTTTGGTCGACCACCTAGTCGACTCGAATGGTTTCCAGCACTGTTTTTTGCTGGAAACCGTGTCGATTTCGTTCATTTTTGTCTCCTAACAATGAATACTCCTACATAAACTCCAACTATATCAATATATTCTAAAGAGTTTCCTTGAATTCAAGTTTTAAAGCTCAAATCCAAGGCCAAATATTTTTTGGATTTCAAACCTTAAATAGGAGGGGAAAAACTTACCGTTTTGAAAGCCATCTTCACAAACGTTGTTTGTCTGAAAATTGTGAATGCGAATCCAAGGTCAGAATGTTGCGATTTGTTAGTTTGATCTCTAACGTTCTCGCCACGTGAATCGTTCTTGTCAGCCAAAAGCAATGAAGAGAAGGGTTTCCCTTCTCTTCTTTTCTTTATTTTAATATTTTCTCTTTTATTATTTTATTTTAATTTAATATATAAAATATATATTACTATATTTTATATATTAATAAATCAATCCAAATTTTGACTTCAATCCCAATTCGTTCAAAACGCTAGCCGATAATGACTTTTAACCAAATTAATTTTTCTCATTTCATCTCTTCAATTAATGTACTGCTCGGTAATATCCAATTTTACCTATCTTTGACCATTTGACCAAAATGCACATGTGGCCTCTACGTGACAAATCGGGTCAACCTTTCAAAACCTTGACCGATTTTAACGCGAAAATTTTACACATGAATTTTATTATTAAAATTTTACGGGTTTTACAAGTCAAATTTCACATCAATGAAAATCAAACATAATAAAAGATAACGTAAAAGAAATAAAAAACCAAAAGAAATTGTGCATCAAAAATATGTCTAGAGTTTTATAATTATACACTCATCCAAAGTTAAATAATACGAATAAAAACTCATTAAGAACTCAACAACAAATTAAAACTAGAAAAAAGGTCTTCAAACTTGAGCACTTAGTACTGCCCAACTTGTTCTTGTCTTTCCTGACTAACACCTGAAGAATGATATTCAATTTGGCTTACTATACTTATTATGAATTTAAAGTGTCATATCCAAAAAGTTTCTACACAAAAAAACATGCATGAATTTTTCATTTTAAAATTTTCTAAAACAAGTTCCATGAACAATCAATGCGACTTAGTCAAAAATATTTACTACATATTGTATATCAGAATGTGATAAACAAGTATGTTTTGCAGTGCATCCATCAATATTGCTAGAGTGCCATTAGATTGTGACTCAATCGATTGTGTACATGCATGAGGTGCTCTTCTTAATGACTTTTTGATTATCTGTAAAATCATATCGGGTGTTAGTGCAATGTCCTCAATGCAAAAAATACTATAGGTCTCTTAAAATCATCACAAATGTCACTTTCAAGATGCACGACCTGTCTCTGATACCATAAATTTCTTTCATGACCCAAAAAGGAATCTATAATATCTTGAATTTTTGTAATGTTAAGCATATGACTTAAGTAACGATTTTGGGGTATTAGCAGAATGATTAAAGATTTATTGGAATTGATTTGGATAATTTAAGATATTGGTCAAGAGAAACGTATTTGGATAAAGTGAATTATGATACCCCAAGTTATGCTCATATTAAGCTTAGGAGGATAATTAAGAATTCATTGGAATTGACTTGGATAATTTAAGGTTATTGGAGAATTGTTTGATGATATTTTGAGTTAAATTGGACCATAGTAGAACTGGATTAGTGATTGATAGCCTATGAAATTTGGAAGAGATAGATGAAAGCTTTTGTTTAAAGTATTGGTAAGAGAATATATTTGGATATAGTAAAGTTGAGGGTATAAGATCTTTAATATTGGGTTTGACAAAGAATAAAGTGAAGGAGGAATTATGGATTATATACTTTAAGTATATGAGGATAAATTTGAGCATAGTGTGGATGAGTTGGAATAGTGTGTTTTAGTATGGAAATATATATATATATATATATATTTTTTATATTTGGTGAATTCTTTAATATTTGGGGAATTCCTTAATAATATATATGTATATATATTATTATTTTGGAATATGTTGTTAAAATACGGTGGTTGATGGATTGGAATAGCGATCGATCGTTGATGGCATGCAATGTTACAAATTTGTAACTAATGTGGTACCAGTCAATCATCCAAAGGGAATTGATTGACCGGTAATTCACTGGGTAGTAAAATTAAGGATTAGCGGTCGATTGTCTACTAAGGCGACTATTGACCAGCATCGAAGAAAACTGTTGTTCTAGAATATTAGTAGTCAATCACCAGAAGGAGGTTCATCGACCGGTGATCTGAAAGGTCATCTAGAAATGGAAACTTGTCTCCTGGAAAATGAATGGATCGACCATTGACGCTTCACGGGTGCTCAGAGGGTTGCTTCCCTTGGATTTCCACTTTCATTCAGATGTTGAAGGGTTGTGTTTGTAGTCTGTAAATAAGAGACATGATAGAGTACTGTGTGGTTTGGATGGTAAGAGGCCGAGAGGGATTCTAAGAGAAACTATGAGAAAGGCAGTTTACTGCTGTGATTTTCAAGAGAATTTAGACAGAGAAAGAGAAGTGAGTGAGTAGTCTGAAAGAGAGAGGGTTTCTAGAAGAATTAAGAACAGTGAGAACCATTAGAAATTGCCACCTGTAAAGAGAACCAATGTAGAGAACTTAACCAATTCTAATACAAAGTTCACTTTGTATCGCCACCTCCACGGCAATACAAAGTGTAGAATAAAATCAATGGAGTGTAATTAAACAAAATTCTTACCTCAGTTTGGCGCTGCAAAACACCAACTCGCAAGAGACTATTCTAGTCGCCTCGCGGGTTCGGTTGCTCCAAGCCCTAGCCCTCACAACTCGACACTTCCATTCCTCATGTTATCACCTTCTACTCGTAGGACAATGCCCCGCACATCGTACTCCTATCCCCTGAGTTTTCTCCCGAGCCCTTCTCTCCTATTGCCTTTTCTTCAGAAATTGGTCGCAGGCCATTCAACCCATTTCCCTCTTTTTCTTCCAACCAAACCGGTGGTTCTATGCTTAACCGGTTTAATCCAACATTTTTACTTAAATTTTTTTCCCCCTTTATTTTAATCCAATCTTCTTTATTTTAAATCCCCATTTTCCTTTAATTTCTTCTTTCATTTTAATTAACTATTTTATTTAACTAAGCCCCCTTTTTAATTTATTCCCAACAAATCTTTAACCAAAATTCTCACTTAACCAATTCTAATAATTTTCATTAATTAAGTTTCAATAATCCTATTACACCTAATTAATTTTCTAATTATCCTTACTTAAATTTCGTTACAAGAAATTGGGGTATTACATTAAGTGCTAACTCTCTAAAGCCAAGGACTCCAGGTAAGTGGTATTACATGTGTTTTTTCCGAAATGACCTACATCATGGGAATTAGGATTTGTTTGATACTTGCATTTACTAGATATATAGGATGTTTTGTTGATTGCTTGGTGTTAGTTGTTTTGAATATGTATATTTGGAGAAGTTGTTGCGGATGATGTTTAAAAGAGTGCTTAATCATGGTGGTTGATTGAGATCAACAGGTGTGATCAACCTATAAACAACAAAATGGGTATGGAATATGGGTATTGAAGGAGAGGTTGATCATGGTGGTTGATTGAGATCAACTGGTGTAATCAACCTATAAAAAAAAGTAGGAATTGAAGATAGGTATTGAAAAGTACGGTTGATTGTAATCAAATCAACTTGAATTTATTAAAGAAAAGATAGTAATTATATTCATGCATGTCACGTTAAGGAATAACGTGAATAAAACATATTTCTGATGAGGGAGTGATCTACGGTCGATGATGGCGGACATTCGGCATGGAGTGATCATCCGCCGTGATCATTCGTAGTTCAAGAACAAAGAAATGTGCGGACAATTCACTGATTAGTGGTCGATCATCTTGAAGGAAAAGCAATCGACCACCATTTATTGATGTGTATTCTGGAGAGTTTAAACTAACACTGAAGACAAAACGAACCACTCTCTGATTGTCTGAACGTCTTATAATCAATGGGAACGTTGTATGGGATGCCTGAAGTTGAAAGGACTGACGTTATACGTGTTAATGGCATTGATGAAATGCAAAACTCATGGCCTTCTATCTTCAAATGGATACTGAAGAGTTGTTAGAGCTTAGCCTATATATATGTGGTGAGGGCGGTGAGGTTTTGAAGGAAGAGAATGAGTAAGGTTACTTTGCCAAAATGATAAGTGAACCGTGAGATTTTGATGGTATGTGAGGATATTCTGGTGTTTTGGTTTGAAGGAAAGAGAGTTGGTACAGGGTGTGAGATAGTAGGGAGTTCTGGAATTTAGGTTGTGAAGATAATCTATTATGTGGTGCTTCTGGAGGCGTGGGTCAGTGAGAAAACGTGATGAGAATGTTGTGAGTTTTATTGAGACTGTGAAGGAAAGTGTGAGGCCGAGAGGGTTATGGCGAAGATGAATTCTCTTTGATTTTCGATTCTTGGATGCTGGTAAGCAGATCTTCACTCACGTTTCTTATGGAGTTAATTGTAGGAAATAGTTTTGTAGTGTTGGTTATGTCCTTGTTATGTACTCTGCTAGTTGGATGGAAATTGGTCACTGCATATGAATGAGCATATTATTGAAAATATATGATTATTAGTTTAGGTTGTTCGTTGTATCATGTGAAGTTTATTGGCATGAATAAGTTGGATTATTGGAATAAGGTGGTTATTGGAAAATGATTGAGTTGAACTGATAGGTATAATTGGAAATATATAAACTTTGTTGAAATTGTTGTTAGGTGTATCGGTGAACGGTGGAAGGAAATGATGTAGTTAAAATATTAGTTTTGGAATTGTTAGGGAATGTTAAGTAAGGGTTAGATGGAAAATACTAAGCGTATTAGTTGAAGCTAGGGGACTTTATTATCAAGAAGTAATTTTATTAATAGTTATATGTATACATCATGATTAAGTTTCTAAAAGGATAACTCTAAGTGATAACTTAATAAAGCTAAGGACTTCAGGTACGTGTTACTGCATGTGCTTTGTCCGAAAGGACCTACACCACAGAAAATTAGGGTTTTATTTGATGTTTGTCTACTAAATGCATAAGTTATGTTATTGTATGGATACGTATATTGTTTGCTTGCATGTTTATTAGATTTAAATTTAGTTCCTTAGATAGGATGGATCACGTTTTAAGGATACGATTAAGGAACACCTTAGATAGGATTGTACGTGCACGACAACGTTAAGTCATGGAATCATAAAGTACACGAAAATGAATATACGTAAACAACTGTTGACAGGTTTGTTACGCCCAGCAAAGAAATAAAGATAATTAAATAACTATGGACTGGTTTGTTACGCCCAGCACAGAAATCAAAATAACAGATGTTTGTGTAGTCTGGTTTGATACGCCCGGTTCATAAACAATAAAAGACTGAAACAATATGAGATAAAAGAATGAAACAGTAAGATACATAAATAGCTGTTTCTGTGGATCCGTTTGTTACACCCGGCACAGGAACCAAAGATAAACGATTGTGGTCCAGTTTGTTACGCTCGGCACAGATGTTTGTATGGTCCAGTTTGTTACGCCCGACATATAAACAATAAAAGACGAAAATAGTAAATGAATGTTTGTATGGTCCGGTTTGATACGCCCGTCATATAAACAGTAAAATACAGAAACAGTAAACGAATGTTTGTATGCTCCAATTTTATACGCCCAGCATATAAGCAAACAAAATAACAATAAAAGACATGAATAGTAAAAGAGAAACAAAACAAAAAACCTTATGCTATATTATAGAAATTGTATGTGAAATTCATGTTTTACGTTTATATGACGCACTGAGCGTTAGGCTCATAGTTAGGTCCCGTTGATGAAGGTAAGGAGCCCATAAATGGATAAAGCTGTTAAAGGACGAAGCTGGTGGAGTATTGCTGTGTGGACGTTTGTACTATTGGCAACATTGACCTATGGTTATGGCTCACGAAAAGGAATAAATGTTTTAAAAGGCTTTTAAGTGTTTTATGATTTCAAATAAATGTTTTAAGATAATGCGTTTATTTAAATGTTTATTTAAACAATGGATTTGGTTTAAATTGTAAAAAACTTCCGTTGTATGATTTATAAGATTAAGACTTTCGCTGTTTATTACTCTGGTGTTCTATTACGCATTGGTTTTACAATGGTTTTAAAAAAAAGAAAAATTTTATATGGAAAAAGGTTACGGGATGTTACAGCTTTGGTTTCCGATTTGGGACTCGTGGTTGTCCCTAGAAAATGTCTTGGATTCTAGTCTTGTTTAAGACTTGTCTGTTATCTCTGTTATGTTTGTGGGATGTTGACACCAGCCTTGTTATAGGTTCTAGAGGTGTCAGATAATTTGACTTTTCACTTATGATAGTGTGTGGAGTGGGTTTATCGGTAAGCGTATCATGGTTGCCATCAAGCTAGAGATCTTTATACTTTGTGCACTGCATTGCATCAAGGTTTTCAAAACTGCTATTTTGTGGGATACCACACTTGAAAGCCCAACGGGGGATGTTCAACAACACGAAAATTTTTACGTATATGTATGTTTTCTTACATTTACATTCCGTACATGGTTTATTCTTGATATTCTGCCATATTGATGATATGATATTTGTGCATATGTTGGAAGGATGAATCATCTTGATGTTTTAGGCACTCTAGCGCTAAAGCATCACGTGGCTATCCGGTGACATCTTCTACTACGAGAAGATGGGTTAGATGATACGTACATTGGGGATGAATCCTCTTGATGCTTTAGGCACTCTGGTGCTAAAGCATCACAAAGCTATCCCTGTGCAATCTTCTGCTGCGTGAAGATTGATTGCTTTCATGCGAAATGGAGATTGGGTATTCATGACATGTCCTCAAGTTTCGAGCCCTGGAAGTGGAAAAAGAGGATAAGGCATTAGTGACATATCCTCAGGTTGGAAGTCCTGAAAGTTGGAGATAGAATGGGAGGGTGATGACGCTTCCTTGGGTTGCAAGTTCCTAAACCTGGCCAGAGTATTGTCACACGGAGTTGGCAGGTTTGTCAGTCACAAAGATTAGCTTATCATAGTACTGTTCCATTTGGCGAGTGGCTGGACGACTCGTAGCTCTGCTCGTCGCCAACCCTCGTCAATTTAGAACATAGATGTATTTAGTGAGAAGCGGTCTATCATGAGCAACCTCATCCGTTACTACAATTTTACGAGTTGTGCCATCACTGAGCTACTCGTCGGCAACTTAGGTGACATGCTGGATCTGTAGATCACTGTCAATGGTATTCTTTCCTACCTCATAAGGTGTTGCTATTAGCGGATAGCCACCTTTCTGTGACATGTGTTTGGTGGGTCCTTGCGTGACCATCCATTTCATTGAGAACGGATTGAAGGTTGTCAATCGCTAAGATTGGCCTATCCAATTACCGTTTCATTTGATGGGTGGCGTGATGACTTGAGCTTGCTCATTGGCAACCCTCATCAAATTTGGAACACAAGTATTTAGTGAGAAGCGGTCTATCGCAAGCAACCTTATTCATTACTTCGGTTATACGAATCGTATCGGCGCTGGTTACTACCTATCGGCACATCCAAGTGATTATACCACCTTTCTACAATGAGTAACGGATGGGTCCTTGTGTGACCATCCATTTTCACTGTTGACGTTTTCATACGGAAAACGATATTTGCATATTTTGCGACTATAGTTGTCTATGTATACAGCGGGTTTTGATAAAGCCACATCGAGGGCCATGGGCCAGTTTGTTAAAATGATAAAGAGGTTTTAAATATTTAAATCCATGTATGGTAAATGAGAAGCATGAAATGGTTTTAAAAGATAAGGAAAACGGTTTTAGCATGCATTGCATTTAGTATAGATTTCCCTACTAAGTTTGTCATTCACCCCTTAGACTATATTTTTCCCCAGGTTAGGGTGTAGGTTTGATGCACTGGTCATGTACATGTGGCAGCAGGGCGATGTTGGATTTGCCTAGTGAGTGTCTCGATCTTCCTGTGGATGGGTGGAGATTCATCAGTTCAATCCCTCCGTTCCTGGTATGTTGGGATTTTAGTTTTGGTGTTGTTTAATTTAATTCCTACTCAGTACTTTCCTTTATTATGCTATCATGTCTTTAGTTAATCACTCTATGGACCCCAATCCATGTGATTTAGGTTTGGGCTTGGTATTATTCCCGTTAAGACTTCCACAAAATAATTCATGTCTTGGGCTGGGTAACCGGGTTCTCTCTGAAAATCAGATTTCTCGACCCGGCGGTTCTGTCTGGCCGGCCTCCAGGTCATGACAAAGAGGCTCAACACTTAGGGTAGGCTTAGGGCTCAAAACACTTGAGCTTGTGTGTGAGTTTGTTTCCAATGTGCATGAGTTGTACATGTTGTGGTTGTGATGGTCACAATTAGTGGTCTAAGTGTTATAATTAAACGAGTTGTACATTATGTTGTAAATAACATGTTATGTAATGTATGGTTTTAATTATAAATCGTTTTTATAGTGAGTTGTACACGGTAAATTAAAAAGAAAAATTTTATTGGACTAAATTATGGTAAGGTATTGTTGGGATTGCACATGATTATATCCTAGTTGAGGATATTTGTTTAATGTAATCCAGCATTATTAGAATTTTGTTTATTCATTCGTGTACATATGCCATCTCTCTAGATGGAGAATCATTATTGTAACATCTCGTAACTTTTTTTGTATAAAATTTTTTTTTTCCTTTATAAAATACTTGTGATGGAAAACTAGAGTAACAAATAGCGAAAGTCTCAGAATAAACATACAGTGGAAGTCTTTTACATTTAAATACCACAAACTAGTAGTTTTAAAACTATTTAAACAAAGACAGATAAAACGTTAACTTAAAATAGTTTGAAGTCGTTAAACACTTGAATACTTTTAAAACACTTAAATATGTTTATTCCATTTTCGTGAGCTAACCCCAAGGTCAATGTCATCAACAACACAAACGCCTAACCCGGGCGTATCCAACAGAACCACGACTATTTATTTATCTTTGGTTTCTATGCCGAGCATAACCAACTGGATCACAAAAACAATTATTTATGTTTATTTCATTTTCGTGTACTTTAGGATTCCAAGTCTTAACATTGTTGTGCACATACAATTTTATCTAATGTGTTCCTCGATCGTATCCTTAAAACGTGATCCGTCCTAACTAAGGAATAATAAACATACAATTCATATCAAGCAATTAAATAAACAATATACACCCTTCAATTCCCATAATGTAGGCCCTTTCGGACAAAACACATGCAGTACCACTTACCTAGAGTCCTTAGCTTTAATGGGTTAATTCTTTAAGTTTCTTCACAAAGCCTATTCATTAGTTACATGAAATTATCAATAATGATTCACCAATGATCAACCCTAGCTACTAGCAATTCATTGCCTAACATATCTCCTTAATTCAAGTTAACAATTTACTCCAACAAGGTATGGCTTTACAATATGTCCAATAATGACAACCCTCAATCCAATAACTACCTTCACCAATAATTCGACATAATAAAACTCATTAACCATTTATGCCAAAGTCCAATAATTTCTCACTGTCATGATCAATAATAATAAGATTGGAATAATCCCACTTAACAAAAACCAACATGGCATTGTTTTAACTATAGTACAATTCAGCAATATAAACCCATATCATCTAATCCTCATGGCAGTACCCAGTAGTCAGAACCAAACTCCATAATCAACAGAGAATATAATAGAAACAAAACCAGTTCTATCTATTTCTCATGCAGAAACCATACTTAATATAAACAATAACTCATGCTCGTTGTGCAATATCCAAGAACAACTAATGCATACCTTCAGCACTTCACGGCCTCTTCCTCAAAAATCCTCACAGACTAACCTCCAGAAGCTCATGGTTTCATCTTCTTCCTCCAAACTCAGCTACGATTTCTCACTATCCAAACAACATAAAATATCCTTTCATTCTCATTCCTCTTGTTTTTCTCACAACCTTCTATCTGTTATTCTCATAAAACCATCACAGCTTCTCTCCATAATTCCGCAGAGTAACCCTAAGCTTTTTTCTCTCTATGAAACCAGTTGCCATCCTCTCAATTTATAGGCCACGTCCAACTCCTCTTCAGGATCCCACTAAAGACAGAAGGCCAAGGGATGCAGCCTCTTTAATGTCCAACAACTCTTTGATGTCCAGACGTTTCAGACGATGATTCCTTCCATCTTCTGCGTCAGTTAGACCTTCCAAATGACCATCATAAATGGCGGTCAATCAAATTCTTCAGTAGCCGATCGACCACCATGTAATCGATCGACCGTGGAAATTCTTTGTTCTAGAATGGTGGTTGATCACGTCGGTCGATCGACACCTAGCCATTCGACTGCATTATCGACCGCGGACAAATTTTTCTTCAGAGTTATATTTGTTGTAACGTGAAGTGTAGTAAGTAATATATATATATATATATATATATAATCCTCATTAAAGTATATATATTTATATGTATATATCCTCATTATTAACTACTTCAAATATTACTTCTCTTAACTCTAACTATTGTCCTCTAACTCTCCAATTTATTATTGTATCACATAAACAAACTTCATATCCAAAACCAAAACTAGATTCAATATACACTTAATTGTTAATGGCTTTATTATCTTCAACAACTCGGGTACTGTAATTCACTATTTTCTAAATACCTTTTTCTTTTACCAACACTTAAATTATCTAACTATCCATAAATTTATTCCCCCCATAATCAAGGTATAATCCATAACTCTTCATCCACCTTATTCTTACTAAATTCAGTTGATACAAAAATATTATAGATTTTATACCTTCAACCTTATTATTTCCAAGTATATTTTCTCTTACCAATTTCACTAACTGTCAATCACTAACCCAGTTATGATATCATCATTTCTAACTTCAAATATCATCAACCCATTCTCCAATAACCTTAATCTTTCCTTGAGCTACTTAATCTGGAGTATCATGATTTACTTTATCCAAATATATTTCCTTTTCTTAACACCTTTATTTATCCATGTATTAATATAACACAATTCAAGGTATCACAATCCACTTTCTTTCAATATGTTTCTCTTGACCATCATCCTAAATTGTCCAATTCAGCTTTTATTATCCCAAAATTATCACTTAAGCCTTGTACTTAGCTCCACGAAAATTTGGGATATTACAATTGTCACTGTCCCAATTCCCAAATGAATTGAGGTCAAGGTCATGACACCTCGAGTATAAGGACCATAGGTGTAAGAGGGTGAAGACGAATTCAAATGATCATTACATTTAACAACAAATCAGATTTAGGAATTTTCACTTAGAGGCACGACAACATGACTTCTTCCATAACATATTCGCGTAATGTGTAAACACATTCTCACTCAATCAAAGATGCACAACAAACAACAACACTCTTTCAGCTTAAGAAAACCTGATACACGCAACTAATATGAACAATGATAATAAAATACATGTACAAATAAACATGCTAGAAAATGTACATATATAGTAAAAATTGACATGTTGCATAGGTTTTGAAAGCAATGAAATGTATGGTTGAATATAATAAATAAAACTTCTATCCCATTGGTGTCTCCCTCGTGACATTGTTGAAAATTGGTATCCAAGAAATCTAATCCAACTTATCAAACCTCAGTATCTAGTAGTTGTATCCTTATCAGTACATTACTAGAACTCTTAAAATAAGTGTTGGATCTCACAACCGAGATGATACCCAACTTGGGGATCTATAGGAGAACCTTAAAAGAAACATAAACCAAATGGGGAGTTTGGCATCTCGCAGTTGAACTATAGCAGACTGATGATCGACGAGTGAAAGGGTGTAGTTGACCCATTGGGAAGCCCAGTCGACCTCGAATGTGATCGAGAGCAAGGGAATGAGTGGTCAACCAAGACCAAGTATTTGATCAACTCGTCCAAGTTCCTTGGACAACCAGATTCAACGAGCATGGTCGAACTCACAATCAATAGATTGTATGCCAATTTAAATTCAAAAGGATGTTGATAAGACAAAACATAGCGGTCGACTAGAACTTCTCTAGAAATCTTTGATTGAATCACAAGTCGACTAATCGAGTTAATTGACTTACCAGGTTTTCATAAAAACCAAACTTTCTCTAATTTCTCAACACTAGACATTGTTGAACCTAAGCCAGACAAATTTTAATATGTTTTCATCCATCATTTATCAAATTTATCTAACAAACTTCGAGTTTTCTGTTAAAAATCACTTTTTTTGTTAGGATTATGAAAACGAATTCAAGCTACGAGATGTCAAATTAAATTTGTCTTACCCTTGAAATCCTTTGATATTTCTTGTATATTAACGCTTTGAGATCGTTGATCTATTGTTATCTTTATAGCATTCTAATTTGCTATAATTTAAATCAAATTTCCAAATTAGATCGATGCATTTAACAAAGACGCAACAAAGATGGTTTGATGATCAACTTACCTTCAAAGTTCTCTGATATAATTTGAATACACGGCGTTGTAAACCTTGTTTTGTAGTTGTCCTAAATCTCCTTCTTTAGTTCACTATTCCCTCTCAATAGCTCTAGTAGTCTTTCTAAATTGGGAAATTAAGTTCCAAAGTTTGGAGTGATATTTATAGCAATTCTAATCCATAGAATCAGGCCCATCAAGACACCTCGTCATAACCGACGCCATTAATATGGTTAAGCAACTGCATGTTTAATGCAAAAAATTAAATTAAAAACCGACGTCGATTAATTTAAATGAACTCGATTCATTTGAAATTAAAAAAAACTTGTGGGTGTCACACCCTCTTCCTTATTTTTCCCTCTCTAAAATCTCTTTTGTATGTCCAACAATGTGTCTACTATGGGTAGGCCGAATGGAATGGGTGGGATGGTAAAGTAACGAAATGAGTTAATAGGAGTATTTGTAATCCAAGGAATCTTTGAAGAACAATGGAAGTCAGATGACGTGGAAAACTGATAGAGAGGCAGCTTTTAAATGGTGTAAATGAATCTTTGAAAACGTATATACACACAGAATTATGGGTTTGGGAATGCAGGAAAAGGCAAAAGAAGAAGAGCCAAAAACAAGGGTAATTAATTATGCCCATACTCTATCTCACATTCTCCCATCTACTTTTCGTTTGATGTGAGCCTCTGTGGGCCGATGTGAGCCTCTGTGGGATGGTGTTCGCTACTTATTACAGTCTAACATCTCCTTTGGACAATCACTGCTTTACCATACTTTAAATTAAGGTAATAAAACCAATCTCTCTCTCTCTCTCTCTCTCTCTCACACACACACACACAGAAATGCTCAGCATTTTAATGTCATTTAACAGACCCAGAAGCATAATAGAAAGAATAAGTGCTTTATCGTGATCAATGATTGAGAATGGTTTCTTAACTAGATAATCATTATCTTGAAAGTAGGTTGAATTATTTAAGTATCAATTATTCAAGGAGAATATTGTGTATGATTTTTATATCATATACTGATTGATGCTTTACTGTATAGTACACATATAATAATATAAGCCAAGTACTTCAACCCAAATCCAATAATATTCTTCATCATCATAGGTTCAAACAATGTTTCGCTTGTATTCACTTTTTAGAGAGAGAGAGAGAGAGAGAATAAGTGTTACAAGGCTTGATCAAGTGCTCTTGGTTGGCAGGCAAGAAATTGTTGAATTTATCTCACATCATAATGAGTTTATTGAAACAAAAACTTTACATTGCAAGTATTCCAATGGGCAATGAACATTTTTCCATATGATCATCAACTGTTTACGACACTTTGAAGTCTTCTTCTTAGTTACCGTGTGGTGATTCAATTTTGTGAAGGTGTTTTGGGGCCCAAGATCAAGTGATGTTTTCACAATCCCATATTTAAAATTTGTGACCATAGATTTCTCTATGTTATGCCCTAGAGGGGATCCAAGATAGAACGAGAAACGATTCGGCCAGAAAACAAACTGAGTTGTCCAACCATTTTTAAAACTTAATTACATTAAAGGGCAGTGGAAAACTCAAATTAAATAAAATAGTCAGAGTCCAAACCAAAATGAGCTAACTAACAGTAACATCAAAGATAAGTAGTAGTATAAGTCCATAAAAGAAAACTATGTCAGAATTATGAGGAAATAAAAAAATAATAATAACTAAAGTCAATCATTAACCTCACAACAAAATCACTAGAAAATAGTAGCAACTAAAAAGGAAAATAAATCACTGAGCTCACTCCTGCTTTGGCAACTGTAAATATTCCAAAATAAATCCTAAAATGAGAGAGATTCGTATGGGGTGAGTCGACTAACTCAGTAGAAACAAACTTTATATTCAACAATATAAATAAAAGAATATGTGAGCTTGTCAAATCAAAACAAGTTGTGCAGTATTGAACAAAACACAGTATGCTACATTTTCAAAACAACTCACTATAGTGTGGTATGTAACGTAAAATAACTCACTACTGTAAATTTTAGTAAAAATGAAGTCACTCACGCATTCCAAGTATACCATGTCATCGGCAATAACAATAAAGATGATACTCGGCGATCGTAACAACCACGAACGACCATGCTTAGGTTAAAGGTTTTGCGTCCAAAGACACTATATATACAATTGTCTCATTACTCTAATTAACAAAAACAAATAATCACATCCTCCAACGATTGAATGTGTGTAAAGAAAAATATGATCCCCACATGGGTTGATCAAACTTGATTCACACGATCAAGCTCATCAATGACATTAAATAGGTATGCTCAATTTTAAATATATCCAGTGAAAACATAATAGATAATATGAAAAATAGACGAGCCACCAAAATGGGCACATCACTTTTATATGAGAACATGTCTCAAAATAAGTTTAAGAAAACAATACAATGCTGAAAATAAAATAAATATCTATCTCAAATGGTCTACCAATAGTCAAAATAAAAATCCAAACAAACAAGGATCAAACTAATCCAAAAACTTCTCGCTCCCGCGGATGCGGCCTCTGACACAAGACTGTCCCGACACTCTAAAAACTCTAACTTTAAATCAAAATTTTCCAACTTTAACAACACATAATAATTTCAAAGTTAATTCACATCAATTTCATGCATAAATTTCAAGCTTTAAACTCTAAATTTAGTTTCAAACTTCTCAACAAAGACTCTAAACTTCTAACAAACCAGTATCAAAACACCGACCAACAAATGTTTAAACATCAGAATTTACATTTCGAGAAACCTCAAAATACAAAAGCTTTAGAACTCCAAATTTGTTACAACTTAATTCAATCAGTAAAACGTCAACCCAATCAATTCTATTGATCATTTTTATTCCAAGATTATATACTTTCACAATATGAAGGATATATTTTTCTTACCGTATATTTCAACTCACAGCAAATTCTCTCTCTTTCACCCAATACTTTGTTTTTCTCTAGTGAAAATTTTTAAAACTGAAAAGGGATTAAAAAAATCTCAAAAGGCATCTTTAAGTGGCAGTCAAAGGAACAGTTTTTTTCTTAGAAAACTACTGTGGTGGAATAAATAAATAATTAATTAAATTGTCATCTTTTATTTTTTAAAAATTAATTAATTTTCCTTGAAACGTTACATTTTATATATGTAGCATTTCATTTCCAAGTAGTACAACGTGTTTTGAATAAAACCTAAGAACAAAATCGTGCGGTTCTCCACCCAAAGCCGATAATATTGAATTATTTAGTAGAGCTTAAAATTGCATACCGAATTAACTTTAATTCTTTAATCTTCAGGTTTAGATACATTACAGTACAATCATCGACATAAACTAAATACGGAACATACATTAATTCATGTAATCATTTGAAATGAGGTTTTCCCTAGTTTAATTTTTATTCTAGAATTGGTGGCTGTGGTGTTCAAAATCTAACATTGGTTTCTTCTCTAAACTTTCAAATTAACTTGAGTTGGTGATGTAAGCAAGACATAATTCACAAAAGAGAAAGCTTAGTTTATAAACAAAACTCTACATATTTGTACAAAAGGAGGGTTGAGGAATAGGGAGGGACCATGAAATAGGTATAATAGAGAGCTTAGCTGCAATCATTTCCCATCACTTGGAAAGCCTTGGCATTGAAGGAAGGAGATTATGAATCATGAGCGACGAAGAACATTATAAATACATACTGTGTATTTATATTTTATCTAATCTTCTCCTAGTTCCAGAGCGTGCAAAAAAGCAACTCGTTTTTAGAGAGAGAGAGAGAGAGAGAGAGAGCTCCATGTCCTCTCTTTTATTTCTTTCTTTTCAAGTCTACTTTAATGAGAGAAAATTGAAGGAGTAAAGAGGAAAGCCTTCCTTCATCTGGGGCTTTGGATTCCTTCTAAAATAAAGCTTTTACCAGTTTTTAATTTTGATTCAGTCGCCCTTTGGGATCTTCAAGCTTTAGAAATAGCTCTTCCATGGATTCTGCAAATATCCATCATCTTCATCTTCAGCTACAAGATCAGCTCGCTTCTTCTTCCTCCTCCTCTTCTTCTTCTTCTTTAGCTACTCCATTTTTGCTTGGGATTTCAACCACCCAGTCGTCCACCCCATATATTACTTCGTAGACTCTCTCTCTCTCTCTCTCTCTGTCTCTCAAATGAATTTACAGTAACACATTTCACAAAGATGCGTAACATCTGCTCTTACTTTCTTTTAACGATCAGATGTTCGTTAATCAGAAACTCTCATGATTGTTTTTTTACTAGTTTCTGGTGAAAAATGAAAAAAAAAATATTCAGATAGGGTTTCGTTTTAATATTATTATAATCAATTTTCATTTCAGGAGTTCTTTCAACTTCCACGGGCAAAGAAAAGACATTGCCAATCTTGAGTGTCCAAACACCTCCTTAGTCCAAGAAATGGGTAATTTTCAGTCTGTTGCCATTAATGACCATTGGAGGTTCATCAATCAGTCCCCTCACTTGTCTGATCAAAACATCAAAGAAGAAGTCATCTCAAATCACTACCTCAAATTCACTGAAACCTCCAACTCCAGCAATTCAAGTAGTACAGTTGATGATTTTCAATTTCCTTCGTCAAAAAATGAGCCAACTAATAATCTCCATGATCTGACTGAGAAGCTTTTGCTCAACACTTTATCTTCTGGGTGTCAAATCAATGGAAATGATCAGATCAAAATTGCAGAATTCTACCCCAATTCTCACAATTTTTCCCAGATTTATCCAAGCATTAATCTTGCTAGTTGGAATCAGTCTCCTCCCGCAAGATATGAAGACGGCTTTAGCCATTCATCAGAAAATCATCCATTTTTTCCAGAGAAAATGCAAGAATCAAGGCTACTCTGTGGTGGAAATAAAGTGGGTATTCATTCTTTTCTTATTTTCATAGTTACTTTCTCCATTGTTGCTCACTCTATAATCTTCTTCCTCTTCTTCCTTTTCCTACTAATTTCATTACTGACAAAATGTAGAATGAGCTTGCAGTGTTAGTCCCTATACAGGATGGAACTGAATGAGACTGGTTTTAAATTCACTAATCCCCATGAAAATGGAGCAGGTTTCGAATAATACTTGTCTTGAAAAACACATAAAATTTTGAAAATAGAAAATTTTCATTTAATTTGTCAAAAAATATTAAAAAACGATGTGCTTAATCTTTCGAAAAAGTACACTTTTAAAAAGAACACCACTGTTTATGATTTTTATTTTCCTGAAATTTTATTTCTTTAAGAAGATAAAATCAAAATATAATTCAGTTTGTGGGAGTTGATCATATGATTTCAAACCAGAGTTTAATCGTTTTTCTTTTTTTTTTTTTATTTATTTAAAGTTTCGATTTTCTTGATTTGAATTTGGAAGCAGATGTCAAGCACGAGAATGGGGAATCAAATAACAGAAGCCAAAAGGGCGAGCACCTTCATGAACATGATGAAGACAGCTCAAACTTCTCTGAAGAAGACGCGATTGGAGTCACGCGCCTCCTGCCCACCCTTCAAGGTTTTGAATCGTAATACACACTTTTACAGTCATATATCATAGATTCCATGCTCGGACTATTGAACAATGCTTCCTCTTTCCATTTGTTTTAGGTCAGAAAGGAAAAATTAGGAGAGAGAATTTCAGCTCTTCAGCAATTAGTGGCACCTTTTGGCAAGGTACGTATATTTTGTTAATTAATTTACTTATTTCTTGGAATTAACTTTCACAATAATTAGTTTTAAAATTATATCTTGAATAACATGTTTTCACTTTTTTTTTAAAACATAAAAAAAAAAAATCAAGCTAAACAAGGTTCATGCACAATTGAGTCGCGAATAAATTAAACCATGAACTCTGTTTTGTGAGAAAACCTTTGTATCGATCGTTAGAAAATCTGTTCAAATTATTTACGTGTTACAATTGATTGTTAGTACGACTACCCAACCTACGAAAGTGCTAATGTATATTTTTTTAAACCATGAATGTATGTTACATTAGAAAATCGGTTGGACTTTGCATCTTTTTCTTTAGAAAATCTAACAAGTTAGCTCAATATTCCACTCGAATACGACCTTAAAACTTGCGTATATTTTTGGTGAAGAGCTTAAATGAATTGTTGTCATCAGTTGCTTTAATTTCGGTGCAACTTCATTCGTCATAGAGTCACATAAGAGAAGCGGGGGCACAACTTGACCAGAGAGAAAGAGGCGTTGTCCAGGACAAATTTTCTTATGTTAGCATACGTTTTACTCGTTATTGGAAGTTTATGAACAAATATTTTTTATAACATAGTTCATAGTGTTAGTCATTCGTTGTTCATAGTTTAAAGCGGTAAATTACATTTTATCTTAAAGTGAATGGTTATAGAAGAATTGAGCTTGTCATGTTGGATCTCTTTGACTAAGAGATTTTCTTATGAATGCTGACGTGTAATTATATAATGCAGACCGACACAGCATCTGTTCTGATGGAGGCTATTGGATACATAAAATTCCTTCAAAACCAGGTCGAGGTATTCAACTCTCTCTGTCTCTACCAACAAAACAATTTCTCCATTTTCACTTGTTTTTTTTTTTTATGTTTTTGGTCAAACTCCTAATCCCAACATAGTCTTATAATTCATTATTTATTAGCCTCCTTTTTAGTTCTTATCAATTTTGGATAAGAAATTGATAAGGCCCAACCCCCGACTCCTGGATTCCTAAAGTGAAATCATGACCAGCTCCCACAAACTAAATTCCTAAAGTGTAATGGCCTTAACAGACGGTAGTGCTACATTTTGGGCCTCAATAAGCAAGTGGCCGAGTGGGGTGTTTGTTAAGGCCCCACCCTCGACTCTTGGATTCCTATAGTATAATGAAGACCGATCGTATGTCTAACTCTTACACTCCAGCCGAAGCTCACCCGGTATCCTAAGATAGGAACTATTGTGTTGCGCTCAAATGCATAAAAGTGCATTCTGAGCGTATGGACTTGTAAAAATTAAACGTGCTACAAACTCAAATTATATCATCCATCATAAATCTATAGGGCCATAATAAAATAGAACCACATACAATCCACATAAAATATATTGGAGTCTTATTCTATACAAGACTCTAACCTCAAATATCATACAGGCTCTGGGTTGTATCACCATATAAACTATACAAAAGGGTAAACTAATATAAACTCTACTCTTGTGATGTGTTGGGCTCATCAACCTATTAGACCTTTGCCTTTGCCTTTATCTTTATATTCTCTAGCTACTGCCTCCAAAACCTGAAAAATAGAGAGGGACCACATAATAAGCTTTTATAACGCTCAGTAAGTTGAACCTTATTCTAGCCATTTTCAAATATATCTATTTATGTTTTATTATCAAGATTAATATCTTTCTTAACCTTATAACTTACTAAAAGATTTATTATTAATTTTTTATTGCTTTCTTTCTCATGTTATTATAAGATCTATTATTTATCCTATAATTGTTCTTTATTTATATGTGTCACTTGTACATTAGTTAGCACTCACATGTACCTGCATTATTAGACATTTTATCTAATGTCTAATATCTAAGATATACTATCTAATCCTGTATATCGCCGTACATGATTAGCCTTCACATTCTTAAATTTCATGACAAATTGATATGTTACTCATGTCACACTTTCCCATGATCTACATCTCAATAATACCATACACTTCTCTCAAGTGCCAGAAGTGTATAATGCATGATGGGCGTACAAATCAAAGTCATGTATTACCACTCTATCCTAATGTGCATTTAATCTCATGCATACCTAATCATAAGTGTAATTTATCCTATGTGCTTAATCACCATTATCAAGTGCATTTTCCTTCTAATCTCATCTAGTGTTTACCAATTAACACTTACCTTGATAATACACCAATGAAATTATTTGCTTTAATTGTAATAACTCTTAGGTAGAAGAATATGTAATCTACCTACAATAATGTCTATGTAATAATGACCATTTTATGCAATCATAACCATTTAGATTGCATTATTATAGATTGATTCTATTGTATATCTATGTGTATGCATATGTTAGTGACTATGCAATGTGCATCCAATGCAGTTAACCCAATCTCAACTGCATTATCCCAAGTATGTTCTAATGGTTATCTACCTACATACATGTAATATCTATGTAAGCATGTGCTAATGTTTATGCTAATATGAACATCCACCATTTTAACATGGTTTGATGGTAACGTTAGTATGAACATCCAACATGCGCAACAGTCACCACATGTAACATCCCATTTTGCGTTTAGCTTTCCGTAAAAATTTTTCTTTTTAAACTTATACAAAAACATGTGAAGGAAAAAGTAGAGTGGGCAAAAACGGAAGTCCATATAAATATTAAAACATGCAATCACAACTTTAAAGCTATTTAAAGCAAACATCGTCAACATACTTTAAAACTAAACTACTTAAAACATTTAAAAATTGCTTAAAGTCCTTCAAAATATTTAAACGCACTTTATTTCATATCATAAGCCATAACCCTCAAGGTCAATACGTGCCTAGTAACACAACCTCTCATCGCGTCATGCTTCTTCTACGTACACTTCATTAGGATCACAATCATCACCTAAATCACAAAAGAAACTGTGAGTCTAACACTCAATAAGAGATAAATGAAATGAATACTCACGCTGACTTCATTCTCTTCTCTTTCATGTTAGAAAATAACCTATCCTTTATGTTTTTTAATCATAGTCTAACTATAGTTTAGAACATTGGAGATTCTCCACGGAAGAGAATAGATACTTTCTTGGGATCTAACCTGGACAGAACCGCCACTCAATCCCGAAGGAGGAAGAAATACATCATCTCGTAGTCCTCCCAAGTGGATCCATTATTAATCTCCTCAATCCCCAACGTATATTTACATTTATTTGATTCATTTTATTCCCGTGCAATGCATGTATATGCAAACCTTATTACAACATTTCTACTCATGATGCATGTCATGGATGCAATTCACACAATTCAACAATTCATGCAATACATTGAGTAAACAATACAATTTATTTAACAATTTATTGAAGCATGAAACATCAAAGACAATTTCAATCAATCTAATACTTGCTGTAAACTAACATCTTAAAAAGGTAGTAACAACATGTATCATATTTCCAATAGATTATCAAGTATTAGCGACAAAGAGTAATTCTACAATTTAAATTTCAACCTTTTAGAATACTATAAAATCTCAAGTAAAACAGAGAGTTAAATGGGTAGAACCTCACAAAGACAACATATACTCATTCCAAACCAACTTCATTAGTGTTATATTTGGCAAGAACAATTTCACTTCAACAGCATGATTCTCAATGTTAAGGCTATAACTAATATTAACCAAATTTACATTACTGTCGCTTTACTTCTCAATAACAAACAAAACCATATTCTTTGCATCAGACAGAAATCAAATAAATAGAGAACAAGGCCAACAAACAAAATCCTATCATTAGCATATTATGTTCATCCTATTATCATACAGAGAGCAATTCAACCTACAAAATATTATCACCAATAGGTTCTTATCCAAGCAAAAACTATGAAACATAGCAGAGTCTATTTAACATATATATTTGTTAACAAACAACACCAAGCATTCCTAATCTTGTGATGTAGGTCACCTCTGGCAAAACACACACATATCTTTTACCTATCTTCACTAATCCTTCTCCTACCAAAACTCTTCTTTGCACGAGTAGCACGGAAGCACAGCAGAAATCTCCTACACTCTAAATTTCATTTGTTTGATTGCTACTGTGCTCGCCTATAGCTAATGTGTTCATGTGCTATTTTAAAACAAATTCTTAGCACTACTCCGCTTCAAATTATCAATTTTAGTTTTTTTCACGATTGAAGGTTTCCTTCAATTTCCATCATATTTATTAGTTTCCAAACGTTCTAAACATCATTACATGTTAACTTAATCACCAAGAACGTTTATATACTGTTTATTTCAAGAATTATACCAAATTTAACATAATATTTACTATTTGCAAATTCAAAGGGTAAAGAGTAACTTATCTGAAATTTTAGTTTAGCAACAAGATTTTTATACAAAAATGTTACTCTTGATGTCAGGAATACTTTTCATGCCAGAGGTTTTGGTCAGAATGCAATTGTTTCTCAAGTTCGTCAAATTCTCTTCTCGAATTCCAGCTTTCTCTCTCTCTTCTTTCTTGTTCTCACTCTTACCCCCAGCAAAATAAGAGTTAATCTCTCATTTTTATTTTTTTATTTTTACTTTTATATGTAATATTACTTTAACATCCTCTTTATCCTATATAAATTCTCAGTTTTCCCTTTGATTTCCTCTAAGTTACAATAAAATGATAGTTAAGGAAGTTTAAACATAATTAATTAATTTAATTAAACTAGGTCACGTGTCGACGTTTCATTGGTCTATAATTTTCATCGTACCAATAGTGAAGACACAACACCACATATTTATATGACCTGTTTTATGTTCCTCAGCACAACAATCATTTCAACCTTCCAAAATCAAAAGTCAACATTAAGTATTTTTAAGTTAGGTGTTAACTTTTAATTTGCGTACCTTTTACATTTTAATTTCAATTTACTTGATTTTATAGTCAATTCGTTTCTTAGTTTTCTAGTTAGTATACTGATTTGGTTTATTTTCATGATCACATTTGGTTAGTAAATTTCCTAATTGAAGTCATTTCACTCAATGACTTCCAATGCAATAGCCTAATTCAAAATTTTGGTTACTTTAAACTTAATTATCATTTCTAATCACAATTAACTATTCTAATTGTGATTATTATTGTTAATCATTATCTAGTTCATTAGAGTGTCACTCAAAGACGCTCGATATATAACATTTCCTGATATTATTTCCTACTTGAAGACTCTCATTTTTAATTATTCGGTGCAGACTTTAAGTGTCCCATACATGAAGCCTTTGCGTAATAAGACTCGAAGAGGAGTGCATGGGGTGAGATGCTAATTCATGTTCTATATATTTATATGCACATGAAAGATATCTTATTTACAAAAACCCCATGGCTCAAACTAGGGACTAAACTCTTCCCTTGAATTACTTATTAATCTTGTGTGTTATGTAACATCTAATTTTCTAAACTTTTAGTTGTTATTTATTTTGAAATTTTAAGAGTATTATAAACTATTAATTGGGTAAGTAATCAAGCCTAAAAATTTTTGTTCAGGTTCAACTAGAATATGGAAATGAAGAACCGAGGCGAGACTTGAAAAGTCGAGGGCTTTGCCTTGTGCCATTGGCTTGCATGTCTTACCTGACTGGAGAAAGTGGCTGCTATGGTGGAGGAGTTTTGCCACCTCCGTTTGGTTAGTTCAATTAAACAAAAGGAACTTCTATGAAGGCTAATACTTATTTGGGACAAAATTATCTGTTTGTGGTAATTGTGTAGAGCCATTTTTTTAATAATTGTTGCTCATTAATGGAGCAAATTTGGTCAACCTATGATTAAGGATGGACCAAGTTTGATCCATTTAAAGTTGATGTATTCGTACCCTAATTATTTCAAACACTTGTCATGTTTCTTGGTCATGAATCTTAGAAACCAAGTCAATTTTCTTAGTTTTTTCTTTGTTAGATTAGTGTTTTATTTATTGTGGAATGATAATCACACATATATTGTGTACATCAACCATGTATGGCATAGTGATGATATTCTCATTAAGTTCTAGATGATGCCATTGTTGCGGTTCAATCGATCAAAGTCAAACCCGAATGTTTGGCATTTGTTTCAATGTTTTCTAAGGTTTATCGCGCCTTAGTCTGATTGATCGACTTGTGTGTTTGGTCAATAGATTGAAAGGTTCAGTCAACCAAATCCTATAGTTGAGGAGGTCAATAGCATGAAGTCCTTTGGTGGACCATGTGACATCATTGGCTGACCGCGTGATAGAACATATAAAATGATCAGATCAATATAATTAGCTGATGAATTCAAATACGAATCAAGAATTGAGAATCATTGATATCTTGACTAAATCTGATTATGATACATGTTTATTATATAGTAGCCCTCTTTATGATGAGGGAACACCAAGACTCGTCATTACCAACAAAATTAAATGGAGAGAAAGAAAAATTTGTGTGAAAGGCATTAAATGGAGGATGAAAATTTTACTTTTGATTGTCGAAAGTGTAGGATTGATATAGGCCTATAGAAGGGGGGGGGGGGGGTGTGAATATAGCGTAATAACTTTTTCGTGCGATATTTAAATTCTCTAAATCCCTAAGTGATTTAATGCATATAAATTAAAATATCAATAACAAATATATGCAATAATGTAAAGAGTAAGGGTTAGAGAAGTGCACACAATATTTGTTTACGCAGTTCGGCAAACTCGCCTATCTCCGCTATCCAAGTTCCACTTGGAGATACACTAAGCAATTGGTTTACGGGTGCCAATAAAACCATTTACAAATTGAATCTTAATTGGGGGATCACCCTTGACTAATTATAAGGTCGTCAACCTTTGACTCTTACGGGGTGTCACCCTAAATTTGACTATTGCGGAGCGTCACCCAACGATTGAACTTACGGGTGTTCAATCTAGCCTATGAGTGTTTCAAGTGTTTCGGGTTATCACCCTCATGTGATGAATTAGTAGAATCACCCTTTACAATCAAGTACAATAATAATGGAATTGAAAATTAACGCGCAATCTAACTAATCCGAATTCTCTCAAATATAACTCTCAAGTTAAAGTGTGGGGAGAATTAGATTTACAATAATAGCTCACAGTGGGTAATATCCAAGTATTGATTTCAGCAGGGCTTCGCCTCGAATATTTGATAGTTAGTTGTGGTGAGCTTGGAGTGATACTCTATTTATAGACTCTACACAAGAGGTCGACCTTATGTCCTAAACGGTCGACCCTTTTACTAGCCGTTGGAGTTCTGCCCGTTAGAGTTCTGCCCGTTGAGATTTGACCGTTGTGACAATCTTCCATTCTGCGGTTGACCGTAAGGTTGACCCTTTCCTTCTTGCAGAAACTCTGGAGCAATCTGTCCATTTCGCGATCAACCGTGCGGTCGACCCTTTCCTTGGTAAGTGCATAACAGGGTCGACCCTTTGTGCCTGTTTCATCGACCCTTTGCTCCTTTTTCACCTTCTTGATTTTTCTAAGTCCCGAAACGATATGTATTCACTACATGGACTTAGATAAACTTGTTAGAACATTAATAATACTCATTTTGAGGGTATTTCTAATAAACATGGATATAAATATTATTATAAAATATTAAGAATAATATTCGAATAACGCAAAACACAACTTATTGATTTTATTAAATTAATCCAATATTTTAGTCATCATCAAAATAAAACTTAGCCTAACAAAAAGGCTAACAGAAAGCCTATTCTTTAGGGATGTATGTTTTCTCTTGTTATCTTTCATCTGAGAAACTCTATAAATAAAGGGTTGAGGAGAGTCTCCCAACATCCAGAAAAGTAAGAAAATTTTCTATGAAAAGAGGGAGAGAATAGTAGAGAGAGGGTGTGAGATTTTGTTAGAGAGAGAGAAAGAGTGTGAGTGCAAAATAGGTGAAATGTTATTCACATTGTGAAATCTAAGAGAGATGAATTTATCTTGTGAATATTTTCTAGATTACTTAGTTTCTATAATAATATTGTAAATTCTTATATTTAATAGGGAGATCTTTTCAGACTCTGTCTCTATGATTTTTTTTCCAATTTGGATTTTTCCGTAAAAAAAATTTATGTCTACTTTTATCCTTTATTTCTCTTATTTCTGTATGTTATAATTATCAGGGTGGAAAAATATTTCTAGTACTTTTTAGATTGCATTTGTTATCTTTTTTCATACTAGGTATTTATTTGTTTCTCAACAAACAATATCAGAGTCTCGTTATGATGGCTGTAAAGTTAAGATTGAAAAATTAATTATAAATAATTTCTCTCTGTGGTTATTAAAAATGAAATTACGATTATGGAAAGATGGTTATGTTATAGCCATCAGTGATAGACCAACGACTATCGAAGATGAAAAATGAATCAAAGAAGATGGAGATGTTATTGTCAATTTGCATCTTTTTTAGCGAATGAAAGTTTGTTAAGTGCCTCAAAAATAACAAGTGCCAAACAAATCTAGGATATACTAAAAAAATTATATGACGCGAACTCATGGTATAATAAAATTTTCTTAAATTAAAAATTATACATTCTTCGGATGTCAAAGTCAACAACATTAATCAACCACATCAATAACCTCATCCCTTTATTTTCTAAACTTACAGTAGTGGAGCACAAAATTGACAAAAATGGATGAGTAAAACTTTTATTTCAAAATTTGTCTAATTCATAAAATCATCTCACTATTAATTTGGTTGATGGTGCAGCAAAGACTACATTGGTATTCAATGATATTGTGGTTATGATACTAGAAGAAGAAAGCAAATGGAAGAATAAGGAGTACTCTTTCATGGAAGCTTTATCTGCAATGTTGGTCCTCTAGAACCAGCACGTCAGGTAGCTCAAAGTCAACTAGTGAAAAAAAAAGCATCAAGTGCTACAACTATGGCAAGATGAGCCACATGAAAAAAGAATGCTAAAAGTTAAAGAATGAGCAAGGAACAAAGAGTCCTAGAGAAGAGACGAAGAATACTATAACACTCAAAAATTTTATCAATTTGTAACTGAACATATTGAGACACTTTTACGTTTAAGTAGTGGTTTTGTTCTTATCAAATATACTGAGTGCATATTTGGTAATATTGGGAGAAGATGTGAAATATGGATTTATTTACACTTTTGATTTGTTAAGTGGTCGACCAAAGAGTGAGGGCAGTTGACCGAATTTGTACATAACTGAAGTTAAAACCTCTCAGGTCAATTCACGGTCGAACGGACTTGAAGAGTGGTCAATCGGCAAAAGAAAAATTGACATTGAGGGCTCTCAAGTCATTTTGCAATCTACTGATTCAAGGAAAATTGACAGGCTCTCGAGTAATAGTGTAGTCAACCAAAACATAACGAGCAGTCAACTAGAATCACGATGAGGCACTAGTTTACAAAGAAATTTAAACAAAACCCTTGTCATTCTTCATTGGAAACCACAATCCTTGCTTCTTTTTCTCTCAAGTTATCTTGAGATAAGCCTAACTGGTGTTAAAATTGTGAGTTTGAATTAACAATTATTTATGAGATTAAATACGGCTTTGAAAAAAGATATTGATTGAAGTTTTAAAAGTTGTTGTTAGGGTTTGTTCATGAAGTTTCGAGCATCCAAAAGGTCACCGAATATGCTGATAATTGGGTTTCAAATTATGTGGATTAACATAATAAATTTAATACTTAGGCTAATGAGGTGTTAATGGGAGGGTTAAGCCATAAAAAATTTGCTAATGACTCATAGGTTTGAGTCATTGACACCTCACTAGTCTCTCTCTCTTCTTCTACATTTAAGAATAGAGTTAGCTTAAAACTCTCTCTCACTTTGCAAGCTAAGAAAGGTTGTAGGTTCTCTCTAGCTCTATTGAAGGTAGTCAAGTTTTCTTTGAGTTTGTGGAATTTTATTGAGGATAGATAATTGGAATTTGGTTGTGGATGGGAAAAATATGCACATGTTTTGGTTTGATGATGTCAGCTTACTTTCATAACTTCTACCCATGAGGTAAACAAAATGGTACCTATTCCCTCTAATGGTTGCCCCAATGATTGAATGGTAAAGTGAAAAGGAAATAGAAAAATGGAAAACATGCAATGACATGTTTTCCATTTTTCTATTTCCCATTACATGTTTTTATGAAAAGCATATGGTATTGTGCATTATGTTTCCAAGGTGTTTCATTGGATGAACGCTTGGCTTGTTACGACCGCTCCGATCAGTAGAACATGGCATATAAAAGGTGTTTTAAGGATGGAACTAATGTGGATTTATGAATTTTTATCTCATGGTTTTATTAGAGATGTTAAACGAGCCGGCTGAGCCGAGCTGAGCTTGCCGAGCCTAATGAGCTTAGCAAGCCTAACGAGCCTGGCAAGCCTAACGAGCTAACCCTAAAAAATTTTCAAGCTGAGCCCAATCGAGCCGGTTCAACGAGCCTAACAAACCGAGCTCAATCAAGCCGGTTCAACGAGCCTAACAAGCCTATCGAGCCAAACTTACATAAATAAAATTATTTTATATAAATATGTTATTTTTTTTTTTAATTTTAGTTATTGAAACTATAATAAACATTTATTATTTTAATGTTAAAATATGATAGGCGATAGTGACGGACCGTGTGCATGCCTATAGAGGAGGGGGGTGAATTAGATGTGCTAACTTTTTTATGCGATAATTAATTCTCAGACCCTAAGTGATTTATCAATAGTTAATATGCAAGCAATAAACACAAATATAAGAGAGATAGAGAAAGAGAGATGCAAACGTTGTTGTTCACGTGGTTCAGCAACCCCATCCTACGTTCAAGCTCAAAGCTTCTCAGTTGGAGATCCTTAATCGCTCAATCTCCCCGATTGGCGATATTTGAGTTCACGGATGTCAAACAAACCTTTTACAGACTGATTCTTAGTGCGTCATTCTTCTCTTGACTATTCACAAGGCGTCACCCTTCTCTTTCGTTTACAAGATTTGCAGAGGAAAACATAATTGAAATAGTTATCATAAATAGCATATAAGAAATAATAAATAGTTGTGTCTAATTTTATATGTACTTATTCATAAAGTGATGATGCAAGATCATCACCTATTTTGATAAATTTCTTATTGTTGTTCATAGTTATAAAGCTACAGATTAGCAGCTCTAATAACATGCACAGAGATATGAATTAGGAGTCGCTTGTGTGTCCTCTAGCAATCAACCAGCTTCATGTGTTCCTCATTTTATCAATTGATAAATATAGTTTTAAATGTCATTTTATGTAAAAATAACAACAATTGTCCCCAATCTATTATGTGCCAACCTTTGATCAATCTTCATCTAGAGTCATCAAGTCGGACTTTTACTCCACATTAAATAATCTTGTACACCTCCTCCTGCATATGTGCCACCACTCACTTTTTGCCACGTTACCATCATTTTAATAATAATTAAAAAAATAACACAAAACCAATTTCGAAAACCAAGGCATTCTGCGATCATTTCCTAATACGATTTTGATCTTCACAGAGACAAAACTCGACGATTTTCCAGAGATTGATGTTCTTCATCTTCTTTTTTGAATTTTTTTCTCAAACTTTGATGATTTTTGCCAGTTTAACCACTGGATTTTACTTTGCAATAGCTTCCCACCCAACGGCCTTGTAGTCGTAGGTGCAATCGTGGTGATCGGAGTACCGATGCTTGAAGCAAAAAAGATAGCTGCAAAAGCATTGGATCCCGGTCAATCTGACTCTCTTCTTGAAACCAGAGCACCGGTTCGACTCTCTACCTGATGATTCCTTCTGATTCAACCTCATAATTTTGCTTGCGTCAGATAGAGAACAAAATCTTCTCTGGAGGTGAGGAGATCTTGAACTATAACCTATCTCAGACGACGTACCATGCGAAGCTGACATTCTAGTGGCAGATGATGACAACCGCAGGGTTGGGGCCCCCTGGCAGGGGTCAGGGCTGGCTGGCAGGCAAGCCTGGCTAGCTAGCTTGCCAGGCTTGCGAGCCCGCTCGTTGAGCCCTGGAAAGGCCGGCTCACGAGTCCAGAAATTCGGGCTCGACTTGGCCCACTTTTAGGGCCTAGGCTTGGCCCGATCGGTTACTATAACAGACTGAGCTCGGCTGGACCAGCTACAGTAACGGGCCCTAGCCCGCCGTTAGCCACCTCTAGGTTTTATGTTAAAATGTAATGGACAATTGTATAATGGGACATTTTGTAAACTGATTTGAAAATATTAGTTCTTTTGAAATAAATAAGATGGTTTAAATAAACATTGGCTTTATAAAGATTGAAAGTCTTCTGCTATGTTTAAACTTTAAAAAGTACGTTAAAATGTATTTCAAAAGGCCTTTGCCTTTTTTCATATAGTCAAAAAGATATTAGTAACGTTTTAGGAAAAAAAAAGTTTATGATACGGGGTTTAGAAATGTGGTATCACAGCATTTGGTTTTGCAGACTATGCAACAATCCAAGCATCCATCCTGAAATTTCACGTCAATTGTAAGTACATTTAAGTCAATAATTGTTAGTGTTACTTAAGTTTTTTATAATTCCTTCAGGATATAAAATAGTGAGAGACCAAAGACAAGAGAGTGACAGTAGAGATGAAGCTATTAATCGGCTAACAGATTTGATAGTGTCACAACCCATTTTTCATACACTTAAAACCATGTAATCAAAACACTTTTCTTTACAAAATTGCGTGTGGAAGACTTTGTATTAATAAAACATGTGAGAATAGAAATGACAAACATAAAATGGTTTTCAATAAATCTTTAGAGTTTACAAAATATCGTATAAATTCAAAACTATTTACATTTTTCTTTCAACCTTTAGCCTAGCCAACCACAAGATCCACAACGCGAAAGTCCTCCCATCAACGACTTCTTTTTTTCTTACAGTGCATACCTACATCACAGGACAATAACTATAAGTCTAATGCTTAGTAAGAAATGAAATATATAATGAAACATGAAATACACTTTTCATATAACATTTTTCCATTTTCATTTTCTCATTACCGTTTTTATAATTGGAACTCAACTCAAAGCCTCAATCAATAGGGGAAACCCGGCCAAAGCCTCAATCATTGGGGACCACATCCACCAAAGTCTTAATCAATGAGTTAAGAATCCAAAGCCTTACAATGAGAACTTATTCTCAAAGCCTCACAATGTTATTTGGCCAAAGCCTCAACCATTGGGGAAAATTTGCCCAATGCCTCACAATGGGAACGTATTCCCAACGCCTTAACCTAACATCATATTCTTAATCATTACTTGAAAATTATATGCATAATATATCATTTTCATAACATTCCTTGAAAACAATGGGATGCATTATCCATTAGGAATACATACAACTTCTCATATTTCTAGTACATCATTGACATATAAAATCCCCAACATCTCTTAAGCATAACAACGAGAACATGTTCATACACAGCAACACAATGTGGCATTAAAATATATTCTTAACAACCATCAACATGAATTAACATCAAACCTTACTTCTTGTGATGTAGCCCACAAGGGAAAAACACAACATCACTTCTTACCTCTACTCCTTGAAGACAAGTCATCTCTTCCTCCTTTCTTTTCTTCTTCTTCTTCTTCCTGGACTTCTCTTCTCATGGATTTCTCCCTACCTCTCCCAGACTTCCCTTTTCTTTGTCACTAGCTCTCACAGTTTTTTTTTTCCTCCTTCACAAGCTTTTCCCCTTTTAATATAACTTAACTCATTCTTCAGCAAACTTCAAGCAGGAAGTGGCACTTCCTCAAATATCTATGTGATGACTAATCACTCATTAATCCAATTAAAACATGACATTGAAATGTATTTTTGGCGACTCTTCAACTTACCAGTCGATCAACCCCTTCACAAGATCGACCGCAAAACAGCCAGATGAAAGACTCTGTCTATTTTCTAAAAAAAAATGGTTGATCTCCTTCATGCAGCCGATCGATTACAAAACTCAACTTTACAATATGTAAAGGCCAAGACTAATAGCAAATCCTTTATGATTGACCGTAAATCCCTAAATTTGACAATTCCTAATGAAGCTGGTCGATCACCAACATACACACACAATCAAGCACTCAAATCCTTATTTTGACTCTGTAAGAATCTGATTAGAAGGAGAACAACCGCACCTCACCTTGATCAACCATCATCCATTGGAAAGTCTTCATTCCTTCACACTGCTCCTTCAGTGGTTGATCAAACCACTCCCCCGATAAATTCTAATAAAACATGAAATTTTACTAAATATCATCATCATTATCCTTAACTTAATATGACCAAAAATTTAGGGTATTATAGATAGAATGTCAGTTTCAATACTTAGAACAATATATGGCTAGGGAGGAGCGACATGGATCTTCATTAGTAGTTCTGATGGAATCAAGTTGTGAAAGGTTCCTTAGACCGAAACCACCCCATAGTTTTGATGGACAATCTACAAATCTTTCTCTTGCTAAGGAATGGATTAGGACATTCAAAGATGTATTTGACTATGCTAAAATCGAAGAGAATGAGAAGGTTTCATGTGTGATATTTATGTTGACCCATGATGCAAGATACTAGTGGGACAATGAATGTAACACATAATGCAATGGAAATAGTTCAAGAAGTTGTTTTATGAAAAGTACTTCAATCGTAATACCCAAACAAGTAAACTTGTGGAGTTTGTGCAGTTACACCTATAACACCCAAGAATTTTACTGCGTTCAGTGTAAACTATGCAATAATGGTGTTCAATGATAGTTATGTGATTAGATTATAATTGAGAAGATTATGAATTGATAAGAATTTAGTTGGATTATAAAATATGGTAGTGTCTATTATGGAAATTGACTTTTGGCATGGTACGAGCGTCCGCATGTGAAAAACACTCCCTAGAGTGGATGTCTGACATATGCTATCATTTTGGAAAAAAGTGTCTCGGGTAGGTTTTTGGTCGACCGGTCCAAGGCAATTTAAAGTATCCACGGAAGTGTGGAAGTCCACAGTACTAGTCCAAAAACTCTCAAGTCATATTGCAATTAGCCGAGTTAAGGTGCGATCAATCAAACTAAAGACATATTGTAATATTTTAGCCTTGGGTGGAAATGTGGTCAATCAGATATGAGATTTCGGTCATCCACAACCAATATGTGAATGACTTTCCACTCAATGTTTGACGTATACGGCAGAATATCCAATTTTAGGTTTTCCTTTGAAAAACAAAAGATCAGTAAACCGAGAGTACAAAAGGTAACCTAAAATGAGGTTACATGTCACAATTTATGAGGGGAGAAATTTGATGACTCAACATTTAAATGTTGATAGGGTGACACCTCACACATAGGGGCTGATATGTTATAAGAAGTCATTCTTTTTGTTATGTTAAAGTTTTAACCATGTAACCATTGGGAAGAAGAGAAGAAGTTCTCCAAGGGCTATAGTTTCTCTGTACTCACTGAAAGTAAGTTGATTCTATTTATGGTGTAATGGAATTTTAAGAGGTTTAGTTGAATTTATGGGTAGAAAATAATAGATGATATAAAGATATTCAAAACTATGTAGCTTTGGTATTTGGCAGCCGATGGTAATTTTGATGAATTTATAATTATAAACCATTTTAATATGTTATACTAGATATCTCAATGAAAGTATAGGTTTTGGAATTGATGAAATTGGTAAAATATTTTGTAAGTTATGAATTGTTGTAGCTGAATGAAAATTGTGAAGGTAAAATAAAATTGGTGCATAATGGATTGAGATTTTGATGTGTTTTATCTTAAATATGCATAAGGATTCCTTCAAACTGAATGATTGTGTTAATATGGATTATGTTGGTTAAGTTTGGTTTTGGAACTAAAGAATTTGGTTGAGTGTGTTAAGGGTTATGCACATTTGAAATAACAAGTGCATAAATGAATACTAACATGGAGTTTAACATGTTGTAGGTTTTTAGTTTAATGACTTAACTCCATAAGTTGCAGAACATTGTGTAAAGAGATCAAGGTAAGTAATGATGCATTTGACCTTCGGGTCTACACCATAAGATGCTAAGTTATTGTTAATTGTTAATATGTTATGATATGATGTAAGTTTAAGTTGAGGATATTCTAGATTGCTTTGTTGTTATTAATAGATGTTGTACTCTATTATATGATGATAACATTGACTTGGAGATATGTTGTTTGTTTAGTTACTAGGTTCAATTACATGATGAATGTGTTTTTTTGAGAATTTGTCATGATAATGTTTAGAAAGAGTGTTAAGTAGCATGTTGATGGCATTATGTTCGTGCATCATGTTTTTAAGAAAATGAATGAAAATGTTTTCTCATGTATACGTTTTTCATGCAAGAAAGATAAAAACAAAAGTTATAAACGTAAAGAAGACATGAAAGATTGAGAAAATGTTGTCTTAAATAATGGTTCTCTTGGGAATAAGTCTGTTAGTCTAGCCATGCCAGAACCTAGCCGAAGTTCACCAGGTGGTTGTGCATTGAATATGTAACAATAACAGAGGTTTCATGGAATTGGGATTGTCTCTTCGAAGTTTATGAAATGTAAGTGGTGTTTTCTTCATAGTCGTGCCTACTATCTCCAATATTTATTATGTAGCTTTGGGTAAGTCGTGTGCCCCAATGATGTTTGGTTGAGTCATGTGCCCCAATAATGTTTATGTAGCTTTGGATGAGCCATGTGCCTCAATGATGTTTGGGTGAGTCCTATGCCCAAATGATGAAAACAAAATGAAACAAAAAACAAAATGAAAAGAAAAGAAAAGAATAAAAGTAAGAAAGCATTACATGTTTTTATGAAAATTCATATTATGTTTATTTATTCAGTATGGTTTTATAAATCTAATGTCATGTTAGCTATACATTACTTACTAAGCAATTAGCTTATAGATGAATCTTGTGGTATAAGTACGAACCAGACAATAACATGGAAGAAAGAAAGATAAAAAAAAGGGATGATGCAGCTGAGGAAGTATCTCCAGGAAGATGACTTGTGTTGTTATCGCAAGACCGACCATGTAGGGTTAGAATTTGTAAATAAAATCGTATATAAATATGAAGTATAAATTTTATGAATGATTTTTAAAGAAGTTGTGTTTATTATTTCATGAACTTTATTTGAAAAGAAAAAGTCTTCCTCTACGCATTTAAAGAGAAAAGTTTTTATGAAATAACTTACTTGTTTTTCTAAGAAATTTTGAAAGTCTAATTGAGAAGAAAAGAAAAATATTTTAAACCACTCTCATTTTACGATAAAAAATTACAGGGCGTTACAACATCAAGTTGGAACAGTGTCAAAATATATTAGCAGTACTTTTGCTTTTTGGGTTGCATCTTGTAAGCACTAATGAATACAAGGTGCATCAACTTGTACAAGGCTCGAGGTGGAAATTTATAGGGGTGTGAAAATATATGGTACGCATGGGGTACCATATTCTACTATACTGGCGAAGGCTCTATAGGTGGGAGAGGCAGAAATGTCACATATTAGACAAAGGGCTTGTTCAAAAAAGAGGTTCTACCACAACAAAGAAAAGATTGGGAACCAAATGTTAGAGGTTTTAAGAGAGCTTTTGATGGAGGAAATCGACGGGATAAAGGGAAAAGAATTAAAAGCGAACTATCAAATACGAGGGCTTGTGTTAAAACGCCTCAGGTCAACCTATGTCCTAGTTGTAAGAAAAATCATTTTGGTGAGGGCAAAGCTGTAACGTCCCCTGGTGCTCCCAATACAATATTGTCTGCTTTTGGCCGAAGCCCGCACGGGTTTGTCTTTGGGGTTAGCCCAAAACGCATTGTACTAGATAAGGAGGGGAACTATGCTTATAAACCATGCATTTTGTACTCTCCAAAGTGATGTGGGATTGTGTCCCCCTAATATGAGCCGGACTCACACCTGAGCCTTTCCTGGCCTTCACAGGGCGGGCTACCACAATCTCCTCCCCCCCCCCCCCCCCCCTTTGGGGACCCGACATCCTCATCGGCCACACTTCCGGTTGGAATTTTGTGCTGATACCATTTGTAATGTCCCCCGGTGCTCCCAGTACAATATTGTCCGCTTTGGGCCGAAGCCCACACGGGTTTGTCCTTAGGGTTAGCCCAAAATGTGTTGTACTAGGTAGGGAGGGGAACCATGCTTATAAACTATGCATTTTCTACTCTTCCAAGTGATGTGGGATTGTGCCCCCCTGATATGGGTTAAACCCACACCTGGGTCTTTCTTGGCCTTCACAAGGCGGGCTACCACAATTTCATTACATTTATTCGTTCATTCTTTTACTCGTATTTCGAGCTGGAGATTAGAGGGTTCTTAGGGGATGGAATAGTTGGTCGGACCTATCCTTTACTTGCAACTAGGTCCCCGTTCTCGTCAAGGTAGGGGCTTCGCCTAGTTGCAGACTAGTTCTACTACCCATCCACCCCCCAACTACCTTTCCCCTTCCGGCATATCCCGCCCTCAAGGTTTCCTCCCTTCCGGTGTATCTCGACCATCCTGAAACATTCCTTTTTCTTAGCGTCTTTCCTCATTCATGCATGTGAGTACCACCCCGAGGGGGTACTCCCTACTTTGTTTCTATTACATGAATGTGAGGACACTCTACCTAGACTAGCACATACATGGATATCAATAACAATACTTTAAGGAATCTACGATAAAGTAGTATAACATAACACATAAGGAAAACAAGGGATATTCACGTAAGATGTTATGATAACATGCCAAGAAGTTAAATTAAAGTTAACTAAGCATAATTATCCAACACACAAAACTTCACTATGCTTAAGGAATGGTGGAAATCTAAAGCATGCTTTATCATCGATCTCAAATAACGTGGCTAACAGTCTATAAGCTATTAATTGTAATAGAATTATATAACAGAAATTTAACAACGGGTCAAATTTATCGACATAAGGCAGCATGCAGTTATCAAAATAAATAATGAAATAGAATAACGTAACATGCTTCTAATGACTAAACTACAATGAATAATAATAATCGAAACGAAACAGTAAAACATGCTGCTCAAATGATGATAAATAGCAGAAAACAAACGCTAATCATGCTTTTAAATCAACTACTACAGCAGCGAAATATTAAGAATAGAACAGCGAACGTGCATTTGTCATAATTATCTACAACAATGAGTAATAGACAATGAGGCATGTTTCTCTATCGACTAGGAACAGCAGTGATCAAAATCCTAACAGAACAATGAAGACATGCTTCTAATCGATAATGGCAGTAGTAAAAAAAATGTCGAAACAATAGGAAAGATATGCTTTAAATCATCGAAACAACAATAAATACCTAAGTGATGCAACCTAGCATGCTTACTAATCATCTAAGGACAGTTGTACATCACAACAACTGTCATGCTTTTAATCTACCACTAACAGCAGTCAAATGTTGAAACAGAATAGTGAAATCAATAATGAAAACGTGAAGCATGCCTTTTGGATGACAACATACAGCAGTAAAGAAAACTGGACGTATTCCTCAAAGGATGACTATAACAGCAGAAATAAGCGAAACAAAACTACAAGTCATGCTTCTCAATGACAAATCATGACAGCAGTGTAATATGAACAAGTTAAAGCTATAGATCATGCTTTTCAATAGTGAATAACAGCGAACATACAGTAGACAATGTTAGCCTAAGTGTGTTAGGCATATTTATATTTTGATGATGAACATTTTAACTAAAGTGTAAAAGTTGTTTATATCATTTTTGATGTTTAAATTGGAAATACCCTTGATCAAGGATATTGGGATTGGTTAACATGTTTCTCTAAGTCTATGCAGTGATATGGAAGACTTGTATGACTTAGAGGATGCGTCTCGTGGAAGATTGAAGTGGTATGTACACTTGCGGACGCAGATTGATGAAGTGCGGATGGCATGGATGCATCCTCAAGGAGAAAATTCAGCGTCTCCAGTGCAAACTGTGTTGCAGCGGACGTCGCGGACGCCATTTCCAGTCGTCCATTCTGAATCTGCCATTTTGGAGATTCACGCGGACGCGTCACATGGACGAGGCGGACGCTATTTGGCGTCCGCGTCCCTTCAGGAAAGCGGACGGGAAAAGAAGCTGAGGATGCCATGGATGCCAATCCGTGTTGTCCTATTTGAATCTGTTTTCAGAGCTCACGCGGACGATTCATGCGGATGTTGAGGACGGCCGATTTTGCGTCCGCTTCACCTCTGTCCATTCAACGCAGACGATAAATGCAGACGTTGCGGACGGAGAATGGCGTCCGCAAAAAGGAAAATTTCTCCAACGCCTATTTTCCAACGTTCGACTACGGACGATCCTAAAAGTGTTGAGGACGTCCGCACTGTGAAAGTTTATAAAAAGAAGGACTTCAAAGAAAGAAGACACCGAAACGATATTAAGCGAAGCTCTGCCAAATTTCCGACTCAATATTTGTGTACGAATTTGAGTGATAAAACATCCTCCAAAGTGCTTGTGTGATATCATTAAATTTTTTGAAGGATTGTTGTATTTGTGAGAGCTCAACATTTTCCGAGAGAAAATTAAGTTATTGTAAAGGTTCGATTGACAACCGTGCAAGTTCAATCAATTGTAACCGGACATGATTAGTTGAATACATCTTCAAGGGAGGACCTTGAAGCGCGGACGTAGGCGTGCTTTGCCGAACCGCATTAACAACTTGGTGTCAAGATTTCTAACTCTATCTCTTATATTATTTGTCTTATTGTGATTGCTTTGTGATTAATTTGACATTAGTTAGAAAAATTATTATCGCACGAAATTTATTAAATAACCTAATTCACCCCCCTTTTAGGTTAATTTCGATCCTTCAGACAAAACGTGTTAACATGTTGAACCTTCCGCTACAACACCACAGCACAATTGAGCGAGTTAATACAATGTATGACTACAGATTTGAAACAAGTCTACTTATATCTTAACAACGAGTATGAAATATGATGGCAAGGACAAAATGAGAAAACATGCTTTACAAACTTGGCAGAATTACTAAGTGTGGCAGAAAACGAACGTAGTAGTTGTATCAACAATAACGACATTACAATGAATATACTTACAAGGAATAAATTCTAGAGTTAAGCAAGAATAAGGTGCAATAGCAGGTTATCAACATAACACTTAGTAAAATGGAATCCACATTAAGCAGGAAATGGAGTGTAACAACAACCAAGGCAAAACAATACAACGTATAAGCCCACATCTATCATAGAGAACTTCTTTGCTCCTTCATCGACTAAACACTCTTCAGACTTAACATTCCATAACTATGAATCACATATTACAATAGGGCAAATGAACTAACAGTGAGATATACAGAGAGCAACTACAAGATAAAACATCTACAAAGCAGTGAGAAATCTATTAGAGATAACAGTAGAAGGAAAACTACGGGGATGAGTCAACAAAAATTCACAGAACCACTAAAAATCAAACCACTACGTACACACACATCTACTTGGGTGTAGGGTCTCCTCCTGACCAAGACTACAGCATTCCCTTACCTCACTGATCAAGATGCAACGGACAGCAGCTCCTCCTCTTTGCTCTACACTTCCAACAGCAACACTCTAGCAAGAAAACGAAGAACCACCCCCCAGGAGAATAAGGCGAAAGCTGAAGAAATAGGGTTCACCCAGGGGGACCATTTGTACATGTAGAAGAGGGAAAACAGTGGACAAATCCCTATTGGTCAGTCTAGGCATGCGATTTTATGTCGAGAGGTGGTGATTTATTGGTCGAGTGTCGTTTTCATTCTAATTTTTAAATCAGTCCTGTCACTGCACAGTGAGGATTTGGATGAGAGGATGTGTCCGAATTATGCCTGTACCGTCTGAATTCAGAATTTGGACGCAAAAAAGCACGTCCGAGATGTCGTCCTCATCGTCCGAATTTGTCCAGAATTCAAACAGATTCAAACGCACAACTTTCGCCTGTGTCCACCTCATCCAAAATAGTTCGGGGTCATTTGAATTCACCTAGAATTTAGACAGATTCAAATGCACAACGTCAGCCTCGTTCAAAATCACTCGGGGTCTTTCAAAAAGTCCCAAAATTCCATTTCCTTCACATTCTCTCTCTTAACTCCCAACCCGTAATATTTTTCCCATAAATACATGTCATAATCGATACATATAAATACGCAACGTAAAGTCTTACCTACCCCATCCTTTAATTACATTGCGAACATGGGAAAAATGTAGCAGAAATACCCTTAGACTTAACACTCTAGAACGTCCTTGGTAATACCCTGATAATTACCCAACTTAAAAAGTCGGGGTGTTACAAAAGCGGTGACAAGACAGTGTTTTAAATGAAAGGAATTTGATTACTTTGTCTGAGATTGCCCGATGTTGATAGAGGAACAAAAAAAATAAGATTTTGCCTAGGATTTTTTCTTTTGTAGAACCTAACAATGATGATAATCCTGCCATGGTATCAGGTGTTATTTATATTGGTGGTGTGGCTGCATATACATTGATAGATTCATGAGCTATTCATTCATTTGCATCATTTATGCTTAGTAGCCAACTGAGGTGTTTGCCTTGAATATTTGAGCATGATTACAATGTAATGTTGCCATCGAGAGAATATTTATATGTTAAACATGTTTAAAAAAATTGTTTATTAGATATAGAAAAAAAAACACTTGTATGTCTATCTCATTGTTATTGATATAAAAGGATACGACTTTATTCTTGGTATGGATTGACTGTTTAAAAAATTTACACATGTATGTCTATCTCATTTACACATGTATGGATTGGCTGTTTAAAAGTGATGAGGAGTATACTTTTCAGGGTATTAAAAATAATTTGAAAATGCTGATTATTTCTGCTCTAGCACAACAGTTATTGGAGAAAAGATACATTGGTTTTCTAGCAAATGTGATCAACAAAAATGTAAAAAAATGGTACAAATTTAAAAGAAATTGCAATGGTACAGTGTTTCCCTGAAGTTTTTCTCGAGGATCTATCAGGACTTCCACCAAATAAAGAAATTTAAATTCTTATTGAAGTATATCCTGACATAGCTCTCATATCGAAGAATCCGTATAGAATGGCGCTAGTGGAATTGAAGGAGTTAAAATCACAAATTGAGGAATTACTGAATAAAAACTTTATACATCCTAGTTTTTTTCCATGTGAAGCACCTGTTATGTTTGTTAAAAGGAAGGATGAATCTATGCGAATGTGCATCGATCACAGGAACTAAATAAGGTAACCATAAAGAATAAATATTTGTTACCAAAAACCAATGATTTATTCAATCAATTTCAAGGTGCCAGTGTATTTTCTAAAATTGATTTAAGATCAAGATATTATTAATTGAAAGTCAAAGATGATGATATTCTAAAAACTGCTCCTCAAATCAAATATGACCATTATGAATTTCTGGTCATGTTTTTTTTGGATTAACTAATGCACTTGCATGATTCATGAATTTATTGAACCATGTTTTTAAAGACTATCTAGACAAGTTTATTATAGTTTTCATTGATGATATATTGATTTATTCATGGAAAAATAGGAGTATGAATAGCATTTGAAACTTACTTTGTCAATTTTATAGAAACGCTAATTATAAGTGAAGTTCTCCAAATGTGAATTTTGGCCTTACCGAATTAATTTCTTTGGCCACGTAATAATTCAAGATGGAATTATAGTAGACCCAGCCCAGATATGAGCAGCACTAGAATGGTTGCAACCAAGGAATGTTGGTAAAGTATGCAGTTTTCGAGTTAATAAATATGAAAAAAAAAACTACCCAACCCATGATCTAGAATTGGCTGTAGTAATTTTCACACTTAAAATTTGGTGATATTATTTATATAGCCAAAAGTGTGAGATGATTGGAGTTTGTCAAAGATTATGATTGAAAATTAAATATCATCCCAGAAAGGCAAACACGGTGGCTGATGCGTTAAGCAGAAAGATAATGTCGATAAATTCTTTAATATATAATCCTTTAGGATGAGATTAACAAGTTTGGATTAGAAATGATTTCAACACAATTTGCATATGCTCTGTCAGCTATTACGTTGTGACCTACAATTTTAAAAAGAATCAAAGAGGCTTAGAATAAAGATTCAAAGTGTATAAGCCTCAAATCGACTAATGTATATGAGATACCTTTTTACCATCTCAAAAGAAAGTATAATAAAAATCAAGGGCATATGGTTTGTTTCAAAAGATAAGGAATTGCATCGGCAGATTTTATCTAAAGCACATTCTTCTATTACCTTAGTACACCTTAGAAGTGCTGAGATGTATAGAGATGTGAAACAACATTATTGGTGGCTTAATCTCAAGAAAGATGTTGTCAAACATGTAAAGATGTGCTTAATTTGCCAATAAGTTACATTCAAGAACTTTACAATGTTTGTTTATACCTAAATAGAAATGGAAACAAATATCCATAGATTTCATAATCAGTTTGCCAAAAACAATAAATGGCTACAATGCTATATAGGCGATTGTTGATAAATTAACGAAATTGACTCACTTTTTATCGATGAACAGGATATATTTCATGGATCAATATACAAGATTATATGTTTAGGAAATAGTTTGATTACATGGAGTGCTTGTATCTATTGTATCATACCAGGATTCTCAATTTACCTAAAAATTTTGGAAAATCTTACATAAAGCCATGGATACTAAGTTAAAATTTAGTACCACTTTTCATCTTCAAATAGATGGGCAAACGGAAAGAACAATCCTAATTTTAGAAGTCATGTTGTGAGCTTGTGTACTAGAATTTTAGATCAATTGGATCAAGACGTTAACTTTGGTCGAATTTGCTTACAATAACAATTATAGAGCCACAATCGGTATGGCATTATAGGGTAGAAAATGTAGATCCCCATTATATTGGGACGAAGTTAGAGAAGCTAAACTACTTGGTCATTTAATTATATAGCAAACTAAGATATGATAGCGCTTATCCATCAAAGAATGTTAACTACTCAAAGTCGACAAAAGAGCTATGCAGACACTAGATGGAAAGAATTAGAATTTGAGAATGGAGGTGTGATATTTTTACAAATTTCACTGTTCGAAGGAGTAATGAGGTTTGATAAGAAAGAAAAACTCTCCCCAAGGTTTGTTGGACCTATCCCTAATAGGGAAAGTAGCATATAGTATATTGCACCTATCCCTATTAGGGAAAGTAGCATATAGTATATTGCCATCCTCGATGGATGCAATTCACGATGGCTTTCATATAACAATGTTAATAACATGAATATGAGATCCTACTCAAGTAATTGTGCCTGTTGATGTAGAGATTCAACCTACTCTAAGTTACAAAGAGAAGTCCCTAAAAATTTTAGATTCAAGAGTAGAAGAATTAAGAAATAAGCAAAATCTTCTAGTGAAAGTTTTATGAAGTAATCACTCAATTGAAGAAGCCACTTGGTTGAGGTAGCAAGATAAGATAGCTAAGTATCCATAATTGTTTAAGTAAGCAAATTTTGAGGAAAAAAATTTTGTAACACGGAGAGAATGTAACACCCGACAATTTTATCTTATCATTTTTTGAGTTAGGTAAGTGTTTAAGTCAAATTGGTGGTTAGTTATTATAATTGATTTCAAATTATTATTATTGTATGATGAATTGTTTCTACATTTGGTGTAATACCTCAATAATTTTTCCTGTTTATATAATGTAATGAATTTTGTGAAATTAATGTATTACGCTGCGGGATGGTATTTTGTTGGACTAATACAGTGTAAATGTAAGGAAAATTATAGGGAGTGATTAAAGTATGAATTTTTAATGGAAAATGTACATTTTGGGTTTTCTGTCTCTGGGTGGTCTCGGTCGTAGTTGAGGTTCTCGTCCGAAATGCATCACATATTGCATTTTGTGTTTTTGGTAACACTACGGTCGAAGACGCGGTTGAGGTTTGCATCCAAAATGCATTCCAGATTACATTTTGTAGTTTTTGGATGCAACGTGGTCGAGGGTGCAAAGTGATGTGCGACCGAAAAGCAACAGGTTTTTGAATCTGTCAAATTCGTTAATTTTGCAGTCGAGTCATCAGTCGGGACGCGGTCGAGGTACTCGATCGAAATAAGTCTCTGGACATATTTTACACGCTTCGATCACAACACGGTCTAGGGATTCAGTCGACTTACTCGACCAAAATTGCACAGTCTCGTGAAATGTCTATTTTGACTAGCTAGCATTTTGTCATTTACTCATTTATTATCCACTCAAATGATAGCCTAGCACTCGCCTCCACGTCTCGGCGATCTCCCTACCTCCCTTTTTGCGGTGGGTGACTGACTGTCATCCCCCTCCTCCAGGTAGGTCCTTTCCCATTATTAAAGCATTGCCAGCAAAAGCAACATTCTGCATTTCTATTTTCTGAGCGTCGCAGATTTCTTCTGGAGAGTGAGTGTTTACATAGAGAGAGCAGAGAGTCCGAGTGGGAGGAGGAGAAAGTGTAAAAGAAAGAAGTGTGCACTCTGGCATTTTCAGTACATTGTGGGCATAGGATTTAGCTGCTGGATTTTGGGTTCCTCTTTGCTATGGTTGTTTTGTGCTGGGAATCTTCACCTGTTGGTGATTGTGAGGTAAGAAAATGAGTAAGTCGTGGCCAGTGGAGGCCCTACACCACAAGTTGAGTCCTTTGTGTTTGATTGATTATATTTTCTGCTATAAATTGTGTAGTTGTTGCTTTGTTGCTATTAATTGTGTAGCTTGAATCCTTTGTTAGCTCTTGGTTCTTTGTTGATGATTAGTTCCTGTTAATGATTGTTTAGTTTAATTCCTTGTTGTTAGTTACTAGTATGATTTTCTATTATTAGTCTTCGTATGTTGAATGTTATCCTGTCTCAATTACTGCTCAAATACTTGTTGCTCTGGTGGGTTCTGCTGTTGTTTACTTTAATTCCATTTAACTACTACTAGATAAATGTTGTCATTTCACTTTAAATGTCAAGCATTTGTTGTCACCCTGTACAACGACCAAACTATGCATCTGTCAAAAATAATGTTGTGTTATATTTTGTATTGGTGCTTCGTTTACTGGATATTACGCTGCCCTTGTCCTAATGTCTATGATCATATTACGTCCTTAATTTTGCTACCAAGGATGTTTAGCATATTGAATATTATTGTTTTCCGTTAAATTACTAAGCATGTTTAGAGTGTTAGATATCATTATTACTTCCTTTAAATTGCTAAGCATGTTTAGAATGTTAGGTATTGTTATTACTTCCTTTAAATTGTTAAGCATGTTTAGAATGTTAGATATCGTTATTACTTCCTTTAAATTGCTAAGCATGTTTAGAGTGTTAGATATCGTTATTGCTTCCTTTAATTGCGAAGCTTGTCTAAAATCTGAATATTATCATTGTTGTATTTAAAATAGTGCTCCACAACTCTCGTTATATTACCTTATTATTAATAATTAAATTGCTTGACTTATGTTTAGATAGCTTGAGATGTTCCGTTTTAGAGTATTTCGCTATATATAGCATGTTAGTAGTTTTCCGTGCCTCATGCTTCATTACTAGCTTTCTACTCAAATTATGGCATGTAAATTGCCTTGTGTTAACTCTCCACTATTTAAATCATTGATTTTAATTAATTGCTTCTTCTTTCATATTGTCTTCTTGATAATTATTATGATATACTGTTGTGATTGTTGTGCCGCATTGACATGCATCATGATAATAGAAACCATTAGGAATGCCACGTGTGGGTTGGTATCATATGCATTGTGAGAGAAAAATGGATGAAGAAAATGAATGTAAGAGGAATTGGAGGTTGGGGAGGTGGTTCAGATCGTAACAGGTAGACTCGAGATTATGCCCTTCCTTTGTCGGGTCGCGAGAGCCTGTCTACCCAATGGATAGATGTCGACTAGTGGCCACTCTCCCTATGACGGAACCTCCAATGTCCCAGCTCGATGTATGAGTTAATGTATATAACCGTGAGTAAAGAATAGTTTGAGTGGATTCCATTCTGACATAATCAGTTACAGGCATACATCATATTGCATCTCATTTCTTATTGGGCATTAGGCTCACAGTTTGCTTGTAGTGTAGGTGATTGTCAAGATGTCGTTATTCCTGGAGTGGAGGAGGAGTCATTTCCTGGTGAACACCTGGGTTACCAACTAAATCGACCTGAGAGGGTTATGGCTCGTAAGAAGTAAAAACGCTATTTTGAAATGGTTGGAGAATGGATACTGTTTTGTAAAACTATTAACTCACGTTTTAATCTTTAAACCGTATTTTGAGTTTAATTATGTTTCCACTTTTACTCTGATTTAATTATGCATTTTTAATTTATCTTGCTCACATTACTTATTTCCTCTCGTATATTTTAAATAAATAAAAATAAAAACTTTTACGTGGAATTTAAAAGGAAAAAGGTTTAATAATTAATGCAGGGTGTTACAGTTGGTATCAGAGCATAACCGGGTCAAACGCAATTCTGTAGAACGCTGGTAACTCAAGACTCATCAGAAAATACTCCTCTGATTGTAGGTTTACTTTTGCTCCCTGAGCTATTTCCCCTTAACTTATTATTTTATAAAGTGCAAAGGTATAGGTTTATAAAATGGCTAGACGAGCGAGAGTAAACATTCCGGTTAATGATGAGAGGAATGAGGTAGCCGGCCGACAAGAAATCCCTATTGGCCATGGGGGTGTCGGAGCTTATAATGAGAGGGACGATGCCCTCGAGAGCATTGTTGTGGTAGCTGTAATACCCCAATTTTTCGTAATGGGATTAAGTAAGGATAATTGACAAATTAATTGGGGTATAGTAGGATTATTTGGAAAATTTTACTATGGAATGTATTACCCTAAAAATAAGTTTAGAAAAAAATAATAAGATTGTATCGATTAATTTGATAATTATTGAGCATTTAATGGAAGGAAATTATTATAATTGGTGAAGTGGGAAATCTTGTTAAGATTTATTGGGAGTAAATTAAATGGGGAGTAATTAAATAAAAGTGAAAAATGGAATAAAATAAATAAGATTTAATTTTAATGGAGTGTCGACGTTTGGAGAAGAGGAAATAGGTGCTTGGCATTTCGATTGGACTGCGGTCGATACCAAGGTCGAAGAACTGGACCGAAATGTATTACAGATTCAAATTGGGATTTTTGGTCGACGTGCGGACGAAGGCAAGGTCGAGAAACTCGACCAAAATGCATTACATATAACAATTTAGATATTTGGTCGAGTGATTGATCGAGGTTGTGATCGTAAATATCGATCGAAATGGGAGATTAAATAAAAAGGGAGAAATAAGGAGTGGAACCGATCCGGTTTGAAGACAATGTGAAGGAATACACTGTGGTTGGTTTTCTGAAGAGAAAGAGTTGGTTTGAAGAAACAAGAAAGGGAGATTAGTTGCAATTAAAATTTTAAAAGATTAATTAAATGGATTAAGAATAAAATGAAAAGAGAAATTTAAATGAAAAATAAAAGAAAAGGGAACGATGAACCCATTTTCTTGGTTGGTCCATTTCATTTGGATTGGTTGGTTCAGTTTGAAAATAAAAGAAAGGAGAAGAGAATTTGGGAGATTTGAGAGAGAGAGAGAGAGAACCCAAGAGAAAGAGAGAGAGAGAGGCGAAGAGAGACCGAGAGTGAGTGCGAGAGGGAGACGCAAGGGAAGGGGCTCAGGATGGTTTGGCTTGTGAACTTTCGGGAGCCCGGGCTGCTAGCAACGTCGCGAGTGTGCCGTGCGGAGCTAGGGCATGATTTGGACTATATTCCCCGTACGATTTGGAGCTCCCGCGAAGCTGCAAATTTCTGAGCCGAGATAAGTCATGGTTGATTCTTTGTTGTTGGTTGCTGCTGCATTTGGATTGCTTGGATTTGAAATTGTGATTGGCAGGGACGAATTGATCAAATTGGGTCGGGTTGCGGTCGATTTCTCTACTGCCTATGTGTGACCAGTCCTATTGTTAACCTAGTTCACGAATTGTGTTCTGACCGGCTCAATATTTCAGGATACCCCTTTCCATGTGGTCGATCTACATTAAACCACCTCCTTCAATTTGGGTGATTTTCCCATCAACCTTGCATCCCTGGGAACTCTTCTCTGCCTATAGAAGCATGGCAATGGATGGTTATGCATGGGGAGAAGCACTTTGTCTAAGACCCTGACTTTTTAAAATGGATAATTATTTTTAACGGGGCAGTACGAATGACGTATTCATAAGAATTTCATTTATTGAGATTAAATGGAATTTACTGTAATTAAAATAAATATTTTTAAATTATAATGAATTTAAATTAATTTAATGAATTTACTAAATTTAAATTACATTAAGGAAATTAAAGAAGAAATGAGGTTGGTGAACCAGTTCTTTCTTTGTAAACCGGTTTGTGAGAAATTATGTATGGCCTCCGGCCATTCATTAAGAGAGAACAGGCAAGAAAGAGAGGGAGACGGGAGTAGAGAGAGCGAATGAGCGAGACGATGAGCGACGGAGGACGTGATCGGTGGTGCTCCCTCGTAGCGTGGCAATGTCCGGTCAGGCGAGCTGTGAAAGGAGTGACATCGCAGGTTGCGGGATTTCTAGGGCTCGCAAATTTGGGGCTCAAGATTGATTTCTACTGACGACGAATTCCAGCTTCAAGCGAGGCGTAGTCAAGTTACGTCAATGATTATGTTCTCCTCTTCCGCGTTCTGTTGGCCGGCAGTGATGGTTGGCGATGGCAGGGACGTTCGGTGATGAATTTCAGCTTCGGGAGCGACGGCTGGGCAGGGGTGTCGGTTCTCGATGGGCTTGCGGTCCAGCTCATGGTTTGGTTCATCCGGTCCATCCTCTGTTTTCTTGCCTGGTGGTTTAGTTGGAATCTGAGAGGCAGAGGTGTAGAGCTCGATCTGAAATATCAGAATCTGTAGCTGATATTGTGAGATAAACTGTTATGCATTTCAAATTGTCATTTGTCTTTATATTTAGCAAGAGATAAAGACTTGCAGTTGAAGGAGAAGAAAAGAGTAGAGTTCTCTGGAGGGAACTCTCGCGTGTGCAGAAGGAGCTGAACTGTGAGCTGCTGTCCATGTCTAGGAGCTAGAGCTACTACTGCGTGATCCGTGGGGCTGTTGTTCCTACTTGTGTGTTCTTCATTCGGTAAAACTTGGGTGCGTCTTGGCCATGTGGAGGCCCTGCACCGCAAGTGTGTGCATAAGTGGTAGAGTCTGTATGTTTTTATGTCTGAATATTTCTTCGTTGGTATACCTGTTTGTTTTCTATGCTTGTTTGCTGTATGTTTTACATGTTGTGTGCTTTAGTTCTCTATAACTTGCCTCTATTGTATCTGCAGTAGTATGATTATTTTGTATGATCACGTAAGTTCCTCTGGCTTAATTTCTCTGTTAATATTTCTCTGTTGATGGTTCCATTCGTTGAGTTCCCTCCTGTGAATAAGTTCTTTGAGCATGGTATCGAAAATGAATAATTATAACTAGTGTAATTAACTAGTATATTGAGCATGCTAATCAAAATGTTAATCTATTAAGTATGTTAACCTAATCAACCTAGCTAACTAAACAAGATAATTAATAGAAGCATGTAAATAAATTAGGATAGAACCTTTCAAGTATGATATGGTTCTTTAATGTATTGTTAGTTCTCTGTGATATTTGTTAGTTTGTTATGAGTGTTAGTTGCTGTTAGTTCTCTATTAAGTGATGCTATTAGTTTTGTCAAGAGATAACGGTGGTTTAGTTGATGTTTTTTCATTGATGGCTCGCTCGTATGATTAGTTTGGTTGCCTTGTAAATATTAATTGGTTATAAAATTACGAACTGAGCATATTTAGATTAACTTAATTAATGTGCATGTTAATTAATAGCTTAACTAATTTAATAGTTGTCGATTAGGTTGTTAATCTACTAGTTATAAGTTATAAACAAATCACTTAGTGATTGAATGTATGTTATGCATGCGCCCTTAGTTATTTCCCGTATGTACTTAAGGGTAGCCTTAGGCATCATAACGTTAGAAACAATTAGGAATACCACCACGGGGTGGCCACACGCTTTGAGTGAGGAAAACCACTAATCTTTCTCTTGTCAGGATCACAAGACTAATTAACGTAATTAATTAAAAATCAGAGGATTCCCCAAACTCCATGCTCCACGTACGAGCTATTCCTAAAATACGTAACTAAAATATTGGTTTGGGGCGGACCCATTCCAAAGAATTAAAGAGCGGCATTTCATATGCATAAACTCATTTTCTTACTAGGCCTTTAGGCTCACGTCTTACTTGCAGTGTAGGTACACATACACGTGGAGTCCTCAAGCAAGTGAAGAAGAAGTTGATGAGGGATTTGTACACGCGAGCTTATGGTTGGCCAGGCTATGTAAAGTGAGAGACAGTTGATTTGTAATTAAATTCAGTTTTCTCTTTCTAAATTGTAATTAATTTTCTTTTCATAAATTGTAATTTAAATGCTTAGTTTATTTCCTTTAAAATATTTACGCTTTCGCAATGATTTACTTTTGAAATATTTTAAGTGTTCCTAACGGCCTGGCTTACACTCTGATATGTTTTTCTCAAAATTTAACGCATTTTTAAATGTATGAAAATCTGGGTCGTTACACTTTGGGTATTTGGAATTGTTCTGAAGTGGAGAACAAAATGATAGAACTCCTCTCTGGTGAATTTTGAGCTCAGGCCGAGAGTGGTTAAGAGATGAGAAAGTGTGAGTGAGTAATGCTGGGATGCTACTCTCAGATTTGCTGGTAATGGTCTTCCTCTCTGTTCTTTGATACACTATCTGTTGATGAATCTAGATGATGAAAATGTTGGATATATGCTTTCTATTTCTTTGGAATGAATATTATGTCGATAGTTCAAGTTGAGGAAATTAATGTTCTCTATATTTTCTGGTTAAGGGTAAAGGAATTTTGGATGACATGCTCTCTGTCTTAGACAATTTTATGTTGATATATTATTGTGAATGCTCTCTGTATCCTTGGACTTGTGTTGTTGTGTTTTTGGTAATCTGTAACTAGATGAGTATTTTGTAGATTGTTAACTGTAACTAGATGAGTATTTTGTAGATTGTTAACTGGACAATTTTGATGATATGGTTTCTGTCAAATATGTTGATTGCTACGGTTGGGTTGTAATTCAACTGCTATATTTTGCTTTTGATTTCTTGATGCTAGAAAAGATTATACTGCTGATGGTGGGTTGATGTGTTCTCTATTGAATGATCTCTCTGAATTCCTAAAAATGATTGATCTATGAATGAAGAAAACATATGGGTTATGTTGCTGGAAATTTGTTACTATCTGTGACGTAAATGAAGTTAGTGAGTTTCATTCTAGGAATCTCTGCCACTGTCAGGTGATTATTACTAGGGTCATTATAGTGGGATTGTGATTGCTAGTTGAGAAGAAATGTTATTCAACAATTTGGTTAATGGTTATTACGACCCTATGAACTTGGATGTTACCTGAATATTTGTTAAGAAATATTGTCATGATTAATGGAAACTGTTAAAAGATAATGAATTGTAGAGTGAAGTTGAATATTGGGAATTGTTATGTGTTATGGTTTATGGAATTCGGTGAATGGTTATTAATGATTTGGGTGTTATGTATTTTAAGGTATTAACGGGAAAAAGGATAAAAAACTAAACGCTCTAAGGACTCCAGGAAAGTTCTTCAAGGGTAAGAAATAAGATGTGGTAGCCAATAGAGGCCCTGCATAACGGGATTTTTATGCTTTTAAATATTGTCAATTATTGTTGAAATTAATTAACGCACGAAATTACGGAGAATATGCTTAAATTTAAAGATGAATAAAACATTAAAAATAAATATGAAATTTATGCTGAGCATTATAGTGAAATGCCTTAAATTCGTCAATATATATTTTACTATTATACTGTTGAACTGTTATACTACTATGAACTGTTGGACTGTATATGAACTGGCATTTATACATCACGATAGGATTTATGAAAATGTGACATATGCACGTCACGATAAATAAAATGAACGAATAAACATAAATGGGTGATGGGGTTCGGTAGTTTGGGTGACGGTCGTAGGTGGGAACACCCTTGATGGAAACCTCCACTCATGTAGAGATGGAGTCGATTAGTCTACACCGACCAATAGATGTATCCCTGCTCTTAGTCCTAAACATCATAAAAGACAGAGATTAGGTGATGGTATTGGTGACACCCCTGATAGAAACCTTTACCCACGTAGGGATGGAGTCGGTTAAGCCATACCAACATATGTATCCTTTCCCTAGTAATGAAACATAAAGGAAATATAAAGAAAATGAAAAGACAGAAAAGATAGGTTCTTTTCTGGAGAACAACTGCATAGGCATGAGCATAAGCATTGCATACATTCTATTTCTTGTTGAGCGTTAGGCCCATTATCTTACCCGTGATTGTAATACCCCGACTTTTTTTGTTAGAATTTAATAAGGATAATTGAAAAGTAATTAAGGGTATTTGGATTAATTGGATAATTATCGGGGTATTACCAATGACGTATTCGTAAGATTTTAATTTTTGAGAATTATTAATTAAGTGGGAATTAATTATGATTAAATTAAGGAGGAATTAAAATATATTAAAATTAAAAAGGTTTAAAATGAGTGAAGGGAAGGAATGAACCGGTTCAGTCGAACCAGTTCACTTTGGCTGGTCCACTGGCGGTCTGGAAACTTAAAAGAGTAAGGGAGAATTTTAAGTGGCCTTCGGCCATTTCGTGTGAAGAAGAGAGAAACAGGGAGAAGAGAGTGTGACCCGAGAGAGAGAGAGGGAGGGAGGGAGAGCTCACGGGTGGAGTTCGTGGCGACGTCAATGAGGACGAGGGCGAGCTTCTTCCCGGCAAAGGGATGACTCCGGCGTGCGGTGGTCAGCTGGCGTCATTCACGGGAGTCTAGGACTCAGATTCGGGGCTCCAGTGGGTGGTGTTTTCTCCTCCTTTGCATTTCTATTGATTGGTCGTTGGCTGGAGACACGATTGCAGGGACGAAATCGGCGATTTCGTGTTGGGCAGTGGGGTCACATTAGGTTGCGATTGGGTGCTCCAGCCCGGCTGCGTCTGGAACCTGGCTTGATCGGTTCGGGTTGAACTGTTGTCTGCTACGTAGACAACCCCATGCTTCTTTCAAGCCTGGAATCACACCCCACCCGTGCGGTGGACAACCTCTGAAAAGCTGAAAAGGCGTGGGATGAATTACTGGAAATGGACAGAGTGGAGGCAGAGACTGTCAGGCGTGCTGGAGATTTCACTCTCTGCCTCCTGGGTATTGGCAGAGAGTGCTCTCTCTGGTGTTGATACATAGAGAAGAGGCAGCGAGAGAAGAGTGGGTTGCTGGATGGAAGTGAATGGCCGAGAGGAAATTAATGGAGAGAGAAAAGGAAGGAGTTGTTCTTAGGTCTTCTATGCAATTACCCCTCGGGTGTTCCTCAAGGTAAAAAGGGAGTCTTTTGTTGTTTGTTACAAAATGCTAAAATAATGTCTTCTGTCATTGGATTTATGTTCAGTAAACCGCTCTCCTTGATTGAATGTTATGGATTATCTGCTTTGGTATATGTATATATATACTGCCTTGTGAAACACTTAGTTGGTTTAGAAATATTTCTGCTAATTGCCATGGACTGTTGTTTGATCGATGATATGTTGGAGGCATTAATCTACTTGTTTAGAAATGGATATTGATTGCTGGAGATGGATTGTTAATATGTGGGTTATTGTCGAGTGTGAATATTATTGATAAGGAAAAGCTTATATTGTGGTCATATACTTTGTTGGTTGGGATCTACGTCGTTAATTGGATTGATATATTCTGGATATTTGGATCAGGTCATCGAACATTCGCTTAGTAGATATATGTAGTTTTGTGACTCGATTTAGATATTGTTATTGAGATTTATTTATTGGGTTCTATTCCGTTTAGGCGTCGAGGAAGTACTTAGAATTTGTACAAGTTAGAATACGATTCATTGGTAAGTTATAATGTTTTAATTGTGTAGGTATCGAAAAGAGTTAGAGGATAAAGATTTGGTGCTAATGCGCGATAAAGTTTTGAGGTAAGGAAATGGGTGTGTCTTGGCCTGTGGAGGCCCTACCCACAAGTAGAGTGCGTGTGTTGTGCTTCCTTGTTGATTGATAGTCAAGATTGATTGGTACTCTGTTGATTTTGGTAGCTTTGTGATATTCATTGTTGGTTCTGCAATTAAATCCTTGATTGTTGGTACTCTGTAGATATTTCTTTTGGTGATAGCTTTGTTCCTGTTGTTAGCTTTGTATAGTTCTGTTATAAATGTTTTACTTTGATAGACAATCAATGAATGATTAAAGGAGTTAATGACTTGAAAAGTATGAACAAACGAGTTGCGAGCTATGCCTTTGAGATGACCCTATTCTTTATCTGCTTGCTTGCTGTAATATTCTGTTGTATTTAGTTTAATTCCCTGCGTTTAATTTCTTTAGTTTAATATATATATATATATGGTTCTGCTACTTATCTTCGTCTGTTTAATTGCTAATAAATCCTGAGCATGTTTAATGGCTAATTAACTAGAATATTCGGATAATGAACTAAGTAATAATCCGGAGCATGTTAATCAATTTACTGTAGTTTAAAATGATCAATTAATAATCTAGGCATGTGAACTAATTAGTAAATCTAAACATGTGAATAGATCTATTGGGGAATGTTGACTAATTAGTTATAATCTTCTTAAGCATGTTTAATTAACTAGATTTAAGTATGTTAACTTAATTTAACTAGAGTAATTAAGATCATGTTAATTAACTTAATTAGAGTAATTAATTAGACTTGAGCATGTTTAATTAACTAATTAGACTTGAGCATGTTTAATTAACTTATTAGACTTGAGCATGTTTAGTTAATTAATTAATTAACTAGTCGTTAAATAAATAATTCGAGCCTGTTTAACTAGTTGTTTAATTAATAACTAATCCTTGAGCATTTTAATTAACTAACTAGTTAAGCATGTTAATTAACTTAAGCATGTTAACTTAACTAGAGTAGTTAATTAACTAATTTACGATAACTAAACTAAGTATGCTTGAATTATCAGAATAGAAGCATGTAATCCGAGCATATAAATTGACTAGAATCACCAATTATAATCTTGAGCATGTAAATGGACATAGAACAACTAACTATAACATTGAGCATGGAAATTTACTAGGATATATATAGAATTCTGAACACACCTAACTAACTAGACTATTCTTAAATATGTTTAATTAACTAATCAACTAGAGTAATAAGTATATGTTTAGAATTGTTCAATATTAACTCCTTCGTTGTTATTTTCTAGCAATTCTTTTAATTTCCTTTATTACCAATGCTTTACTTTGATAGAGGTTTTGATAGAGATCAATGGTATGATGAATGCTTAATGATTGAATGGAATGAATGCTTAGTGCGTAAATGATGATAGCTTCCTTACTAATGGTTTTATTTTGTACTTTTACTTTCTTAATTGTTGTAGTGGTAATTTCCTTATATGTTAGTGATAATATTATCTCGATGTTATTAGTTTAGAACTCTCCGTGCTAATTAGAATTCAACACATGTCAATACCCTAAATCCGAGCATGTTAATTTACTAGGACAACTAAGAACAGTATTTGTAATCTATCTTGAGCATGTAAATTATCTAGTATAATTAACTAAAATAATAATGGTAATCTTTCCCGAGTATATTAAGGAACTAGGATAACTAATTAGAACAATAACTGTAATCCTTCTTGAGCATATAAATTAATTAGGATAATTAACTAGAATAATAATGGTGATCTTTTCTGAGTATGTTAAGTAACTAGGATAACTAATTAGAACAATAACCGTAATCGTTCTTGAGCATATAAATTAATTAGGATAATTAACTCGAATAATAATAGTAATTCAACTTGAGCATGTTAATTAATTTGGATATCTAACTAGAATAATAAATGTAGTTGTTTCCTGAGCATATAAATGAACTGGGATAACTAGCATGTTAATTCATAGTATGTTACGACTTCTGTTTCATTTATTGTTGTGTTCCATAAGTTCAAGCATGCTATAATTTATTGTATATTGTTCAGATATATGTATTTAATTTCTGTATTCCTTTCATGATTCGCTATTTAATTTCTGTAATATTCGTTGTTGGGTTTCCTTACGTGCTTCGTTGTTTTCAATTTAATATCATAAGTGTTCTCTGTTATGCACTTTCAATTTCTGCTATTCAATTACTTTCTTTTATATGCACAATTCATTTATTGTTAATGTTACATTATACTGCATCATGCATCATGTTAGTTATAGAATGTGTCATCATGCATCATGTTAATAGAAACCCATAGGGAGTGCCACCCGAGGTGGTACTCACACATGCATTGTGTGAGGAAAAATGAAGAAAATGACGAAAAAGAAGAAAAAGGGAGTTGGAGGACAGATGGGTAGTGGCTCTAGTCTACAGCTAGGCTTAGACCTTAGTTGCAAGTAAAGGGTTAGATCCGATCAACTATACCATCCCTTAAGAACCCTCCAATCTCCAGCTCGATGTACGAGTAAAGAATCAAAGAACCAACAACTTAATTAAAATGATTGGTTTGGGTGACCCCCATTTCAAAAGAACTAAAGAGAGGCATATCATACTGCATAAACCCTTTTTCATACTAAGCTTTTGGGCTAACAGTTTACTTGTGGTATACGTGTAGGTACTTATACAAGGAGAAGATTAAAAGATAACAAAGCATGGATGAAGGATTTGCACGCACGAGACTCGCGGCTGGCCAGGCTGAAGAGAGTAAAAGAGAGAACGGTTGTAATTAAATTGTATTTAATGGTTTAGTCTTCATTTCGCAAACGCAGTATCTAATTGTTTAGTTTTCACATCCCAAACAATTTACGCTTCTACTATGTTTTAATAAATCTATTATGTTTTCACAAAAGATTTACCACTGATTTTGCTATGTTTTAACGAAAAAGGTTTTAACGGTCCTGTTTCGTACTCTGATGTTATATTAAAAAAGTTTTAATTTAAGGTTTTAGCGGTTTGATAAAAGTTTTAAATTTTAGCAAATTTTTAAAGGAAAAAAGAAAAACCGGGTCGTTACAGTGATGCAGATGACTTTATTGATGATATCAATGTGGAGGAGGAGACATTGCCAGTTGAGACCTTGGGTTATCAACCGAATTTGACCTAATGTGTTATGGCTCAAAGAAAATAAAAAGGTTGTTTCAAATAATGGTCTTATTTCGGTAATGTTTGGTAATATAATTGACTGTAAACTTTCTAAACGATTTTTCAAAATAAATAGACTTTTATTAAATAATGTTTTGAAACAATTCCACTATTATTCCCGTAATTTACTCTAATGTGTTTTTGTTTAACATGTTTCAAAAAGAAAAATTTTTGCGACTGGAAATATAAGAAATAAGTGGTTTTAAAAACGCGGGGCATTAAAGTAGGTATCAGAGCCTAACTAGGTTAAACTATGTTCAATAGACTGTTGATAACACAAGACACACCAAGAAATGTTCCTCCGTAAGTATGTTGCTGCTTTATTTGAGATTATTATTTGTTTTTATTGAATAAAAAAATTTTAAAAACAAAAATAAAATAAAAAGAAAATATATTTATATAATAAAAGAAAATATATTTATATAATAAAAGAAAATATATAAATAAATAAATACTCTATAATTAAAGAAATTATCAATACTCATCCAAATAAAACAAATTTACAAAAGAAATTTCCTAATACCTACAAATATGAAGGAATAAAATAACGAAATAAATTTACGAACGAAATTATAAATTACCTAATACTTTCGCACACTAAAAGAAATTTTTTTTAAAAATTACAAAAAGATAAATATAAATAATTTTCCTAAAAAAAACTCATAGAGCAAGAACACTCATAAGGCAGAAAGTAAGAACAAACTTGTAATATCCCGAATTTTCGTTGAGCTGAAGGCATAGCTCAAGTGATAATTTTGGGGATGATAGAAGCTGAGTTGGACAAGTAAATAAATTGGTCAAGAGAAATGTATTTGGAATAAGTGAATTATGATACCCCATTATGTTTATAATTAGCTTATGGGAAGAATTGATGTCAATTGGAGAATTATTTGGTGATATTTGGAGTTAAATTGGATGATATCAATTAGATTGACAGTCAGTAGAATTAGTAAGAGAAAATATACTTGGATATAATAAGGTTGAAGGTATAGGATTAATAATATTTAAAGGCATATTGGATTTAATGATGGATAATGTGAAGAAGAAATGGTGAAACATATGGTATATGTTAAGGTTTGGATATTTAGAAAAGTGAATTATGGTTCATTAAGGGTGATATATATATATATATGTGTGTGTGTGTGTGTGTGTGTGTGTGTGTGTGTGTGTGTGTGTGTGTGAGAGTGTGTGTCACGAAGTAATATGGAGAATTCAACGAAAACAATAGTTTGGAGACGGGGTGTATGTGTCACGAAGTAATATGGAGAATTAAACGAAAACAATAGTTTGGAGACTGCGGTCGATCGAGGAGGCGTCGATCAAATAGTGTGAAAGTGGATAGTTTTCTGAATTGATGCGTGGTTGATCAAGTGAAGGGTGGTCGATCGGCTACTGGAGAATTCAAAAGACCGCCAATTTATGAAGGGTATTTGGAGAGTTTCAACTGACGTGAAGATGAAACAAATTGACCTCTGAAACTTCTAGACGTCGAAGGGTTGTTGGGGCATTGAAGAGGCTGCAAACCCATGGCCTTCTGTCTTCAGTGAGTTAATGATGGGACATTAGAAAGTGCCTATAAATAGAGAGGGAAGAGACGAGAGTTTCACATAGAGGAGAAGGGTTAAGGTTACTATGCCAAAATGGTCTGAGAGAGAAACTGAAGGGATAGAGGCAGTTTGAGGGACTGAAGGGTTGATATGTGGATTATTTGTAATGGAAAGTGAGGATGTGAGTGAGAAAAATGTTGTGTGTGTGAATAACAGAGTGATGAGTGTGAGAAACTATGGCTAAAATATTTGTGGAAGGATTTTGTGATGAATATTCTGGAGATAATTAGAGAGTGAGACCGTAAGAGTGAAAGTCTATTACTGTGAGGATGCAACATTTCGTAAAGGTTTCTTGAGTTTATGAAAGAAAAAGTCTAAGAGGAAGAGAAGTTTCATGGCCGAGAAGGTTTGCTGGGTTTATGTATTTCTTGAGTTTGTATGTCTTCTGATAAGCAACATGTTTGGCTCTGTTATTAATATTTGATCATAGGAGTTAGGAATATTAGTTTACATGTTATTTGTGGTGTAAATAGAAAATGGGTTCTGGACTATATGGCATGGGTTAGGTTCTGAATTATATTGGATGAGGTTGGTTTGTGTGGTCCATGTTACTGCTTTGGTAAATTGAGAAGATGATAGCTTGTTATTGATAGAAATGATTTAATAAACTTAGTCATATTGTAGTTAGAGCTCAAACATGTGAAAATGCTAGAGTTTGAATTTTGGATGGTTATTCTCGAATTGAAGAAAATGTGTGATGGATAAACATTGATAGGTGAGCTTAGTGTTTCCGATGAATAAGTTTCATTGTGTCGAATTATTAGATAGATGATAAGTTAGGGAATAAACTAAAGGAATAAAGTCTTATACATTAAGTTGTAGAATTATTATTAATGTAATATGTGTCAATTATGAATAGGTTAATATAGTGCTAACACTGTAAAGCTAAGGACCCCAGCTAAGTGGTACTGCATGTATTTTGTCCGAAAGGGTCTATATCACGAGAATTAGGGGTGTTTATTGTTTGTTAAATTGCTTGTTATGAATTGTATGGTTATTATATTTAAGTTCAGTTCTTTAGTTAGAACGGATCACGTTTTAAGGATACGATCGAGGAACATATTAGATAGGATTGTATGTGCACGACAACGTTAAGACTTGAAATCCAAAAGTACATGAAAATGGAAATACGTAAACAATTGTGGTCCAGTTCATTACACCTGGCACAGAAATCAAAGTATACGAAAATAAAATAAACGTAAATAGTTATTTTTGTGGTCCGGTTGGTTATGCCTAGCACAGAAACCAAAGATAAGTAAAACTGTCGTATGGTTGGTTATGCTTGGCATAGAAACCAAAGATAAATAAATAACTGTGGTCCGGTTGGATACGCCTGACACATAAATCAAGATAAGTAAACGGATGTTTGTGTGGTCCAGTTGGATGCGTCCAATGCATAAAGGGAATAAATAACAGTAAAAGACATGAATAGTAATAGATAAGCAAAACTGAAAAACTGTATACGATGTTACAAAAGCTATATGTGTATTTCATGTTTTACGTTTATACCACTTACTGACCTTTAGGCTCATAGTTAGGTCCCGTTGATGTAGGAAAGGAGCCGATGAATGGATAAAGTTGCTAAAGGACGTAGTTGATGGAGTATTACCGGGTTGGGCGTTTGTGCTATTGGCGACATTGACCTTGGGTTATAGCTCACGGAAATGAAATATATGTATTTAAATTTTTAAAAACTTTTAAATGTTTTATGACTTCAAACTCTTTTAAGTTAATGGTTTACTTGTGTTTGTTTAATAGTTTTTAAACTATGGGTTTGTGATATTTAAATGTAAAAGACTTCCGCTATATGTTTACTCTGAGATTTCCACTATATGTTTATTACTCTAGTTTTCCATTATGTAAATTATTTAAAGAAAAGAAAATTTTTATACAAAAGAAGTTACAAGATGTTACAAAACTATCCTACATCATATGAGGGTAAGTGGGTTTAGGAGAAAAAGTGATAGTACTATGTTTTGGATGAAGATACTTCTCCTTTGGATTAAGCGTGATGATAAACAGTACTAGAACCACTTGGATTTTATATAAGCTTTGGGAAGATTAATGAAACATGAACCCACCCAAATTTTTAGTGAAAAATAAATCCTACATGAAATAAATTAAATAAACAATTGGACGGGGTTACTTAAGTTGTAAATAATTGGATGAAGGAAGAATTATAATGGACAAGAAGAACATTGGAGGGCTATAGACTAAGTTGGATTTTAAGGACATATAGCCAAATATTACCCCACCTTAGGAAAATGGAATTGGAGAAGATCATACAAATGATGAAGGAACTAGTTAACCTAATTATAATATGAAAGCAAAGAAATTTCAATTAAGGGATACTTGAAAGTGATGAGGAACATCCTTAAGAGTGTTCTGGATTAAGTATGATATTAGTAGTGTTAATAAAGACAAAAGTATAACAGAACATTGGACAAAATACAAACAATTGTATAAAGAAATAATTGAACACGGAAATACCAAAGTGACTATGGTAGTTTCAGCCATTACGACCACCCCAGTTTGATGAAAGTTACTAATCCAACCAATGTTAAGGAATTATGAAGGACATGCTAATGTAGGAACTACTACTATAAGAAAGGTGGAAAAGTGTAGTATGTGCCATATTTTGACGCAAGCTTTAGTGGAACTAAGTTATAATAATCAAGGGTGTATATGAAAGTTAATACGATGTGGAGTTGTGGAAGTGTACTATGATTATCCCATATGGAAAGTGAAAAGTGGATGAAGAAAGTTGTTTGGCCTTAGCAAGTGAAAAGTTCACATGATGTACGTGATCATTGCTAAAGACTTAGGTTTGGTATTACCAATGGACGAAGTTTTAATAAGACTATGGTGGAACAAAAGGACGAAGGAATGCCAGACAAAATGTGGATCCAAAAGATGAAATATGAAAGTGTCGAGTTAAATCTATGAATAGAGAGAAAAGGAAATGGGGTGTTGGAATTGTACAAAGATCAAAGTTGTATTCTGAGTTTGAATAATACTGCAAAATAAAGGTTGGAAAGTCCATGTGTAATGAGTTAATTACTACCTCTTCATTGGATTTCAAAATTGCTTCCTGTAAAACTAATGGATTTTGGGAACTATTAGGTCTGAAGATTTTGATTAATAGATCCAAGGGGTTCTCTTAATAGAGAGAGAGAGAGAGAGAGAAAATGTTGTGTTGAATTTAAGAATGAAAAAATCTATCTATGAGCTTAGGTAGAATACTACGCGATCATGCATAGATGACATTAAGAATTGACTCTGATTGGAAGTAAGAATTATATGATTGGAATGATTCATATTCAATTTTAAGTTGGACTTGGAAGTCTGTCATATAGAAGGGTAACTTGTAATATAACAAAACATAGGTTTGAAGGTTAGTACTCCAAATATATATTGTTGATTGGTTTATCGAGAGATTTTGTGTGATGGATTTGATCGATATTTTGAATTCATTGCTAATGGATTCAAGTGGTAAGAGAAACAAGATAGAATAAGGGCCTTAGAGATGAAACGATCAATAGATTAATGGAAGTATTGGAACGTCTGATCCAATTAATGGAACGAAGTAGAGAATTAAAAGAGCAGAGAAAAAAACGGCTGACAACTCCCAAAGATTTAGGTACTAAAGGTTTTGACGACTAGAGACTTCATATTTCGAAGAAGACATTTATGATTCCACAAGCTTTGAAGGTTGGATTTGAATGGGAAGTATGTTGGAGTATGAACGGTAAAGAGTATTTTGTGTATGCTAAGGACGAAGAGTGAGAAAATGTTATTAGAAAACTGCGCTTGACAAGTATCTAGTCATGAAGTTCAAAGAGAGTAATATAAAATAGTAAAGGGAATATAATCTCAACAGCTGATGGAAGGCCAACAAAGAAGTCGATGCCCTGAGTGTAGGAAAAGACATGGGGAAAAATGTCTTGCTAGATCTCATCAATGCTTTAGGTATGGAGAGGTTGGTCATTTTTCTAGGAGATGTCCAAAGATGTGAGGTATAAGAAAGTTTGGTATTTTGGAATGTACTAAGACTAGTCCACATATGAAGTTATAATGTACTCATTTGGGTAATGATTGCAAATTAAATAATGCTGTATTTGGATGACCGTGATTGATGTTATATTTATTTGGATAAAGATGAATGATGGATATGATAAATGAAAAGTCATGCTTGGGATTTAGTACAGAGAGGTCGTATCGGAAGGTGTCTTACTGATTCAAAACAATATTTTAATGGTGATGAGAGTGGTTATTTGGTCTAAGGCAGCCCAATTTTGGCTTAAGGAACTAAAAATGGTTACACTAAAGGAGTTTTCTAGCATGGAGAACGCGAAGTGTGGTGTACGCACCTTGTGGTATAGTATACAAAATCGATATTTTGGTGTATAGAGGCGTTAAGAGGTGTGTTAGATGCAATAAAGTAGTTCATGTTGCAAGGATTTTCCACTCAATAGCGAATGAAAAGAGAGGAATTTGGAAAAATGCTCTTCTGTTGCAACAAATGTAGATTACGATCGAAAGATATGGATGCGATTTAGTGTTTTACTAAGTCATAGTATTTTGTGGAAACAAAAATAAGGAAGCTCTTTGGAAGTTTCGTGTAAGGGTATGACACATGAAATTGTTGTAGACAGTTATGTCATAACTGTTAACAGTTATTTTGGCTATTAAGATCAATGAAGTAATTACACTGAGTAAATTTTGAGGACAAAATTTAAATAAGGAGGGATGAATATAATACCCTGATTTTTCATAACGGGATTAAGTAAGGATAATTGAGAAATTAATTTGGGTATAATAGGATTATTTGGAGAATTTTATTATGGAATATATTACCCCAAAAATAAATTTAGAAAAATAATAATAAGATTGTATTGATTAATTGGATAATTATTGAGAATTTAAAGGAAGGAAATTATTATAATTTGTGAAGTGGTAAATTTTGTTAGGATTTATTGGGAGCAAATTAAATAGGGAGCAATTAAATAAAAGTGGAAATTGAAATAAAATAAATAAGACTTAATTTTAATGGAACGTCAACATTTGGAGAAGAGGAAATAGGTGCTTGGCATTTCAGTCGGACTGCGGTTGATACTGCGATCAAAGAACTCTACCAAAATGTATTACAGATTCAAATTGAGATTTTCGGTCGAAGTGCAGATGAAGGCGAGGTCGAGAAACTCGACCGTAATGCGTTACAGATTACAATTTAGAATTTCGATAGAGTGACCGGTCTAGGTTGCGGTCGTAAATATCGACCAAAAATGGGAGATTAAATGAAAAGGTAGAAATAAGGGGTTTCACTGGTCCAGTTTGAAGGCAAATGTGAAGGACTACGCTGTCATTGGTTTTCTGAAGGGAAAGAACCTATTTCAAGAAAGAAGAAAGGGAGATTAGTTGGAATTAAAAATTTAAAAGATTAATTAAATGGATGAAGAATAAAATGAAAAGAGAAATTTAAATGAAAAATAAAAGAAAGGGGGAGGATGAACAAATTTTCTTGGTTGGTTCGGTTCATTTGGATTGGTTGGTTCGGTTTGAAAATAAAAGAAAGGAGGAGAATTTGGGGGATTTGAGAGAGAGAGAGAGAGAACAAGAGAGAGAGAGAGAGAGAGAGAGAAGCGAAGAGAGACCAAGAGCGAGTGCGAGAGGGAGACACAAAGGAAGGGGCTCATGACGGTTTGGCATGTGAACTCTGGGCGTGCGGGCTGCTAGCGACGTCGCAGGTGTGCTATTCGGAGCTAGGACATGATTTGGACTGAATTTCGAGGATGATTCCGAACTCCTGCGAAGCTACGAATTTCTAAGCCAAGGTAAGTCATGGTTGATTCGTTGTTGTTGGTTGCTGCTATGTTTGGATTGCTTGGATTTGCAGTTGTGATTGGTAGGGACGAATTGATGAAATTCGGTCGGCTTGTGGTTGATTGCTCTGCTGCCTCTGTGTGACTGGTTCTGTTGTGAACTTGGTTCACAAATTGTGTTCTAACTAGCTCAATATTTCAGGATACTTCTTTCCACGTGGTCGAACTACATTCGACCACCTCCTTTGATTTAGGTGATTTTCCCATCAACCTTACATCCCTAGGAAGTCTTCTCTGCCTATATAGGTATGGCAGTGGATAGATATGCATGGGGAGAAGCACTTCGGGTGTTTGAAATTGTTCTGAAGTTGAGAATAAAATGATAGAACTCCTCTCTGAAAAATTTTGAGTTCAGGCTGAGAGTGGTGAAGAGATGAGAAAGTGTGAGTGAGTAATTATGGGATGCTGCTCTTGGGTCTTTTGGTAATGGTCTTCTTCTCTGTTCTTTGATATACTCTCTATTGATGAATCTGGATGATGAATAATCTGCCGATATTTCAAGTTGAGGAAATTAATGTTCTCTATATTTTCTGGTTAAGGGTAAAGGAATTTTGGATGACATGCTCTTTGTGTTAGACAATTTTATGTTGATAAATTATTGTGAATGCTCTCTGTATCCTTGGACTTGTGCTGCTGTGTTTTGGGTAATCTGTAACTAGATGAGTATTTTGTAGATTGTTAACTGGACAATTTTGATGATATGGTTTCTGTCAAATATGTTAATTGCCACGGTTGGGTTGTAATTCAACTGCTGCATTTTGCTTCTGATTTCTTGATGCTAGAAAAGATTATACTGTTGATGGTGGGTTGATATGTTCTCTATTGAATGATCTCTCTAAAAAAATGATTGATCTATGAATGAAGAAAATATATGGGTTATGTTGCTGGAAATTGGTTACTATCTCTGAGGTATAAAAAGTTAGTGAGTTTAATTTTGGGAATCTCTGCCACTATCAGGTGATTATTGCTACGGTCATTATAGTGGGATTGTGATTGCTGGTTGAGAAGAAATTTTATTCAACAATTTGGTTAATGGAAACTGTTAAAAAATAATGAATCGTAGAGTGAAGTTGAATATTGGGAATTGTTGAGTGTTAAGGTTTATGGAATTCGGTGAATGGTTATTAATGATTTGGGTGTTATGTATTTTAAGGTATTAACGGGAAAAATGATAAAAAGCTAAATGTGCTAAAGAACCTAGGAAAGTTCTTCAAGGGTAAGAAATAGGATGTGGTGGCCAGTGGAGGTCTTGCATCATGGGATTTTATGCTTTTAAATTATTGTCAATTATTGTTGAAATTAATTAACGCACGAAATTACAAAGAAAATGCTTAAACATAAAGATGAATAAAACGTTAAAAATAAATATGGAATTTATGCTGAGCATACTGTCTTAAATTCGTCGATATATATTTTACTATTGTACTGTTGAACTGTTATACTCCTATGAACTATTGGACTGCAAATGAACTGGCATTCATGCATCATGATAGGACTTATGAAAATGTGACACATGCACATCATGATAAATAAAACGAACAAATAAACGTAAATGGGCGAGGGGGGCTCGGCAGTTAGGGTGACGGTCATAGGTTGGAACACCCTAGATTGAAACCTCCACTCATGTAGAGATAGAGTCGGTTAGTCCACACCGACCAACAAATGTATCCATGCTCTTAGTCCTCAACGTCAAAAAAGATAGAGATTATGTGACGTAGTGGTGACACCCCTGATGGAAAGCTTCACCCACGTAGGGATGGAGTAGGTTAAGCCATACCAGCAGATGTATCCTTTCTCTAGTAATGATACGTAAAAGAAATGTAAAGAAAATGAAAAGACAAAAAAGATAGGTTCTTTTCTGGAGAATGATTGCATAAACATAAGCATAAGAATTGCATACATTCTATTTCTTGTTGAGTGTTAGGCTCAATTTCTTACTCGTGATGCCGATGACTTTATTGATGATATCAATGTAGAGGAGGAGACATTGCCAGTTGAGGTCTTGGGTTATCAACCGAATTCGACCTGATATGTTATGGTTCAAAGAAAATAAAAAGGTTGTTTCAAATAATGGTCTTATTTCGGAAATGTTTGGTAATATAATGGACGGTGAACTTTCTAAACAATTTTGCAAGATAAATGGACTTTTATTAAATAATGTTTTGAAACAACTCTGCTATTATTCCACTAATTTACTTTGATATGATTTTATTGAACATGTTTTAAAAAGAAAAATTTTTATGATTGAAAATGTAAGAAATAAAAGGTTTTAAAAGCGCGGGGCATTACAGTAGTAGAGCAGCAATTCTAATTTATGGTCTAGCATTTCCGATATATGGAGAGATTCATGGGCCAAGAAAATGGGAACAGAAATAGGAATCACCACGCAGTGGCGATTCCGGTGGAAGCTGGATGGGAGATGTTCCAACAGCTCAAGCCCCCTTGTTTCAATCGGAATATATCTGATGTTATGGGAGCTGAGGAGTGGATTCACTCCCTAGACGATATGTTCGAATACATGGGCATAAATGAGGCCAAGAGGGTTAAGTGTGCTGCCTACTTGCTGATCCAAGATGCACACTTCTAGTGGGAATTGGTTAAATCCTCACAAGATGTTAGGACCCTCACTTGGAGTAACTTCAAAGAATTATTCAATGAAAAATACTTCAACCACACTATTCGTACGCAGAAGTTAGTGGAATTTGTACACCTACGCTAAATGAGAACAGTATCAGAATATGCTCAGAAGTTTGAGGCGCTATCCCATTTTGCCTCTCATCTGGTAGCCAGTGAGGAGCATAAGGTTTACCATTTCGTTCAAGGGCTAAAGATTCAAATCCTGGAGGGAGTCATCGTGTCCGGCATTGAGGATGGTTCCTTATTTGAAAATTGTGGCGAAGGCCTTGGCAGTGGAAAACGTGAAAGCTATGGCAGCGAGGCAAAGGGAGGTGAATCAAAGATTATGGAAAAATAGTTCAAACCAGCAATCAACTGGTGGTCTGTCAGTGGGCCATGGAATCAAATGACCCTTGGATGGTGGGGTGCAACACAGGCAAGATAAACGACCCATGACAGAAACATACAATGCCCCTCAGGACGGAAGAACATATTAGCCCAATGCATGTCAGAAGTGCAAGAAGGTTCATCACATTGAATGTTTGGCCGGCTCTAAGCAGTGCCTCATATGTGGGAGGCCTGGCCATATTGCCAGGCATCTACTTAATTGCCGATGGAATTCTTGAGGCATATACAGTGGAGATAATTGGTCGTTTATTTTGTGCCTATCTGATTGTCATGGACCAGAAGGGATATGATATCATTCTCGGCATGGACTGGTTATCTTCGCACCAAGCAATCATCAATTGCAAGAAGAGAGAAGTCCTCTTCTACCTTCCTAGCGGTGAATCGTATATTTTCCAAGGGACTGAAGAGAAGGGAAAACTTGTTGTTATTTCTACGCTCAAGGCAAATAAATTACTGAAAAGTGGATGTGATGTGCTCTTGATAAACGTAATGGATACTACGGCAACCCCTAGTGCCAAATTGGAATATGTTGCCGTAGTTCAGGACTTTTTGGTGTCTTTCTCGATGATCTTCCGGGTTTACCTCCAAGCCGTGAGATTGAATTCGTGATCGATTTACATCCGGGTACTGAACCTATTTCAAAGAACCTGTACAGAATGGCCCCGGAAGAGCTACGAGAATTAAAGACTCAATTAGAGGAGTTAATCAACAAGGGGTTTATTCATCTAAGCTTTTCTCCTTGGGGTGCACCTATATTATTCGTAAAGAAGATAGACGGATTGTTAAGAATGTGTATCGACTACCAAGAATTAAACAAAGTAACGATCAAGAACAAGTACCCTCTGCCACGGATTGGCGATCTATTTGACCAGCTATGTGGTGCCAGAGTATTCTCAAAGATTGACCTCCGTTCAAGTTATTATCAACTGAAAGTTAAACCGGATGACGTACGTAAAACTTCATTTCACACCAGGTACAGGTATTATGAATTTCTGGTGTTGTCATTTTGGCTGACCAATGCCCCTGCGGCTTTTATGGATCTAATGACCGAATTTTCATAGACTATTTGGATAAATTTATTATCGTCTTCATTGACGATATTTTGGTTTATTCTCAAACTGAAGAAGAGCATTGCGAACACCTTCAGATTGCTTTGTATGTCCTTAGTCAACACCAATTGTATGCCAAGTTTTCTAAGTGCAAGTTTTGGCTAAGTGAAGTCAGCTTCCTTGGCCACGTGTTTTCCAAATTTGGTATTGCTGTGGATCTGGCAAAGATACAGGCAATTGTGGATTTGGTGCAACCAAAGAATGCTGGCGACGTAAGAAGCTTCCTTGGATTTGCTGGATATTATAGATGTTTCATTGATGGATTCTCAAAAATTGCTTTACCACTCACCAACCTAACAAAGAAAAATGCACAGTTTTGGTGGTCCAGTGATTGTGAAGAGAGTTTCCAGGAGCTGAAACATCAATTGACGTATGTACCTTGCCGGTGGAAGATGGCAATTTGTGTATCTATTGTGATGCATCCAAGAACGAACTTGGTGGGGTACTTATACAGCATGGCAAAGTGATTGCATATGCTTCATGAGAGCTTAAACTTCGTGAAGTCAATTATCCCACGCATGACCTGGAGCTTGCTGCTGTAGTGTTCACGCTGAAAATCTGGCGACACTACTTATATGGGCAACGTTGTGAGATTTATTCAGATCACAAGAGTCTCAAATACATATTCACGAAGGAGCTTAACATGAGACAACAGCGATGGTTAAAGTTCGTAAATGGCCATGATTGTGAGATTAAGTACTATCTAAGAAAAACTAACGTTATAGCCGATGCTCTAAGCTGAAAGGTTGCCGTGATGAGCATATTATGCGATGAGATGCCTGCAAGACTTCAGAAAGACATTCAAGAGCTTTACTTACAAATTGGTTTTGACTCAGTTGGATGCGGTATTATCGAAATTGACTTTGAAACCTTCCATTTTCGAGCCGATTAAAGAGGCCCAACAGGGTGACAATGTATGCGAGGACTTTAAGTTGAATCCAACCTTACCTGAATATCAGGATTACTCTATGTCGGCCGATTTAAAAATGATAAATTGAAAAATAATTGAGGATATTTGAATTAGCCAAATAATTATCGGGGTATTGTCAAGGAAGTAATTGTTAAATAAGGAAAATAAATAATGAGATTAATTTGAGATAAAATAGAGTTAAAATAAGTGTTAAAATTAAGGTAATTGAGATTAAGGATTTAAGGAGAAAAGTTAAAAAAATTAAAATGGGGGGAAACTTAGGGCAAAAATCGTTTTCCCCTCTTCAGCAGAGTGAGAGACCGTTTGTGAGGAGAGGAGGAGAGGAAACGCGACGACGACGGGGAGCGAATCGGGAGAACGGCGAAGGAACTCGAGCGCGGGCTCAGGCAATGCTGTTCGGCGTTCGATTTTCGGCGTCTGGTGCTGCGACCGAAGCAGAGTGGCAAATCTTACGGGAACGAGCGGGCAAAGCATCCGTCGACTGTGATTTCCGACTGAGGGACTAACGATTTTGACGTTTGTGAACTCCGTCCAACAGCTTTCTGAGCTAGGGTTTAGCTCAGTTCGAGTGTTCTAACCTCCGGCGACGACAGCAGCTCCAACTGGGCTTGACCTCCGATTTTGGTGAGTGAAACAGAACCTCGGTTCTGTTCTGTTGGTGAGAAAAATTCAGCGGGCTTTTTCCATTTTTAGTTTTTGAATGGGAATTCGTTTCTAGTTTGGGTGTTGGATTCTGATTTCCGCTTCATTTGGGATGGTTTACTGCTCTTATTGGATTTTGCTGCAATTTGGGACTGAGTCTGATTCTGTTATGTTGGAGGGATTTGTTTTAGTTGAGTTTCTGCTTCGAGAATGTTTTTGAGTTCGTTCTGGTAGTTTTGGTTCACTGATTGGGATATATTGGTTGTTGGTTTTGTTATCCTGTTGTTATAAGATAGGACCGATTCAATTTATTTTGTGCTGAAGTTTTGTAATTGGGTTGCAATCGATATATGCTTGTTGCCATCAATAGTCTAGCTGTGGGGTCCACTTTAAACTGCTGTGATGATATGGATAGTGGCTGAAGAAGAATTGTCATCCTTGTGTCTAGTTGGTTTTGGATGAAGTTTTCTAACAAACTATTTGAAATTGATTGTCAATATGCAGTTTGGTTATGACTACCCCTGATGTTTACTCTTTTAACTAAGAGTATAGGATATTAGTGGGTTTTGGGATCTGCTAAGTAATTGGTTAGATTCCTGTATAGGAAATTATGATATTGAGTTAGTTGAACATAATGAACTGTGGAAGTGAAGATAACTATATGTGATTTTGATGATTACTTATTTAATGATCTTAAGGGCATTAAAGGAAAAAGGATAAAGTGTAAAAAAGCGTTTCAGACGTCAGGTAAGTGATATGCATGTGCTTTGGTCTTTGGACACTACATCGCAAGAAATAGGAAATGCATCTTTCGTTGTTTACAGTATTTAATAGCATGTTTCGGTGTTTACAGTTTTAAATAGCATGTTTCGATGTTTACAGTTTTAAATGGCACGTTTCATTGTTTACAGTTTTTATAAGCATGAATTGTATGTTGGTTGCGCTATTAAATTCCTCTAGTAGAGAATGTATGCATTCACGAGCATCACGCATCATAGTTTTCCAAAATATACGAAAATGGCTTTCAGGCATGGTTTTAGAAAGAAATGAAACAAAGAAGAAACAAAACGGTTACGAAATGTTAAAAAGGAAACAAAGAAGAAACGAAACGTTTACGAAATGTTAAAAAGGAAACAAAGAAGAAACGAAACGTTTGTGAAATGTTAGAAAAGGAAACAAAGAAGAAATGAGACAGTTACGAATACTAAAGAAATGAATGTAGAGGCTTGGGCGGATTGTTCCCCCATGGTTAAATAATAAAGTAAAGGAAAGAAAAGATAAAAACTTGGGCGGATTGTTCCCCCATAGTTAAATAATGAAGTAAAGTAAAGAAAAAGGTAAAGGCTTTGGCACGTAACTCATAAATAGAGGCTTGGTGGACATTGTCCCCATGGTTAGAGGCATTGGGTGGATTAATCCCCCAATGGTTGGGTTATGTTTCCAATGTTAACAAGTTAAGGCTTTGGCATGTAACTCATAAATAGAGGCTTGGTGGACATTGTCCTCATGGATAGAGGCTTTGGGTGGATTCATCCGCCATTGGTTGAGTTTACATTCCAATGTTAAATGATTAAAGCTTTGATATTAAACTCAGACTCATAAATAGAGGCTTGGTGGACTTGGTCCCCATGGATAGAGGCTTTGGGCAAGTTACTCCCCTATTGGTTGAGGCTTGAGTTGAATATCAAAAGCAAAACAATAAAGTAAAGATAATGATAAAGTAAAGACAAAATGAAGTAAAGTTTCAAGATAAAGTAAAGATAAAGAAAAAGATGAAACAAACGAAGTCGTCTGGGGGTGTGAGGTTTGCCTCGTCAAGTTTAGACATTTCCAACGTCTTTCAAGATAAAGTACAGTAACAATCAAATAAAGAAAGGAACAGTAAAGTAAAGTCAAGATAAAACAAAGTTAAGATCAAGAAAACAATAAAAGAAAATAAAAGAAAGAAAGAAGAGAGACAGAAACAGAAAACTAAAAGAGGTTTAAAAGTTGCATGACATGTGCATCATACATATTATATCACTTACTGAGCCTTAGGCTCATTAGCTTGGTCTTGCGATGTAGGTACACGCATAGAAGAACAGGTTAAGAAGCAGTTGATGAAGGATTTGCACGCACGGATCTTGTGGCTGGTTGGGCTAAAGAATTAAATGAGATTAATTGTAAAAGAATTTGTAAATTATTTAATATTCTTTAATGTTTTAATTTAATTCCGTTGCTTTTCATAAAAAAAATGATTTTATTACTTCCGCTAAAATTGATAAATGATTTGAGTAAAGAGTTTTAACGATCGGTTTTTATAAGCAAAGTTTCACTTTGATTTTATAAAAAGAAAAATTTTAAATTTACACGATTTTTAAATAAATAAAAAAATACGGGATGTTACAATGTGCCTAGCAACTCGACGTTGCAAATAAAAATCTTGTGAGAGACTCAATCTTCTAGCTTCTCTATCCACCCTGAAAGTAATAAGATGTACAGAGATCTCAAGACGCATTACTACTAGCCGACTATGAAATACGATATTGCTGAGTATGTGGCGTTGTGCCAGGTATGTCAGCAAGTGAAAGTGGAACATCAGAGGCCTAGTGGAATCCTACAGCCATTGCCAATACCCGAATGGAAGTGGGAGCATATCACTATGGATTTTGTTATGAGTTTACCTAAGACTGCTAAAGGACACAACGCGATCTGGGTGAATGTGGACAGATTAACGAAGATTTCTCACTTCTTGTCGGTGGCAATGATGTACAAGATGAATCAATTTGCATATTTGTATGTCAAAGAGATTGTACGATTGTACGGTGTTCCAGTCTCTATTGTATCTGATCGGGACCTGCGATTCAATTCAGCGTTCTAGAAAAGCTTAAATAAGGCTATGGGCACGGAACTGAAATTCAATATTGCATTTCATCCTCAAACTGATAGACAAAGTGAAAGAACGATCTAGACACTTGAGATATGCTATGTGCTTGTGTGCTCGAGTTCCAAGTTGGATGGGGAAAGATCCTACCATTGGTCGAATTCACCTATAATAACAATTTTCAGGCCACAATTGGAATGGCACCATATGAAGCGTTATATGGGAGGAAGTGCAGATCTCCCCTATATTGGTGCGAGACTGGTGAAGCTGTATTCTACGGCCCTAAAATGGTACAAAAAACTACCGAATTTGTTATTATCAAGCAAAGGATGCTAGCCGCTCAGAATCGTCAGAAAAGTTATGCTGATAATCATCAACGAGACTTGGAATTCAATGAAAGTGACTTTGTATTCCTACGAATATCTCCATTCAAGGGTGTTGTATGCTTTGCAAATAGGGGAAAGCTAAACCCATGGTATGTTGGCCCCTTCGTAATTATGAAAAGAATCGAAAATGTGGCATACCAGTTTCAACTACCGGCTTCTATGGAGGGAGTGCACAACGTATTCCACGTGTCAATGTTAAAGAAATGTCCAGGGAATGCAACTCTATTAGTTCCTTAAGAAAATATCAAAGTCTAAACGAACTTACGCTATGAGGAAATGCCCGTGCAAATCTTAGATTCAAGAATAAGAGAGCTTTGAAACAAGCAGATTCCGCTAGTCAAAGTTTTATGGCAGAATCATACAACCGAAGAAGCCACATGGGAGAAAGAAGACAATATGAGAGCCAAATATCCGAAGCTATTCAGTAAGCTAAAATTTTCATGACAAAATTTTTGTAAGGTGGATAGAATGTAATACCCCGATAATTTTCCCCCGTTTATATAATTTAATGAATTTTGTGAAATTAATGTATTATATTGTGGGACGGTATTTTGTTGGACTAATACTGTAATATCCCAAATCTTCGTTGAGTTAAAAGCATAGTTTAAGTGATAATTTTGGGATATTATGAGCTAAGTTAGACAAGTAAAAATATTGTTCAAGAAAAATGCAATTGGAGTAAGTGAATTATGATACCTTGCTAGGTTTATAGTTAGATTATGAGATGGATTGAAGTCAATTAGAGAATTGTGCGATGATACATGTAGTTATTTTAGACGATATCAATTGGATTGATAGTCTGTTGAGATAGTAAGAGAAAATATATTTGGACGTAGTTGGATATTGTAAAGATTGAGAGCTAGTTAAAAGTATAAAATTTATAATACTTTAGGACATATTGGATTTAGTGAAGAATGATGGAAGGAGGAATGGTGAAAGATAAAATAGGGTTGAGGTTTGGATAATTGGAAAAGTGAGTTATAGGTGATTAAGGATATGTATATGAGAAATATGTTTTTATTTATAGAGGAAGTATACATAATTAAGTGTCACGTTAGAAGTAATCTGGAGGATTTGTTGAAAATCAATTGTTGGAGGGGGCGGTGGATCGGAGCGGTCGATCGGAGAGGCGCGATTGACCTGCGTCAATCGACCGGCATGCTGATTGTCAGATTTTGTATGAGCGTTGGTAGTCGATTGCATGGAGAAGAGAACTGCCACCGAGATCAACCGCCATTTATGATGAATGTTCTAGAGAAGTTTTAAACGACAAAAGATGAAGCGAAGTGTCGTCTGCAACATCTGGAACTGTAGGAGACTGTACTAAATGCGTTTGAAGTTGGAAAGGATGATGTTATATACATTAGAACATCTATGGGTTGCCTGTTAATGACAATGAACGCGCTTGAAGATTGAAAGGTTGGAGTTTTACGCATTTGGGAAAACAGAAGGTTACTCGACATTTATGAAACTTAAGTATCTTGGCCTTTCTGTCTTCAATGAATGGATACTGAGGAGTCATCCATGATTGCCTATAAATAGAGTAAAATGGCAAGGTGAGTTCAAACAAAGAGAAGAGTGGCGTTACTCTGCCGATTTTTGGAGACGTGAGTGAAGTGCTTCTGATGCTTTGTTGTTGTGAGTCTGGAGTTTCTGAAGGAAGTGTTAGTGAGAGTGTTTAATTTCAAAAGTGAAACTGTGAGTGAGAGAGTCATGCTTTAGGAGAAATAAGTAGCATTTTCTTGAATTTTTGAAGAGTTAAATGAGAGAGAAAGTGAAACTGTGAAGGAAAGGGTGAAACCGAAGAGTGAAATACAGCAGTAGGGTTCTCGCGAAGAGCTCTCTTTGGTTTTTGACTCTTGTTGCTGGCTTTTGTGAAGAATCTTAAAGTGTTAAACCATAAAGCTAAGGATTTTAGGTATGTGTTTTTGTCCGAAAGGACCTACATCTCGGGAAATTAGGGTTTTGTTTGATGTTTTTTTATTAAATGGATAAGTTATGGTATTGTATGGAAACGTATGTTGTTTGAATTGTATGATTATAGATTTAAGCTCACATTTTAAGGATACAACTAAGGAACATGTAAAATAGGATTGTATGTGTTAAGACTTGAAATACTAAAGTAGACGAAAACAGAATATACATAAACAGCTGTGGTTCGGTTAGTTACGCCTGGCACAGTAATTAAGATAAGCAAACAGCTGTGGACCGGTTAAATACGTTCAGCACAGATATCAAGTAAAAGACTGTAGACCGGTTAGATACGCCCGGCACAAGTATCAAGTAAATGACTGTAGACTGGTTTGATACGCCCGGCACAGAAGTCAACTGTGCTCCAATTGGATACGCCCAACACAAATGTTTATATGGTCTGGTTTGATACACCTGGCATATAAACAATAAACGGATGTTTACATTGTTTGGTTTGATACGCCCGACATATAAGCAAAATCAAATAACGATAAAACACATGAACAGTAAAAGAGAAACGAAATAGAAAACCTTATGCAATATTATAGAAATTGTATGTGAATTCTATGTTTTACATTTATATCACGTACTGAGCGTTAGGCTCATAGTTAAGTCTCGTTGATGTAGGTAAGGAGCAAATGAATGGATAAAGCTGTAGATCAACGTAGTTGATGGAGTGTTGTTGTGTGGATGGTTGTGTTGTTGGCGACACTGACCTGTGGTTATGGCTCACGGAATGGAATAAATATTTTATTGGTTTTTTGTAACGACCCGGATTTTCATAAATCGTTAAAATGCGTAAGAAATTTGAAATTTCTCTTTTTACAACAAAACATATCAGAGTGCGTCTAACTGGATCACTACTGACTCTTTCTTTAAACTCGTTATGAAAACCAATTGATAAAATGTGCAGAAGCATTACGAAATAGACCCTTGTAAAACATGGCGGAAGCATAAATGAATCATTTAAAGAAGAAACTAAGACAACTGAATACAATATAATAAAACTTAATATAAGTACAATCGTTTAATCATTCTTTTCTTTGCTTGGCCAGTCTCGAGTCTCGTGCGTGTGAAATCATTCATCCCTGCATCATTATGTGTTTATCATCTACTTCTTAACTGTTCGTCGTTTGTACCTACACCACAAGTAAGGATGTGAGCTTTCACCCAGTAAGGAAATGGGGGAAAACAATTATGCATATCTCTCTCTTTAATTCTTCTTGGAATGGGGCCACCCAAAGCAATTCTTTTCATTACGTTCATTATTCGTTCGTTCTTTACTCGTACATCGAGCTAGAGATTGGAAGGTTCTTGGGGGATGGAATAGTTGACCCGACTTCACCCTTTACTTGCAACTAGGTCCCGTTCCTGTCAAGGTTGGGGGCTTTGCCTAGCCGCGGGCTAGTTCCGCTACCCATCCGCCCTCCAACTCCTTTTTTCGTCCCCTTTCCAGCGTATCCCGCCTTCAAGGTTCCTCCCCTTCCAGCGTGTCCCGCCTTCAGGGTTTCTTCCCTTTCAGCATATCCGCCCATAGGGTTTCTTCGGTAATAGGCGTATCCCGCCCATCCCGAACATTCTTTTTCTTATTCCTTAACATTTTTCCTCACTCATGCATGTGTGAGTACCACACCAAAGTGGCACTCCCTACGGTTTCTATTAACATGACACATAATGCATTATAACGTACATCAATGGAAATTAAAATGCGCATTTAAGTAAAAGTACTATAATTGAACTCGCGCATATAATGAATAACAATAATTGAAAGCATACATAAATACAGGGAACAATTATGATATCAAATTGAAACAGGGAGTGAACAAGATGAAACAATAAAGTAACATACGACAAATTACAATTTAACTAAACATGCTCATTGAACTAAGCTAGGCTAAACATGAAAACATGTTGTAGACAACGAATAACAGAAACATGCTTGTAAATTGGAAATCCTTATTCTAGTTGGTTAAGCATACTTTTATTTTAATTAGTCAAACATGCTATATTTAATAGTCTAATTATTATCCTAGTTAATTATATGCTCAACAATGTAGTTAACATGCTCAAGGTTTAATTATTGATTAAACATGCTCGAATTGATTAACGTGCGGACATACTCAACTAATTCAACATACTAATTACTAAACATGCTCAAGGATTGATTGTTCATTACACAACTAGTTAAACATGCTTGAACTGGTTATTCAGCAGCTAGTTAGTAAATTAATAAACTAAACAAGTTCAAGTCTAATCAATTACTCCAATTGAGTAACTTAACATGCCCTTAATCCCTCTAGCTAAGTTAATTAGCATGCTCAACTTATGGTTGAAATTATAATTCTAATTAACATTTAAACGTGCTTAGGAATTTAACACATGCATGATATTATCAACTCACAGAATAACTTAGCTTAGTTAATAAATCAAGCATGGTAGTCTAGTTAATAAGTAAGCATGGCATGACTAAGTTAATTTAACATGCTAATATCATTGTGATTAATTACATGCTCGAGTATAATTAATTATATATGTCCCATTTAATCATGCTTATAAGTCCAACTAATTCAATATATTTAAACAAGTAAACATGCTAACTGATTATGCTAGTTAGTTGATTCGAACATGCTAGTTAATCGACTTAGTCATTTTACATGCGCAACTGATTAGTTGGTTAACATACTCAATGGATTAGCATTTATTGATTAACATTTAACTAATTGATGAGCAAGTAAGCATACTAGAGTAGAGAAATAAGATGAACCGTTGATGGTAGAACAAACATTAGCAAGGAAATAACAGCACGATAGCAGAAAACTAAATAGCAAGTAATCATTCAGTATCAAAATAGAATTCCTATCTCATTCCAGACTTCACATATTCACTTGTCTTTCATACTCTTAACATTCATCACCTTTCTCGCATTCATCACTTCTTTCAACAAGGCATTTGTATCACATAATAGGCAGTAAAACAGAGTTAAACAACGAAAGGAAAATATCACAGAGCTTATAATGATTCACCATGAAAAATCAACGAGGAAAACATAACAAAGAATAACCACTAATAGCAGCAAGAAGAACTACACAAATCAGCAAGAACTATTGTAGGAAATCATTCAAGGATCTATCTAACAGTAACATACCAAGAACGAACACAAAATGCACACACTCTACTTGTGATGTAGGGCCTCCAAATGGCCAAGACACACCCAAGTTTCTTACCGAGAACTTTATCACGCGTCGATGCTTAACCGTCATTTTTTTCTCCTCCTTTCAATACCTTCACAAATTAGTAACATTTATCACTAATAATCACGACTTATAAATTTCCCTACCCTTAATTACTAAACAGGTTCACAAATCATTAAAAAGAATACATCTACGTCTTAACGAAGCATTGATCCAAGCCTTCTAATTATAACATGCTTAACTCGCTTAACTCGCTTTATAAATTGTCCAACACATCCATGCTTCATCATTGAATAATAATAAACAGTAGTCAAATCTACCCGACACAAATTCCCAAAAGCACAACCAAGAAATCGACACACCGGCAATTAACCAAAAGCATTCCAACACCAATAGGTTTCATGATTCCTCCTTCATTCCCAAATATTCTATTTAGCAACTTAACCCAACTTCACCATTGAAATCCATTTTAACAGATTTATACATTCAGAATTAACCAACAAAGTGTAAATACATTCAGGAACTAACATCACAGAAATCACCCAACAGTAGAGCAGTTTTGTCCAACATTTTTATCCATAACGTTAATATATCTTCTTAACATGCTTTGACTAACAAAGTATTTATATTTGTCAATCCAAGCAATAACACTCACATGACCATCACAGAAGCATCAACAAAACCCAACAAATTATTACAGCTCAACACAACTAACAGAACCCACAGAGGAAGACAAACCACAAGACATGTGCAAGTCATAGATTCAATACCAAACAGCAGCTTATTATCCAAATAGCATAATACATTTTTAGACAAAATTTCAACGCCACCAACACCATTAAATCCCAACAGGAAATCGTTCATTCCCCAATACCGAACTATGACCAAAGTTGAACTAAACTTTAGAGAAGAAATCTCACCATCATTCAAAGATAACAATTAACGTGCATAATCAAAACTTCTCCAGCATTCATCATTATCCCTCATGACAAAGAAGCAGTAAACCAACCAATATTATTTCCAACAACATATTATCCCTCGGTAGAAACCCAATCAAAACAAAACCAATTTAACAGAGTAATGCACTACATATTGCCAATGGACAAAAGTAATCATCAAGAATGTAAACCCAACAGCATGAAACAAATCCCAGGATACACAAGCATTAGAGACTCATAAATGAAGAAAACCTCTCACCTTCTCGGCCTCAGCTCCAACTTCCTTCCAGCGCTCGGTTCAACATCTCTAGGAGCATCATCCCTCTCGCAGAAGCTCACCCGAGAGACTTCTCACCTCTACCTCTTGTTTCTCCCCCCTGTCTCATCTCTGTATATCACCACTAGAGAGGGGAAACTCTCTGCCAATGCCCAGGGCAGAGAGTGACATTCTACCAGCACGCCCGACCAGCCCCCGCAGGTTTTCTAAGTGTGCTCCCCACGCTGGACTTACTTCCACTTCATGAGAACAAAAACCAGAGGAAGAAAGTACCTGTTCGGTCCAAACCACGGCCAGTCCAGCTCGAACCGCCCCTACTGCCATCGACCCGAGGTCCGAGTTGTAGCACCCGATGCCAAACCTCACCATTTCATCGCTCTCTCCGTCCATCTTCGTTGAGCGTCACCGAAAATCGCCGAACACCGCAGTACCGACGCCAAACGACGCCCCAAGCTTCGCACTGAACTATTCCGCGAAGTTTGACACTTCAACGGAGCTCTAGCTGTCTCGCGTTGTTCCCCGCCGCAGCTGCTCGCACCTCCGACCGCTGCGAAGGAGCCGCCCAGGCTCCAGCCGAGCGCCGACGACGTTTCCCACCTTCGCCGACTCTCCCTTCTCTCCCTCAGCTCGCCTCTCTCGCTCTCCTCGGGCTTCTATTTCACAGAATGGCCTTTGGCCATTATGTTTTCTCCCTTTACTGGTGTGAACCGGTTCTGCTGAACCAGTTCATGCCACCCATAACACTCCTCAATAATTAATCTAACTTATTCAAATCCCCCTACATTATTAATTCCAATTAATCTTATTTATCCTATAGATCTCATCCCCCTTACTCATTTCGTCTGGCCAAAGGCCATTTGACAAAATGAGGGCAAAGCTAAATTCGTTCAATTATTTAACAATAAATCCCCACTTTCCTTTAATTTTTTAACTAATATTAAATTTATATGTTTAAGTGTTAAATATTTGTACCACATATTAACCACCCCAAATTCTAACTCCTAACTTATTCCAAATATAGTTAAAAGATTATTAAGGGTCCAATTTAAATTTCCTAATTCCATTTCCTAAATTGATTTCCATCAATTAAACCTCCAATAATTCTCTTAAATTATAACATAACGGTTATGTCATCGGTAATACCCCGATAAATATCCGATAATTCCAACTACCCCTAATTAATTTTCAATTATTCTTAATAAATTCCGATATGAAAATCTGGGGTATTACACTTTTAAGTATTTTATGACTTCAAATAAATGTTTTAAGTTAATGTGTTTATTTAAATGTTTAGTGAAACAATGGGTTTATGGTATTTAATTGTAAAAGACTTCCGCTATGTGTTTTATATGATTTAGACTTCCACTGTATATTTATGACTCTGGTTTTATTACGCAATAGTTTTACAATGGTTTTAAAGAAAAGAAAAATTTTATAAGAAAAAATTTTACGGGATATTACAAATACCGTGTAAATGTCAAGCAAATTGTAGGGAGTGACTAAAGTATGAATTTTTAATGGAAAATGTACATTTCGGGTTTTCGGTCGCTGGGTGGTCTCTGTCACGGTCGAGGTTCACGTCCAAAATGCATTATAGAGTGCATTTTGTGTTTTCAGTCGCACTGCGGTCGAAGATACAGTCGAGGTTTGCGTCCGAAATGCATTCCAGATTACGTTTTGTGGTCTTCAAACGCAACGCGGTCGAGGGTACGAAAATGATGCACGACCGAAAAGCAACAGGTTTTTGAATCTGTCAAATTTGTCAATTTTGAGATAGAGTCATAAGTCGGGACGCGGTCGAAGAACTCGACCAAAATGTGTCTCTAGTCGTATTTTACATGATTCAGTCGCAATGCGGTCGAGGGATTTGGTCGACTTACTCGACCGAAATTGCACAGTCTTACGAAATGTCTATTTTAACCAGCTGGCGTTTTGTTGTTTACTCATTTATTATCCACTCAAATGAAAGCCCAGCACCCCACTCAACGCCTCAGAGACCTCCCCCTTCAGGGTGCGTGACTGACCGTCGTCCCCCTCCTCCAAGTAGGTCCCTTCCCATTATTAAAGCATTGCCAGCAGAAGCAACATTCTGCATTTCTATTTTCTAAGCATGGGAGATTTCTTCTGGAGAGTGAGTGTTTACAGAGAGAGAGCCGAGAGTCCGAGTGTGAGGAGGAGAAAGTGTGAGAGAAAGAAGTGTGCACTCTACCATTTTTGGTGCATTGTGGGGGTAGGATTTAGCTACTGGATTTTGGGCTCCTCGTTGTTGTGGTTGTCCTGTGCTGGGAATCTTCAGCTGTTGGTGATTGTGAGATAAGAAAATGAGTAAGTGGTGGCCAATGGAGGCCCTACACCACAAGTTGAGTCCTTTGTGTTTGACTGATTATATTTGCTGTTGTAAATTGTGTAGTTGCTGCTTTGTTGCTATAAATTGTGTAGCTTGGATCCTTTGCTAGCTCTCAGTCCTTTGTTGGTGATTAGTCCTTGATAGTGATTGCTTAGTTTAATTCCTTGGTGCTAGTTACTAGTATGATTTTCTGTTATTAGTCTTAATATGCTGAATGTTATCCTATCTCAATTACTGCTCAAATACTTGTTGCTCTGATGGGTTCTACTGTTGTTTGCTTTGATTCCATTTCACTACTTCTAGATAAATGTTGTCATTTCACTTTAACTGTCAAGCATTTGTTGTCACCCTGTTATGATTTGCCTGCTGGTTTTTCCATGGGTGTTTTTCTGCTGCTCTGGAAGTGACGATTTCCTTGTGGATTTTCTACTTGGTGTTAGGTTCTGTAGGAGCTATTATTACTCGTTAAATCCTCTTCCATACAGCAACCATTAAACTATGCATCTGTCAAAAATAATGCTATGATATATCTTGCATTGATGCTTTGGTAACTAGACTACCCTTGTCGTTATGCCTATGATCATATTACATCCTTAATTTTGCTGCCAAGGATGTTTAGCATACTGAACATTATTGTTTTCTGTTAAATTGCTAAGCATGTTTAGAGTGTTAGATATCATTATTACTTCCTTTAAATTGCTAAGCATGTTTAGAATGTTAGATTTTGTTATTATTTCCTTTAAATTGTTAAGTATATTTAGAATGTTAGATATCGTTATTACTTCCTTTAAATTGCTAAGCATGTTTAGAGTGTTAGATATCGTTATTGCTTCCTTTAATTGCCAAGCATGTCTAGGATTCTGAATATTATCATTGTTGTATTTAAAACGCTTCTCGACAACTCACATTATATTACCTCATTGTTAATAATTAAATTGATTGACTTATGTTTAGATAGCATGAGATGTTTCGCTTTAGAGTATTTTGCTATATATAGCATGTTAGTAGTTTTCCTTGCCTCATGCTCATTACTAGCTTTCTACTCAAATTATGCCATGTAAATTGTCTTGTGTTAACTCTCCGCTATTTAACTCGTTGATTTTAATTAATTGCTTCGTCTTTCATATTGTCTTCTTGATAATTATTATGATATACTTTTATGATTGTTGTGCAGCATTGACATGCATCATGATAATAGAAACCATTAAGAATAACACGTGTGGGTTAATATTCATATGTATTTGTGAGAGAAAAATGGATAAAGGAAATGAATGTAAGAGGAATTGGAGGTTGGGGAGGTGGTTCAGATCGTAACCAGGTAGACTTAAGATTATGTTCTTCACTTGTTGGGTCGAGAGAGGCTGTTTACCCAAGGGTTAGATGCCGACTTGCGGCCACTCTCCCTGCGATGGAACCTCCAATGTCCCAGATCGATGTATGAGTTAATGTATATAACCTTGAGGAAAGAACAATTTGAGTAGATTCCATTCTGACATAATCAGTTACAGGCATACATCATATTGCATCTCATTTTTTGTTGGGCCTTAGGCTCACAGTTTGCTTATGGTGTAGGTGATTTTCAGGATGTGGTTATTCTTGGAGTGGAGGAGGAGACATTTCCCGTTGAGCACTTGGGTTACCTAGCTGAATCGACCTGAGAGGGTTATGGCTCGCAAGAAGTAAAAATGCTATTTTGAAATGGTTTGAGAACGGATATTTTTTTTGTAAAACTATTAACTTATGTTTTAATTTTCAAACTGTATTATGAGTTTAATTATATTTCTGCTTTTACTCTGATTTCATTATGCATTTCTAATTTATCTCGCTCACATTACTTATTTCCTCTCGTATGTTTTAAATAAATAAAAAGAAAAATTTTTACATGGAAATTAAAAGGAAAAAGGTTTAATAATTAACGTGGGGCGTTACATTTGGGGCGGTTGTTTATTGGATGGATTGGTGAAATGAATGAGATTTGAGGATTTGGTGTAATTGATAAGGGAATGTAAGGGTTTAGCACTGTTGTGGATGTCCTATGATTCAGTGTGGACGTCCTGATGGTAAACTCCACTCGGGAGTGAACGTCTAGTAGTGTAGAATTGCCTTAAACAAATATTGGTGTAGACGTCTAAAATCATGAGTGGTCGTTCGGGAAGTTGAAAGGTTACCAAATATGTTGATAATTAGGTGTCAAATTGTGTGGAGGAACACAATAAATTCAATACTTAGGTTGATGAGGTGTTAATGGAATGGTTAAACCACAAAAATTTAGTTGATGACTCGTAGGTTTGGGTCATTGACACCTCATTAGTCTCTCTTTCTCTTCTTTTATATTTAAGAAGAGAGTTAGATGAGAACTCTCTCTCACTTTGCAAGCTAAGAACTACACAAGGTGGCAGGTTCTCTCAACTCTATTAAAGGTAAGTCAAGTTTTCTTTAAGTTTATGGAGTTTGAGGATAAATAGCAGGAATTTGATTGTGGATGGGAAAAATTTGCACATGTTTTGGTTTGATGATGTCAGCTTACTTTCACAACTTCTACTCTTGAAACTGTTTTATGGTGCTATAATGGACATTTAAAAGAAAATATTATAACGACCCAGCTTTTGTACACATTAAAAACATTGTGTAGCGGAAGACTTTTCTTAATAAAACAAAATATTTAAAAATAAGTAAACACTTGAAACACCATAAGTAAAATTCTTTTCGACAAACCATGTTATAACTTAAAACAATAAACATTTTTTTCAAAATTATTTACATTTCATTTCAACCTTTAGCCTAACCAGGCACAAGATGCGCAACGCGCAAATCCTCCATCAACTGCTCCTTTTCTCATTACCGTGCATACCTACATCACAAGACTTAAACTATGAGTCTAACGCTCAATAAAAGATATAAGGTATGCAATGCACATGCTAGATAACTTTATAAAAACATATGTGGTTTCCACTACATGTTTCCTTTACCTTTTACCTTTACCTTTAACTTTAACTTTACCGTTAAATTTAACTTTAGCTTCACTTACCCATCTATGTGTTGGATATGTCACTGTATAACGTAGAGTGGCACCATGTGGCCCACATGAGGTAGCCGACTCAAGAACCCACACCTCACAACGTCAATTTACATTTATTTCCATTTATTTCAATTTTCATTTAGTTCCAGTTACCTATTCAGATGTTGAAGATGTCACCGTATAAGGTAGAGAGTCATCATATGGCCCACATGGGGTAGTTGACTCAAGAACTCACACCTCATCACACCTATTTATATTTATTTCCATATAATGTCCATTTCATTTTTAAAACATATGCATAAAACTTTTTCGTACATTTTCAAAACCATGATGCATAATCATAAAATGAATGCATACAATTCTACTATTCTATCACATAACAATGTAACATTTTCCATTTCTTTCTTTAGTGTTTCTTATCAATCATCAAACAACTACTTTTAATCTTTTCTTAACAATCAATACTACCATTATATCAACAATAACGTAAAAGCATACAAATATTCAAGCCATATCATAATAATAACCTTATATACATAACAATTCAAACAATTCTTATTCTCTTATGATGTAGGCCAAAATGCCACAAACATACAATATCACTTACCTCAACCCCTTAGGTAATTCAGCACTTAAGATTCTTCTTCTCAATACCTTCAAAAATCAATAAACATTTATCACAACTCAAGACAAGAACATGATTTTTTATACATACATCTTAGGGTTTTTCTCCATTTTTCATCTATCTTTGAAGAATCATAAATTCCACAATACAAATCCAAATCCAGATTTCAACTTTCAAACCTATTTATATCATCTTCCTATTATACTCTTATATCTTCAAAGAAATATTTAACAAAACAATAGACAGTTCCAACATACCTTAATCCTTCTCTTCTTCCTTCTTCTTGGTTTCCCCTGTGTCTCCTTTCTCTCCCTTGGTCTCACAGTTCCTTTTCTCTAATCTCAAACTTTTTCTCTTCTTATAATAACCCAAAACCTTCATCAGCCAACCAAAGCAGGTGGTGGCATTTCTTTAGCAAAGCTTTGATGACTAATCAACTCTTTTATCCAATTAAAACATGACACTCTAGCATAATTCAGGCGACCCTTCAACTTATCGATCGATAAACCTCTTCTTAGGATCGACCACAAAAAAACTTAAAAACATACTCTATACATTTTCTCAGAATACCGGTCGATCACCAACACACAACCGATCGACTGCAAACCACAACTTTACAATATGTAATGACCAAGTTCGACCGTAAATCCCTTATGATCAATCGCTAAACTCAATTCTTTACAAATCTGCTTCAAAACTCGATCGTTCATTGACCGACCGTCCAAAATCCTTAATTTTGAATCTATTTAGAAGGTGAACAACCACAACCATTCCTGATCGACCACAACTTGGCCAGAGAACTTCATTTCTTCTTTCTGCCTATTCTCGGTCGATTACTTTCTCCATTGATCGACCACTCTCTTACTTAACCTACAAAAACATGAAAAACTTAACCATTTCCAAAGGCCAAAATCCAATCATAACCATACCAACACTAATGTCATCAATATAATTCTAATCACCACCCAACATTATCATTTATTTCCTAGGCTCAAACTAACAAAAATTCAGGGTATTACAAATATAGACTCTAAAATTAAAAAAATTGGTTAAGTTTATTGTAAGTTATGAATTTCTGAAGTAGAGCCTTTTCAAGAAAAGAAAATTGGGGTTTGGTGTAATGATGTTTCGGTTTGATGTGTTTTGCTTGAATCATATGTAATGATATGGTTAAATGGATTAGGTTTGTTATTTTGCACTCTTTTAAGTGATAATACGACTTGGAATTAAGGGATTCGGACAAAAGAAAAGAAAATGAAAAACATGACATTTCATGTTTTTATGAAAAACATATGGCATTGTGCCTTATGTTTGCGTTCATATTATTCTAAAGTGTATGGTACAATGCACTATGTTTGTGTTTATATGGGTTATACATTACTTATTGAACATTATACTCATAAATTAATTTTGTGATGTAAGTGAAGAGTTGGATGAAAATTCAACTTGATTAATTCCAATGTTGACAAGTTATTTCACTAGATAAACGCTTGACTTGTTGCAATAGCTCTTACTAGTGGAACGTGACATATAAGAGGTGGTTTGCGATCGAGAACTTAAGTGGATTTGTGAATTTTTAGGTCGTGGTTGGATGTTAAAATGTGATAGACAATTGTATAATGAAACATTTTATAAACAAATTTGAAAATATCAATTTTTTTAAAAAATAGATAAGATAGTTTTAAGTAAGCATTGGCTTTATAAATATGAAGTATTCCGTTCGTCATGTATAAAATTTCAAAAATACGTATGTCAAAAGGCCTTTGCGATTTTTAAAATAATAAAATATATATATATATATATATATGATTTACGCTAAAGAGACATTACAAAAAGTAGACTTAATACTAATACAAGTTGCATGTCATTGGCAAAAATGTCAAATTCCTGGTGTTTTATTCACCTTTCATCAAATCAACCCAATAAATAGTTGCAGCTAACTTCATACCCTTCTGCCTGCAACTTGACTGAGCTAAACCAAGTCTCAGCGAAATAAGATCAAATTACCAAGGTTAGGTAACCCCAGTTCCCATGTGTATGAGCGAGCAGCAAGTAGGCATTCGCATTTAACAATTGCCGCCATCCATGAAAGAAATACTTTTGCAGAAATTGCACATTTACTTACGCGCTGTGCATGTCCCAGTCCAAGTCCTCCACACATCCTGCAATGGAATATCTTCAGAACTACATGATCTGGCATCGTGTTCTCACTCCGTCCTATTATTACCCTGCAAATAAAATAGTTGACAACACTATCAAACAACGAGCCACCGACTGGACAAGGTCAGGCGCTAGAAAAAACTCTAAGATTTAACTTCCCAATCCATTGTACTGTGCGAGTAACTGAGTGAGATTGGGCAACTGCTACAAGCTTGATACTTTATTGAAAAGCAAAGATGAGTCAAGGATTGCCATACCGTAAAGTAAGCTTGCGGCACCTCAAAAGGTACAAATCTCCAATATGAAATCGGCAATCCACGCAAGCTAGTCAATTTCCATTTCCTACTGCCAAGATAGTTGGAATTCGATGGTGCTGCAGCAACAGAATATAAATCTTTACTATTTTACAACCCAAATACTTTACCATTTTCTTCTCCCATCTCCTGATGCTCCCCGAATGTTAAGAACAAAGATAAAGTTTATTTGAAGCAAGCTACTCGTCAAAGATGCCACCTTAAAGATCTGCGTAATGGAGGCAGTAAATATTTAAATAGCCGTTTTTTCCAATCAGAAGATTAGCAGTTTCCAATTTTGCTAAGGTCAGTGTAGCGGTGCATTGAGGCTGGGATTGCTGTTCGACTACTCCTACTTATCTTTCACGAGTGTCCCTTGACATACCGTTGGCTTGAACTTTATATGTTCTTTTCCGCTGCATCTAACATCTTGATGTAGCAGCTCACTATCTTCTTATCTAATTCATAATATTCTTCCATCTTCTTCAGTGGTTTCAAATCCAGGTCAATAAAATACACCTGAAAATTGTAACATAAAGAAATCACTATAGTTGATATCTTACGGAGGAAAAAATTAATTACTTCAGCACATAGTTATGTAAACCCATATGAATAAACTTGAAGACTTTTGCGTCCCAACAATGTCAATGTTAGACATTCAAGACATGACATTATTCATATCTTTTAAAAACACAAGTTCAAGTTCTTGTTTTCAAGTGAGATCATCCCCCCATAAATTATGCAAGCATCACTAAATCGCATGTAACTTGAAATAAAAATAATAAATAAATAAATAATACCTTATAATCAAAAAATTGGCTGGTTGGATCGAAGTATATATTGCTATATGAGGCCTCTAAATCACCATCTACCCTTGGTCTAAAACTTATCATCAAACTACAGTCTTTTGCAGTTGCAGCTATCAAAAAGTCCTTCACAATCTTCGTGCTTTGATCAAGTGATATGGAATGCAAAGAACCATAACTGTGTGATACTTCATCATCGTCCAATTGCTGACACACCATGCAAGGCTCAGAAATAACATCATAGTAGGCATGAATAGCACCTTCAATGTCACACTTATCAAACTTCTGGACCTCCAAAAGTCGATTCAAAACTCCAGATTTGTACACAGTCTCAGCAACAAGCTCTAGAAAGTTCATTGTACAGAAGCCATCGTCCGCTAGAATCACAGACTTGAGTGCATCTTCAAATGCTTCCCCAGTTACCAAACTAGTGTTGTCTGCACTTCCACCTAAAGCTCCAAAAATAAGGGAACCATCCAAGAAAACGCGGAAGTTGTTTTGAGGGCTGGAAAAGAGATCTTTAATTGCTTTATATATTTGATCCTTGGAGCCAGAGAACAGATCTAGCGGATCGTAATCACTCAACTCTGATATCTGTAATGTAAGTCATTATGTCCAAGTCAGATGCAAAACTGAAAATTAATAACATAGCCATTATACAGATAAGATCTTCTGCACTCAAGTTCAATAGCCAGATACGGGATGTACAGTGTAAGTTTCAGAACAGATTACTACTCAGTACTTGTAATTAGAGAGAGATAAGGAAAGAAAAACGTTATAGCCACTCTGTTATTAGAAAAGAAACCAGAATAAAAACTGGAGAAATACCTCTCCTTGATGCAACTTTAGGGCCTGGTGCATTTTAAAACGAGTAACACTCCTTTTAATGGAATTTTCTTCTGCTATGAATGTTGACAAAGGAAGAAATCCACATTTGGGCTACCGGATAAAAATATTCATAAGAGTTAAGGAGGATATTAAAATGGTTACTAATCAACGAATCAGAAAAATAAAAATTAGCAACTACAACAAAATGAAGTGAAACAAATGAATATAATAGACTCACCTTTATCTCAACAGATATGCAAGGTTCACCCTCAAAAGAACCTGAAATTAAAAGTAATATTAAGATTATTATTAATACATCAAAGAAAGAAAGCAACTAAAGGCCAAGTATTTATCTCAATATGACCATGTCATAGCCAGTCCGCTTTCACAAAATAAAGAAAATGTTTTAGTTAACATGCAAGACAGACAAATTTAACCATGAACACAAGAGAAGTGGCAAATCTGGAACCATGCCAATCAAGTTTGTATATTTTTTCCAAATGCTACAGCCACTTACTCTAAAAGAAGAAAAATAAATGGCATGAGAAAGTTGGAATAGTAAATCACCACCACTTGCACCATATTGGAGCACTCTATTAAGATACAGCATTTAAAAACGTTTCCTCAACTCAATAAAATTTAAAATTTTCTTGATCTTACAACCTTTGGCAAGGGAAAAGAACATGTACAAGATATTCCATCCAAGTTTTCTACACAATATTTGATGAGAACATAACTTATATTATTAGAGGGCAAGTTCCCATGACTTTTTTTGCTGTAGATATTTGCACAAAGGTTACAGGAGGCCTTTGCTTTTGATGAGGGAACTGGGGTGGAAGATACTTCATTATAAGCTAAACAAGCACTCCCCCATAGCAAAAAAAAAATTGAAAAAGAAAAAAGAAATATGCTAATGACACAAACCCCCAAACATCACTATTCAATGAGATAACCATTCTCTTCATGCGAAGCAATGACAGATGCATCAGTACATAAGTGATTCTGCAAGCGCATCCAAGGGAGACTTATCACTGAAGAAAGGATTGATGAGATTATATACCCTGAAAAAAGAGAGAGTGATCAGAAATGACAAGAACAGAATCATGATCTGTGTCAACTGTTCCAGCATCAACCCTCCACGCAGGGCGCTGACTAATAATATTTTCCTCCACTGACTGGAGGAATTTCCTGGTAACAGGTACTCGCATCTGCCAAAAAATCAAGAAAATTCTTCAATAAAATTCCTGCTTACCACCAACTGCACAAGCTGAAACTGGAAACTGCTACTAGCTCTTCACATATCGCTTAACGAGATATGTACATAACTTAGGAATATAGTCACATACCCCAGCATCAACATGTTTAGGACCCAATAAGGTGCTCATAACATGCTGCACATAACATTGGGCGGCAATATCTTTGTCAGTGGATAATATTAGGTCCTCTATGTCTCCCCACAGAAGTCGTTCATGGTTGGATAATGATGTGGGGCTCACTACACTTGGTGAACCATTTCTAAGAGCCTTGTGTATGCGCATAACTTTACCAATCTATTTTCACACATGAAAAGGGAAAGTAATAGTAAGTGTCCTTAGACACTTATAAACATACCATATATTTTCTTCGCTTTCCAATAATTGAAAAGTAAAAGAACAAGAAGTGTGTGATAATCAAAACCTTCTTCTTAAAATTACAATGGAAGTGATCAAGTTTAAGTACTAAAATTTTTTTAGAACATAAAATAATCCAAAATATATAAATATTCAGCTTTTTCAATATGGAAAACTTGTTTGGTTAAAATATCTCCCCAATACTCTTATAAAAAAAAATCGCCCCAATATTATTCATATTCAACACCCTTTCTCGGCACCAAATCTTGACACCATAAATAACATTTTCGTTGCTCTCTAAAAAAAAAATTAATCCACATGGTTATTTAAAAATAAATAAATATAAGATACTGCTCAGATTTTCATTGCCCTTGGGTGTAAAAAGAGATTAAACATACAAAAGCAGGAGACAGCCCAATGTAAGCGAGGACAAGGTTAGCAGCTCCTTCCCCTCTATAAACCCATTCATTAGCATCGTCTAGATCTAGTACGATATCCATCAACCGGTTCCCGAAGTGAACTGAGATTTTCAATACACCAAAAATGGGGGAAAACAAATTAATCACAGATAAAAAGAAATTATATATATAGAACCTGATCATGAAATAACAAAGAAACGATTAATCGTCACGAAAATGAAAATGTAAGACCTTGATCAGTTGAAGCCCTAACTCCAAAGAAGATTAGGAATGGGAGGAAGAATCAAGGGATGACAAACAGTAACCTACAATCCAAACAAGCATGCAATGAAAAAGATGTTCCCGTGGGGAGGCGAAGAGAGAGGGAGAGTTTTGGGACTGCGATGCGACGTGGAGAGTGAGTTTTTTCGGCGGAAGAAAATGGGGCTAGTTAATTAGTATTATTTCAAAAATAATAATTAAATTGTTATTAAAATAACTCATAATTATAGTAATTAGGAGGGCATACACGTGCGTGTCATCCTGCAATTTACTTGCATGTCCGATGTATAAGCAAGCACAATTTTCATGCAATGCACAAGATTTAAACAAAAAACAAGTAAGTAAATCAAAGAATTACCTGCACTTATCAACAAGTGCACCTCTCATTCTGCGCGCGCAACATCGAGAATAAGAATTCTTTAAGAAATCATCGTGCAGTTTCAATCTTTACATACATATTACCGACATACTGTTGGAGGAGTCGCGCTAACTACAATAAACATGAAAATCTCATTTGGACAATCAAGATTCTCATTTGGACAAAATCAACTGAGAATTCCTTTGTGTCATCATGCATCTCCATGAGAAAACAACAAAGGATAATGTAGTGGATCATAACAATCATAATAATTTTGATCTTTATTTATTGAATTTGAGTATGCAGATACAACAAATTCTTTATTGGAGGTACCTAATGATAAACTGTCACCAAGCCATACAACGGTGACTTGGGATGCTTGAGGAGCATTGTAAGTTTGTTGGTCAAGACTCATGTTCGATTTTATGAAAATTATTCGTTGTGTCAAGTCTTCTCTATTGCCCTACTATGAAAAAAGACTACATAAGGATTGTTTTTTCCATCACGCCTATTAACTCGGAAATAAAGAGTGCAAAAAGTCTTTTTGTCAATTGAACCCGATGGTGTAGTGTTATAGAAGTATAATTGCAATCATCTGTACACTGGAATTAAAATACTATGTTGCAGGTTCTTCTGGCATCACTTAATGCACAACTTTTTTCAAAATCTAAGTTACAGGAAAGGAGGAAAAAACCAAAGTACTGAAAAACATCAATTATTAACATTCCAAATTCCAAATAAATAAATTCACTCTATATTCAACCAATAACTTCTTGTATTAACAACCAAATGACTCTCGACCTTGTTCATAAGTGGGGGAAAGAAAAAAAATCATTGGGAAGAAAAATAGAACAACACTGCAGACCTTACCTAGGAGAAATAGGACCTTACCTAGGAGAAATAGAACATGTGAACGATAGAGAGAAACAAACAAGTGTAAGGTGGGTGTTCCTCTCTAATGAGGAGGGACCCTTCATAAAGTAAAACTTTTAAAAAATTGAAGAAGAAGACAATGTCTTCTTCTTTGCAGATTTTAAGAAATATGTTTTCCTTCAAGGTTTGACTGCATAAAAAAAAAACATAGAAGAAGAAGAAAGAGGGAGAGAGTGAGATGATTATTTTGAGAGAGATAAAAGAAAGAGTGCGAAGGAAAAATAATTGAGGTACTTTCGTGCACCACAACTAAACTGTGAGCCCTAAGGCCTAGCAAGAAATGAGATGTGCATTATGATGTATGTGTTTAACTCATTAGGTCAGAATGGGATCCGCCCCAAACCGTTATTTTCTTTACGTTTCATACATTACTCGTACGTCGAGTTGGGATATTGGAGGAATTCGTGGCAGAGAAAATAGTCTCTTTGTCGGCTTCTAACCACCTAAGGTAGACAGTCTCTCGCAACCCAACAAAGAAAGGAGCATAATTCTTCCAGTCTACCTGGTTAGATTCGAACTACCTCTCCATCGTCCAACTCCCTTTTTCATTTATTCATTTTCTTTATCTATTTTCCTCATGTCAATGCATATGAATATCCACCCAAGCGTGACATTCCTACTTGTTTCTATTATCGTGATGTATGTCAATAAGAATCATATTGTGATGCATGTCAATGAGAAACAGTAATCACAATGATATAAAAGCACGAGACATGAAGCAGTAATCACAATAATATAAAGCATAAGACATGAAGCAGTAATCAAAACAATATAAAAGCATGAGACATGAAAAACCTACCAACATACTATACATGGCGATACACTCTAAAACATGCTTGGCAATTAAAAGAAACAACAACATTAAAGGCAAGCTTGGTAATTTAAAGGAAGCAATAACTGTATAAACATGTTTGGCAATTTAAAAGAAACAATAACAATATAGACATGCTTTCTAGTTTAAAAGAAATAATAACAATATAGACATGCTTGGCAATTTAAAGGAAACAATAATGACATGCTAACATCCTAAACATGCTTAGAGATTAAATTAATAACGTGAGATCAATATAGACATAATAAATAAGGCAGCACAGTAGAAATGCTAACAAACAATCAAGGGAAAGACACTACTTGTGGTGTAGGGCCTCCACTTGCCAACGACTCTACCCATTTCTTAACTCGAAGCATTAACGCATAGTAGCACTTAATCTTTATCTTTCTTCTCCTTTTTCAATACATTCACAATTCAATAACATTTACTTATTAATAATCACAACCTACTAATTTCATTGTCTTTTCGTACTCTAAATTGTATAATAATTCTATGAACTCGTTAACGCTTAAAACGAAACATAACCATTCATTATTCTTCTATAGTTGTAGCTAATTTGCAAAACATCAGAGATTGATTCCAACAATATAACATAACTTCCAACTAAAATCCATAACAGAGCAGATAATATAGTCCATCACTCAACATTCCACTTAACTCTAGTAATCCAACCATCATAGAATAATTCTAACATTTATTCCATTTCTTTATCATTTATAAACCAAGCAAAAAACCAACAACACATAAATCTCCCTTTCACAAAACACATTCCCTTTTATCTCAAAATATTCCTCTAACTAATCACTTATCATAAATAGAATATAAACATTCTAAATAAACTCACGGCTTGAAGGTCACACAACCATACGGTGAACATAAAACTCAATTACAGAAAGTAAATCTCATCAATGGCTACCAACATGATCATCCAGACGTACAGAGCTAAGTCAACCAACAACACACAATACCCACGAATCTCATAACAGCGTGAAGAAACCAAGGCATTACCTAAAGACAAAAGCTCCACCCAAGGACAGACCCTCTGTTCACTCTTCCTTCCACTACACTGCCCTTCTCTCTTCTTCCTCAATGCCTCAGCCATTCTCCTACGTGACAACAGCTCACTACCTCTCTCACATTTCTCTTCTCGGGCTTCCACTTCCTCCTATAGCTCTTGGTCTCTATCCTCTAGAGTGTTATCACATAACACTCTTCTCTGCCTTCCCTTCCCCATTTTCTTCTCCAAAGAGGCACACCTCACCATGCCTCTGCCACCCACGCCTTACCACCGAGTCATACCATGCCTTAACTCCATTCATCCACGCAAGTCCACGTTGTCGTTTCTCTAGAGCAAGAACCAGCAAGGACCAGTTCAGACCAAACCGCAAATCAAACCACAAGTCCTTCAGTCGTTCCAGTCCAGACCGTTGCCCCCTGCCATCCCGACGCCTTGGCAATTCCTCCACCATCGCCATTCCAACGTCGCCATTTCGTTGTCGCCAAGCATCACCAGTCACCAGAAGCTGGAAATTGCACCCAACCCTGCGGAGCCCTAGCCCGCATTCGATCCCCGTTCGCCAGACAACGTGCACCACGCCCTGCGACCCCTGTCATCACACGCTGCCGCCAGACCGCACCACTTGCCTGTAGTTGCCTCGTGACGTTGCCAGCAGTCCAAGCCCAAGCCCCCTCTTCTCCCTCATGTCTCCCTTGTCTCCCTCTCCTTCTGGTTCTCTCTTGCCAAAATGGCCCACGGCCATTCTTTCTCTTTTGTTCTTCAACCAAACCGATTCACAATATGAACCGGTTCACTCCTCCCCCTAATTCTCTTTATTCTAATTCTTCATTTCATTTAATCCTCCTTTAACTACTCTCATAATTTCTAATTCCATATACTTAATCTCATTTTATTTTTCCCTTCTCTTTGTTTTTTATCAAGAACCGGCCACAATTTATTTCCTCTTCTTTGTCTTCAAACCGGACCGGTTCAAGATGGACCAGTTCAACCCTTTTATTTTTCATTTTTCGCTTAATCTCCATTTTTCAGTCGAGGAAAGGTGTCTGAGCCTCTACCGCATGTCGACCTAAAAGTCGACAAAATTGTACAAATTCAAACTCTCCTAGACTGCATTCGACCGCAAGTCGACTGAAAACTCACATTGTAGACAGGGTACGATTTTGGAAGCGAAATGACGACCCCGCCTCGTCCCAAAACACAAGGGACAATTCACAACACTTTTCAGACTCAAAACTTCAACCGTGTGTTGACCACGGCGCATCCATTGTAACACCCCGTTTCCGATTTTCTAGCTTTGCAATGTAGTCAAGTTGGGATAAATAAAATATTTTGATTCGTGTCTAGACGAGTTGCTTTGGACGAAACTTAAGTTTGGAGAGTGGACCGTCGTACCTCAAAATTAGCCTAAAACGGGAATCTTATACTTGAATTTAGAATAAATTAATTTAAATATAAGATTTAATTTAACTAAAGAATTAAATAAACAAATAGATTATTAATAAAAATAAATAAATAAAAAGAAAAGGAATTCCTTTTGTCTGGAGATCGACGCAGAGAAAGGAAATGGAAGGGGGAAATCGGAAAGATAGAGAGAGGGCTCGGCGAGGGAAGAATCGACGCCGGGGAGTTGCGACGATGGACGGCGACACCACGGACGGCAGCGTACGGTGTCCTGGACGGAGCTCGACGCCAGAATCGCTGCTGGAACAACGGCGAATAGTCGGATCTCGCGGCCATGTTCCGCTCAGCGTAGGCAACGGTGAGCTGCTCCATTTCCGGTTGTTCAATGGACGCTCCGGTGAATCATCCACATGAGTTGTCGACATCTAGATCCGGGTCAGTGGTGTAGACGATGAATCATTCGAATTGTTCTGCCACGTTGGGTGAAGGTCGACAGGTCGGCTCAACTGGATGCAGCCCCAAAACAGCGAATTTTTAGGAGATTTCGGATTTTGGGGGATTAAGATCTCTGCTGGACAGCTACAAGATCAATCAACCAATACGATCCACAATTCACGGGAATCACCTCCACCATTTCGGTTCTAGCTCTATCCCGATTGGTGTCCGCCCAAACTTCACATGGTAAATCTAATCCTTTTAAATGCTGTTGGAGACTGCAATTGAAAGGATTATTTTCTTCTAGAGAAGGAGAGTAAGAGTGAGAGAAAGGAAGACATGGGTGAACTTGGAGCTGGAGGAAGGGGAATTGCTAGTTTCGGTCAGTGTTGCTCGGTTGGTCTTCATCACTGTAGGTAAGGAATTGGGTTGGCCACATAGGCCCTACACCCAAGTAATGCATGTATGTGTATGCTGAATTGAGTGTTCTGTGTACTGCCTTGCGGTATTTCTTCTGGATTTTTATCAAGAGTAGTAATATGTTCTAATTCCTTCTATGTTATATTTCATTGTCATTCTGTGCTGATAGAATGTAAGAGAAAATTTACGAAAAGGAGATGGGAAACTTTAGGTAGAAAACAGATTTGATGTTCTATTATGTGCACTTTAATCTTGTGATATACTGATGGTCTTATTGCTTTTGTTGTTGCACTTCCTTGATGATTCTTTTACTCTTGATGTGTTAATTGTGGAAGATCAGTTGTGGTAGTTCGATTTGGCATCTGTTCCTGTACTCAGAAACATATTTTTCTCGGTTTTAACTCGTTACTATCATTTGTGCTACATAGAATATATTTCACTATCTATCCCTTAATATGTGCTGTTACTTAACAAACTGACATGGTATTTTGAATAAGTGGTTACTCGTAGGCATTAGTTCTTCATTATGATATGTTACCCCAAAGAAGTCAAGTTATATTAATACGATGAATAAAAAAGAGTTAGTATGGAATGCAGTCTCGTTTGTTCACATTACTTTTCAAAGATACAACTAATAGTTTATATTTTTGTCAATGTAATTACTTCCAGCATATTAGGTTAATTAATGGATGATATAAATCATTTCAAAAATTGATAAATGTTATATATATGTATCCCACTTTTAAATCACACTGATGTTACCATCAATTAAAAAGTATGTTCTATTTTCTTTATGTTCATTATTGTTGATTCAATTGAGAAATAAGTTAGTGACTTTGATTCATGTGATCAACTGCTACTGTTTTAAATATCAAAATAATGTCTTGTCGCCCTAGTTATTATATTCATCGATATCCTTTGGACATTAAGATAGCATGTTCTGTTGTCTCATAACAATTGTTACTGGATTAGTCAAAGATAGAGCATATTTAGCTATTGAAATTCTATTGTTAAATTGCAGGTTTTAGTTAGTTGTACAGAGTAGATTTCATGTTGTTAAATTTCTTCATTAATATGTATAATTTGTTGCATTATTTCATTATTACTGTATAATGCTCATTGTGATTTAAAGGTGTGAAATTATTTAATAGTATGACTGCAATTAATAATATTACTTCACTAGAAGGGATGGCTTTATCTGATGACATGAAAATAACATAGTCTTTGTAGAGATGTATAGTATTGTTAAATAGCATGAATTCCGTTACAAAACATGATTTATCCTGTATCTTTGCTATGGTTACAATAATTGCATGCTATCTGTTTCGATAACTAGATTGTTAGCCATTTCATTTACATTTAATGACTAAACATGTTATTAAATTTCACAGTTCGTATTTTTATTAGTGCATCTTGTTTCATTGTGTATAAAATAGTGTTATTTCTTCTTTACCGTAATATTGTATGGTATTCATGTTTATGTTAGCAGGAGTGTCTCATACATTCATATAATAGAAACCAAATAGGGAGTATCCCCACGGGGTGGTACTCACATGCATGGTAAGGGAAAGTAAAACGATAAAGAAAAGACCAAAGGAAAGGAAAGAAAGAAAAGGGAGTTAGGAGGCGGATGGGTAGCGGTCCTAGTCTGATAATTAGGAAATGCCCCTACCAAATCGGGAACGGGACCTAGTTATCCATAGGAGGTTAGGTCCGACCCACTATACCATCCCATACGGGTTCTTCTAATCTCCAGCTCGAAGTACGAGTAAAGAAAGAAAGAAAGAAAGGAAGAAAGAAAACGTAAACGAAAGAATTGGTTTGGGTGGCCCTCATTCCAAAGGAACTAAAAGAGAAACATTTACATTATTGTTTTCCCCATTTCCTTACTGAGCCAAAAGCTCACGTCCTTACTTATGGTGTAGGTAATGAAGTGATCGCTCCAGGAGTTTCTGAGGATGCCATTCCGGTGGAGCCTGCGGTGTATCTGGTGTAGACGCAAGTGGAGTAGTAGTAGTATGGTAATTAGACAAGGAAAGAATATTGAATAAAAGGGTTTAACGTCAAACAGGGTTTGTAAACGTTTTATTAACCTCTTCATGTTTAGTTGAGTTCGTATTAAATTTTAGAACTTCAATTAATGTTGGTTTATGATATCTTCGAATTTACGCTTCCGCAAGTTAAATAAAACATGGTTTATCAATTTACTTATTTGTTTATTCTCTTTAAATAAACAATGTTTTAAAAAGTTAGTAATACTCGAATTTTATTGCACTCTGATTTTAAGTGTTAAATATTTGAAATGTTATTTTTCTTTGAAGTCGTTAATTGAAATAGAAATTTAATGGGTTCTTAAGATAAGTAGAAATTCGGGTCGTTACATCCATAAACTCCAAATACACCTTGTTCTATCAAAACTTTATACTTTAATTACTCCTTAATATTTTCCCTATATTTACACTGCAGTAATCAACAACATACCACCCCACAATATAACACATTAATTATTCCAAAATTCATTACATTAATTTTACGGGGAAATATTGTTGGGGTATTACAATGGAAATTACAAATAAAAACATTATTACGAAAAGATGGTTATGTTATGGTCATCGATGATAGACCGACGACCGTTGAAGACAAAAAATAGATCAAAGCAGATGGGAATGTTATCACCAATTTGTATCTTACTCTAGCATATATGATTTTGTCAAGTGTTTCAGAAATGCCAACTATCAAACAAATTTGGGACACGTTTACAAAATTATATAAGACAAATTTGTTAGACAATAAAATTTTCTTGAAAAGAAAAGTATGTACTCTTCGGATGTCAGAGTCAACATATGTGACAGACAACTTCAATACTCTTAATACATTATTTTCTTAACTTATTGCAATGGAATGCAAAATTTACGAGAATAAATTACCCAAACTTTTACTTCAAAGTTTGTTTGATTCATATGATCACCTCATAATAAATTTGACTAATAGTGTTGCAAAGACAACATTGATGTTCAATGATATTGCAGTTGTAACGACTCGATTTTTCTTTCTTATAAAAATCGTGTGAAATTTAAAACTTTTCTTTTTCCTTTTATAAAACATTCGCGGAAGTCTTTCTTAAAACCTTTTAAATTGAAATTAGAGTTATTTTCTTAAAACATGATCGTTAAAAACTATTTTCTTAAACTTGTTACTTAAATCGTTATTAACAGCGGAAGACTAAAATTATAAAAATCCTTTTTCTCAATTTACAGCGGAAGCATAAATAATTCATTTAAAAGACAATAAATAAAATGTTACTTTATATTTACAAAACTTTTTTCTCTTTAATCCATTAGCCTAGCCAGCCACATGACCCACCCGTACAAATATGGTGAAGGATTTATACGAATGAGATTCGGAGCTGGCTAGACATGAAGAGGGTAAAAGAGAAACAGTTGTAATTAAATTAAGTATTTTAAATTGTATTTAACTGTCTAGCACTTTGGTTTTACTCAATAGTTTAGTTTCCATTCTCAACACATTATTTACGCTTCTGCAATGTTTTAAATAAATGATTTCATAACGCTTCCGCATTTCATCAATTCGATTTTATAACGAGTTTTACAAATAGTTGGTAGCGATCTGGTTATAGCATTACACTCTGATTTATTTTATAAAATTTTGAATTTTTACTCATTTTCAAGGATTTACGAAAATCCGGGTCGTTACAATATATATATATATATATATATAATAAAACAACTTTGAATTATGAGGTAAATGAAAAGTCAAACATTAAAAAATTTTTGCTAACAAATAAAATATTCAACTATGGAAAATAAACAATATAAACATCGCCGTTAGCTCAAGAGAAATGATTTGACCATACCAATTTTCACTAATGATTCATGTCCAGTGAATACAATTAGTTCCAACCCAGCTCGATGAATTCTGGTTTGGATCTTGGTGCAACATAAGTTAGTTTCTGTCACCTAGTTCCATATTTACAGATTCGGAAGAGTTTGCAGACAACAACACAAACAAAAAAATTGTAAGAATTCGTGATTTAAGAGACTTACAATGGAAAAAAACTAATACCCATGGACAATAGATTTGAAAAAATACTGTATAAATTGATTTAATTTTTTTAGTTATATAATTTAGAAGATTTTTGTAAAAGAATATATAATGGGTTAGATGTTAGATGATTTAGAAATGTTTTCTTGTCTATGAGAGAATCACAATATGTTTGTATTTTTTCACAGAGAAGACATTGGATTTTTTCACAGAGAAGACATTGGATTTTTTTTCTTATACTCATGTGTTTCCAGTGTATGTTTCTATAGAGGAAAGATGATTTTCCTCTGCAGAAAGTCATTTTTCCTTAATCTTATCTCAATTACTCACTTTCTATAGCAGAAAGACAACATTTTGAAGTGGAAAGAAATTTTTTTTTAACAAAAAACGTGATAGCGATATTTGTTCCATTCACTTCTCATAGTTGAGTGTTTTATTTGTTAGAGAAAATTGAGTAGTAGTTGTTAACTTGTCATTAATCTTATAATTAAGTGGTTATTTATTTATTTATTTTTTTGTATATATATTTAAAATAATAGATTATATAAATTAATTAATAACATGGAATTATCAAATTTGAGATTGAAGTATAAAACTATGAGATAAAATAAGATTAATCAAATACGTTAAGATTTGAAGTGGTACACAATCGGAAGTAATATTGACTTAGTTGTGCTTTGATCATGCATAACGTACATGAGCATAATCCACAGTAATGGCAGGTGATCTATGGACCCTGCCACCTGCCCTTCCATCTTCATCTTTCCTCTTTTCTCGACCATTTTTGGTGGGACGTCGATTCTAGTTCCTAGCTGCCCGATCGTAGTGCAAATGGCGTCACTTCCAGGAAGAAATCATGAGATTCCCATCAGATCAAAGAAACTAACATTACAATATGGGGGATTTAGGGTTCTTGTTCTCTCTTTACAACAATGGACACGTCTCCAGCGCAACTTTTTCTGGAGGTTTGGTTGCATTTTACGTCGTGTGTGTTCAGAATTGTGGCTGATATTAGAACGGAATAAAGAAGATGTCTTCCTCATCGGTTGGAGAACGCCATTGTTTCTTTTGTTTTTCTACAGCTTTTGTTCTTGGTGCTTTGCTCCTATTAGTAGGTCAAGCACTAAAGAAACTAATTCTCTACTCCAATCGAGAGTGCATTGATGGTTTTCCTCCGGGAAACCGAGGATTTCCGTTGTTGGGAGAGACACTACAGTTTATGGCCGCGGTTAACGGTGGCAATGGGGTTTATGATTTTGTCCGCATTCGCTGCCTCCGGTATAAAAAATTCATTGCCCTAGTTATTTATGTTCCTGAAATGGGAGTTTTGAATTTGTCTGATTTTTATGCCAGGCCTTCATTTCTTACTTTTGTGACAGATATGGGCACTGTTTTCAAACCCGAATATTTGGTGAAACCCATGTTTTCGTTTCAAGCACTGAATCTGCTAGGGTGATCTTGAAAGAGTCTGGAAAATTCACTAAAAGATACTTGACATCAATTGCAAAACTAGTGGGTGATCATAGCTTACTCTGTGCTTCTCATCAACAACACAAACTGATCCGAAACAGTCTGGTCAATTTGTTCTCTACGACTTCCTTGTCATTGTTTGTCAAACAGTTTGATGAAATGGTCACTGAAGCTCTTGCAGGCTGGGAACATAAAAGCACTGTGGTTGTTCTTGATGAAGCGCTCAAGGTAAACGATGAATGTAACATGAAAACTGCTATCTTTCACATAAATATGAGAACGATTCATGATTTTACTAATAAAAAGTGGTATACATTGAGTTGTTTGAACAATGAAAGATCTTATGAAATGTGTTGCATCCATGTTTCCTGTTTAATTGTTGAAGTTTGGAAGTAGAAAACCTTAAGTTGATTCTTTGAATGTTTTGTTCTGGTGAAGATATCTTGTAAGGCAATGTGCAAAATGCTGATTAGTTTAGAGAATGCGACTGAGTTAGAGTTGATGCAAAAGGAGGTAGCTTGTGTTTGTGAAGCAATGCTTGCATTCCCCGTAAGGTTACCTGGTACTAGATTCTACAAAGGCCTCCAGGTAAATTAACTGGTTTGGTTTATTCGAAAGAAAGAAAATAAAATAAAAGAGAAAACCTGTTGAATGAATCTTCTGTCGATGAAAATGATGTTTCAGGCAAGGAAGAGAATCATGGAGATTCTTGACAAAGCAGTTAATGAAAGAAGATCATCAGAATCTTATGGTGATGATTTTCTTCAGCGCCTTTTGACAGAGGTTGACAATGGAGAATCAAGAGGACTCACCAATGAGGAAATAAAAGATAACATTCTAACTATGATCATTGCGGGTCAAGTTTCTCCCATGGATTTTCATCATTGTTATAACTGCTATGAAAATATTTCACTTTTTGAGTATTCTTAAGAAACAAATTGTTATCTTAAGCAGGTCAGGATACGACAGCAAGTGCAATTGCTTGGATGGTTAAATTGTTAGGCGAGAATCAGGAGGTTCTTGATGCAGTGAGGGTGAGCAAATGAGATTGATCAAGCCTAGAATTCAGCGTTTACACTGCTAAATTTATATGAAAAAATGTGTCTTTTGTTCATAGTGAATCATTGTGACTGAAGTGGTTTGATCTCCACTGTTTTACTGATTGAAACAGAATGAACATCTTGAACTAGCTAAAAGAGCTTCACCAAGGTCATCTCTCCAGCTAGAAGATCTTAACGAAATGCCTTTTTCTTCTAAGGTACATATATGCTCTGTTTGATCATCTAAATGACAGAGTAAATTTAGGATCACGCCTTGATTTACTACACACTATCAAGGTTACATTGTAATGTCACACTTGTAACTTGGAAGCAGCCCATTGCCTTGTCACTTAAGAGTGTAAATGAGGGCTTCACTCTAGTATTACTCAATGATAGATGTTTGTCATAGATAAATTTCTACAGAGTTATGAAGTTTGAATGGAAGGGTTTAAATGTAAAACAGGCAGTAAAGGAATCTTTAAGAATGGCATCCATAGTTCCATGGTTACCAAGGCAAGCGCTCCAAGACTGTGAGATCGAAGGTTCACTACTTTCTGCATAAATAATCCTCTAAAGTCGATCTTTTTAATCTATTTTCAGTTTAAACATCCTCTTCTAATATTTCTTTCCACAGGCTTCAAAATCAAGAAAGGGTGGAATGTTAATATTGACACAAGATCATTGCACCTTGACCCTACACTTTTCAATGATCCCAACAAGTTTAATCCTTCAAGATTTGATGTAAGACATCACAAAGTAAAAAACCCTGTTCTTGTTTCTGAAGAATGGTTTGTATTGAAGCATAATTTCTGCACATGAAATCAGGATGAGTCGAAACCTTATAGTTTCATAGCGTTTGGGATGGGAGGAAGGCAATGCATGGGAATGCACATGGCCAAGTCCATGATGCTCATCTTCTTACACCATCTGGTCATCACTTACAGGTGAATCACTATTGTACATGTTTTTGTAAGAATTTGATAGGAACCTAGGTATGGTGAAGATGAAAATCAAAAAATATATATATCAAAAGATAAAAATACACCCTAATGAGCAATTCCAGAGGCTCAATTCTCTCCAAATTTTCCTATCCAAATTCTTCCTTTCCATCTAACTAGTTTCTTACTCCTATATATAGAAAAACCCTCTATTCTCTCCATTATTAATTGGAACACTAAAATTCATTTTTCACAAAATTTTAAAACCTTAAAATTTTTTCCCACATTGATTGAAAATTTAGGATAAATTAGTTTATTAAAAACTCTATTTAAAATTTGAGAATCCTCGAAAATATTGAAATCATTAATTAAGCAAAAGAAAATTTAATATTTATAAAGAAATACCTTTTCTTTAAATACAAAAACAGAGTTGAAAATTTCATATAACAAAATTAAACGTAGAGAATGCTTCAAATTTTTATATGAAGTTGATGAAAGTTTCAAGTGCAATAATATCGTTTCAATGATAAAATCTCCACATAATTAAAATGATATTTAAAACTAAACAACGAATTAAATTACTTCTCTGACTAGTCAACGACTTCCTCTGTATGTTTGTCTGCTTCTGAAATATTCTCAATTAGTCCCAAATATTCTTTAGTTAAAAATTCACCTATTACAAAACTAAGGGTGAAGTAAATTTAATAAGTAAAAATATGTGCATATGTAAATTAATTTCATACATTACTAAATTTTTATGCTTAAAGTTATATACTAGTTGAACTTATTTTCCATTCTTACTATGCATTCGGGCTTTCATTAGCCATCTCATCATGTTTTCCGTCAATACCATCAAATTCATGTATTCATATATGCATACAAGATGACCTACCAATTTTATCTTTCTTTAATCCTATGTCAATATCTAATTATGCATGTGCATTTAAAGTATCAAGATTTAAATAATAGAATAAAGTTGTAGAAAATAAATTAAATAGTAATACGTTTTGTGATGTAGAACTGATGGCCAAAACGATAAAAATCGATATCTTTACTTAACATGTATTATGAGAAAATAGAGTTTTTGGGAATTTCCAAAATTTTGAATACCCTTTCATGTCTAATTAATCTTAGGGTTAAAATTCTCCTTAAATCTTAAAAAATTCTTAGAAAGAATTTGGGGAGAATTCCTTACTGACAAAATTCTTAGATTGACTAGAGTCAAGTTTGGATCGATTGTGGCAGTTCGAGAGAAATTCGGTTTAACAAAGTCAGGTCTGGTTCGGTGGATCTGGTTCGATTGGTCCGATCCTGTTTGGTTCGATGGTTTAGTCCAGTCTAGTGCAACAGGTTTGGTCCAGTCTGGTTCAGTTCTACTGGTTCGATTTGCTCCAACTTAAAAAAACCAATCTTCCTCTTCTTCTTCCTCGGGTCTTGTCCTTTGCGTGAGAAAGCAGAGAGCCTCACAATGAGAGAGAGAGTTTTGTCTTTTTGGTTCGTCGTCACTGGAGGTTCATCATTTGCCGAATGGAAAAAAGTTTGCGTTGGAAGGGCTCGGTCGACGATTTGGTTGGAGAGTTCTTGGCTTCCAACTCTGTGAAGTTCCTCGGATTTTCCTGACTTCGAGCAGCTTGCGGTGGTCGGAGCTTCAAACGGTGGGGAGACTTGGAGTTGTTCAGACACCAGTGATTCCCTTCTTGGTGTCCCTAGAGAAGAATTTCAACTTGAGTTCCTCCCAAATTCGAGTTTATTTCGGATTTCTCTCAACAAATTAAAACTATTGAGCAGCGAAAATCCAATTCAGCTTGGACTCTCTCTCTCCCTCCCTCCCTCCCTCCCTCTCTCTGTGCTAATTCCATTTCTTCCCTCTGCCCAAGTGGATTGGGACCTATCAGGATTCTCAAGGACCCATTAGTAGCAAAGACTCATTTATTAAAGTGGTTGCTCAACTGGATTAACCCAGTACTGAGTTTAATTGATTGTCCTTGTTATTTGCTCAGGTGGAAGGTGAGGAACTCAGACTCCAGCATTGAGAAGTGGACATTATTTTCAAAGCTGAAAAGTGGATGCCCGGTGGCCTTAACTCGCATCAATGGCGATGCTTCTGTCTAAAAGCGGTTAGTTATCAGCTCGATTTAACTTAAACAGTGAAAAAACTGGAATTGTCAGTTCATGTATGTTGTGATATCAGAAAAAGATACAAAATAACAGCTCTTTGTTTGAACTCCCCACTTCAATCATTGCCTCTCTCTCTCTCTCTGTCTCCATTGACTAGATGCATGAAGAAGTTCTAAAAGATGTTGAATGTTGGAGTTGGGTACGTAGAGCCATAAAATAAAATAAAGAAAAAGGAACACCCGTGGGCCCTGCTCGGCAGACAGTGTAAATGTCCGATTGCAACCCTGAAGAACATGTTGTAAGTGGGCGCTGTAGCAAGTCTTTTCCCGCTATATTTACACCTCAATGATTGTTGGTCCTTATTTCAAAGATGGGTCTCACACAAGAGTGATTCGCGCGCACAAATTTGTCCTTTGTTTTAGCGAATGAGGCCCATTGGAGGATGGGGAGAGATATTTTGAAGGGAGACAGGTTTTAAGGACTGGTCACAAGGACTCAATCAAAATGGTCAAATAAAGCCAAGAAAGTAGGATAATGGGATGATGCTCTTCCACTGTGTGTGTGTGTGTCTGGTCTCCCTCTGCCCTGGCCCTGGCCCTTACAAAAATCTAAATCAAAAGGAGAGGATTAGGAGTCCAAGTGTGAGCCCACTATACAATACAATACAATATAATATTATAATGCCAAGGTAATTATGAAGAACCTAAGCATGAAAGAAAGATTAGATTATGAATAAAAGGTGTACCAATTCACTGCCTTGGCAATAGCACAAGTTGTCATTATACTAATTGCACAATCATATATTAGTTTTATCCTTTTTAATGTTGATTCATTATGAGTATAATAACATGTTATCAATAATGTTACCAAACAGGAGGAAAATGAAAGACAAGACATTCTCCTTCCATCATCAATCTACACATTCTCCTCCCACCATCATCATTATCATCCATCCTTCTTCCACGTTTGCCCACTTCCAAACTTTGACTTCTTTCCTCTCAGACCACCAAATGCTTAGTTCAGACAAGAACAAACATGAAATTCAGTATGTACACTTTCCGACACCTGCGGATTCAACTGAAAATGAATGGAATGTCGGAGCACATTTTCCTTCGTGTTTTGTGCTTTTGATTCGAGTTTCTAACAACACAGCGCGAGGGCAGCGTGATTTCCTCTCCGCTCTTCCATTTGAATCCATTTCTGCGCTGCAATGAAAGCGTCTACCCTGTTCTTGAACTCCTCGTCGTTCATTTCCTCCACGGACCGCACCCTTTTTTCCGTTTCCCCGCCCGTATCAACCATTCTCATATAAATATCCGTTTCTGATCGCCGGAATTCGGGCCGAGGCTTCTCTACAATCCGTCTCTCGTATCTCGCCGATTGAGTTCGGCGGTATCTCATTAAATCTGATACGTTCTCCGTAATTTCATGATCTGGATTCTTATGAACGGGAGAAAGCGATCTTTCTGCTATCGTAATTCCAGCGACCGTACGATCGTCGATGCGGTCGTCGATCGGGGAGGCGGCATTATCCGCATAGGTGATATGCTTCTCATCGACAGACTCCTCGGGAGTTTCCACTGCCTCCATCGCCTCATCACCTGCGTCAATCAGACGACGAGATCCGCAGTTTTTTACGAGGTCTTCGCAGAAATCGTTCTCAAGCAAAATCCCACCGTATTTCTGGTCAACAGAAAGATAGTAAACAACAAAGATGACGACGTTGGAAAGCATGAAAACGTAGAGCGGACTGTTGAAGACGAGGAGAAGACGGCGAACAAGTTCACTGGCGCATTGGGCGACGGCGGGAAACCAGGCGGAGGATTGGGAGGCGAGAAAAAGAGCGAGGCAGAGTTCAAACATCCACTTGAACTGGCTCCGTCGCCGACAAATCTCCCTGGCGAGTATCTTCTCGGCCTCGACGTTATGGAAATATGGAGAATCCATTTTGGGAAACTGACGGTGGAATTGAATTCAGAGGGAAGACATAATTCCAACACTGCCGATTTGAATAACCAAGAAAAAGAAACGATTTCCCCGAGACAACATTAGTGCAAGAGTTATATATAGAGAGAGAGAAGGACACTCATACCCCCAAAAATTAAGTACGAAAATACTTTTGTTTTTCATGGGAGGATAAATAAGTCATTACACTCTATTCTTATCAAAACTAAAGGGTTAATGTTATATTTATTTTTTAATTTTTAATTTTTCAATTGTGAGTATAATTAACGTAATAAATTATAGAAAAAATGATAAATTAACCATCGTTTGCGGTTAATGGCAAGTCAACCATTATCCTTTATTTTCTAACAAATTAACCACTGACGTATGGAAAAATGACAAAGCCAACATTGCTGTCACGTTTGTCTTTAACAAGCCGATGTGAAGCCGCAACGGTTCGTAAACAAACCGTCGTGGTGTCGTGGTTTTCCAAGAAAATAGGGCAAATTTAGACTGAACCGCCGTGGTGTCTTGGGATGCTACCGCGACATCTTGAGAAGCTGCCGCAGCGTCCCAAGACACCGCTGCGGCGTCCCGGCCTCGATTCGAATTGTATAGTAGACAGTGAACTCCTCGCGATATTCTCAAGCATTTTGTCAGCGATTAGCGAACCCTAGAGAATTCTGAGAGCTGAAGAGAACGGCATTTTGGCAAAGTTGAAGAATTTGTTGAAAAGCAAATGGCGTCTTGGAGTGTTGAAGAATCTGTTATTAACCGTCAAGTTGAAGTGGGGCCCACAGCCACATTTTTTGCCCATGAGAATGAGGTACGTGAAATTGGAAATGAAGCTGCAATTGTGTTGCATTCTGTCTTAGCAAATCTACACGAGTAGGACGATGAGGACCTCCGTTCATTATGTCAATCCACTAGTGACGAAGACATTGACATAGCCGAGAGTAGGCCTAGACGCCCACCACAAGAACAAAGCACCTTTGATGGTATGGGCCTTGACAAAAAGTATAGTTCATTGAATAAAATTAGAGAAGAAATTGTCGATCATGCATTGAAGAATGAGTATGAGATAAAATTCACCCACAATGACGCTATTCGGTTGAGGGCTGCCTATCAGGAAGGATGCACGTGGTGGCCGCACGCCTAAAAAATGCAAGGTGAAATGACATTTCAAATAAAGTTCTACAATGACGTTCACTCTTGCTCGAGAAAGATGGAAAGCTGTCATGCCACTGCCAAATGGATCGCAACGTATTACTTAGACAGATTTAAAAGTCAGGCCGACTAGGACATTTCTTCCATAATTGAGACAGTCAGGAAGGACTTCAATGTCAACATAACACCTAGCCTTGCTAGAAGGGGAAGAAATGCGTCCAAAAAAATTAACGAAGGGGATGACCATGAGCAATACAAGCTCATATGGTCCTATGCCGAGGAGATTCGAAAGTCTAATCCTGGAAGCTCAGTGCGCGTTGACCTAGACATGAGTGCATTTAAAAGGATGTACATGTATTTGGCTGCATGCAAGATGGCCGTACGGAACTGTGGTAGACTGGTTATTTGTTTGGACGGTTGCCACTTGAAGGGAGCGACTCCGGGCCAGCTGCTCACTACTGTCACCATCGACGGGAATGATGGAATGTATCTGATTGCTGTAGCAGTGGTTGAAGCAGATAATAGGGCTTCGTGGAGCTGGTTTCTGGAATTGTTGATCGACGATCTAAACACCCCATCTAGCAATGGATGAACAATCATTTCTGACCGACAAAAAGTGCGGTTGATTGTTTTTGCCTTCTGTGTTTATGTTATGCATTTTGTACCAATGTCTTACTCATATTATGAATCTTTGCAGGGGCTAGTGCCAGTTGTCAGAGAGGTGGCAGGGCAAGGGGACCATCGGTTTTGCATCTGACACATGTATAACAATTTTCAAAAACAATTTAAAGGCAAGTTGTTAAAGGATGCAATGTGGCCCGCATCTAGAGTCACAACAGTGAGGCACTTTGAGAGAGAGATGACCAAGTTATTTTTGCTTGACCTGACGACCCACAACTATCTACGAGGAATAGATGTGATATGTTCGGCCAAACATGTCTTCTGCTCCATCCCAAAGTGCGACATAAGCCTTAACAACCTGAGCGAGTCCTTCAATGCCTGCATCCTACCAGCCCGGGACAAATCGATTCTAAGTATGTTTGAGATCATTTGAAAGGGCATTATGGGTAGGATTGTGAAAAAAAAATGAAAAGATAGCTCGCTCGACGGGCCTTTTGTGTCCAATGATCAGTAACCAAGTCACCAAACTACAACTTCCTGGTCGAAATTGGAGCCTCCAGTTTGCAGGAGTTGCCCAGTTTGAGGTCAGCAATAGTAACGAATAGTACTCTGTCGATTTGGACAGGTGTACTTGTACCTGTTACCAGTAGGAGTTGATCGGCATCCCGTGTGTCCATGCAGTCCCGTGCATTCACTTCACGAGGAGATCTCCTGAGGAATTTGTGTATGTGTGCTATCACCGAGAAATATACATGGTGATATACTCCCACTTTGTCCACCCCGTCAATGGACAAATCGAGTGGCCTCCTGTGATGAATCTTGATCCAATTAGCCCACCGTCATTTAAAAGGCTTCAAGGAAGACCGCAAAAACGTAGAATACAGGATGTCGACGAGACCCCAAGTCGGACATTGCTGCCCAGAAGACATATGAACATGACTTGTGGCCGGCGTGGGGCACAATGCCCGCACATGCGAAGGTCGAGGTGAGTCCAGTGCAGGAGCCAGTAAAGGCGACAGAGGGAGAGGCAAAGCCAAAGGCAGAGGCAGAGGCAGAGGCAGAGCCGGCAGAGGCAGAAGGTCGGAGGGCATCTTTATGGGTTTCAAAGTCCCTGAGACAACCCTCGAGACAATTCCTTCCATAGTCCCAGAGACAGTCCCCAAGCAAGTATCTGAGACAGTTCCCGACAGAGTTCTTGAGATGTAGGTGAGCCCATTATCACGTTTACGTTTTCAAGTGTTATTTGAGCTATGCTAATTTCATTTGCAATGTGTTCTGTAGGAGTCTGATGCGCAAGATCCACAAACACAAACGTACACAAATGTGAACCTTAACCTTCCGTGATACATTGGTTTGATAGATTAGGTTTTATATATATGTGATTGTACTATACGCTATATTTGTAAATTTTGAATTAATAAATATGAATTGTTTCATAAATTTGAATTGATAAATTTGAATTTGTTTCGTTTCAGCAATTTGAAGAACATATTTGCTATGACAGGCCAATATACAAGATATGTTCGAACAAATTTGAATAACACTTTGTGGGATTTGAAGATGTCATTATTATGGTTTAAGTGTTTCTTAAACATAGTTAGCATCAGTTGTTGAATTTACCTTTGAATATTTTTACTGTTTGGTGATCTGTACATTGTTAGGAAAATTGAGTTTTATTTGTATGGGTATATTAATATTTTCACTTTACCTTATTTTGTCTATTTACTTTTCCTTTAAACCTTGTACATTTATTCTCGTTATTTTCATGACATGAAACTCTAGCCTTCATTTGTTTCTCTTTCTCTCTCTCTTTCTCTCTTTGATGACTTGCATAATTTCTTCTTATACTTTTGAATAATTTTCATGGTATCAGAGCGTTTAATTTATTCCACAACTTTCACAGATCCAACATTTTCCAACCAATGCGAGTCATTTTTGCCTCAACTGATTCACCTTTCTTTGGGCTTTGTCTCCTTGATTGATTGGTAATTCGTATTCCTATCTCTAATTGATTAGGGTGTATATTTTGTGTAAGAGATAGTTACTATTGCAATGGCCGGTGAAAAAGATGATAGGCTTCAGTCTATTAGTTTGCAATTGAATGAGCAAAATTATTCATATTGGAGTTATGCAATAAAATTTTTTTTGAAAGGAAAACATATGTGGGGATATGTTGCTTGAACATTTGTTAAACCAGGAGATGGTCAAGATGAGAAATATGCAGAACACATGGATGTTGGGATGCTTGTAATTCAAAAATCGTCACTTGGATCAACAATTTTGTATTGCAAACAATAGGCATCCAACTTGCAAAGTATGAGACTGCTAAGGATGTAATACCCTGATTTTTATAAAAAAAATTAAAAAGAATAAATTAGAAAATAATTTGGGGTATTCGAATTAGTCGAATAATTATTGGGGTATTACCAAAGACGTAATTGTTAGATTATAAATAATGGGATTAAATTGGAATAATTAAGAAGTGGAAGAATTAAAATGAAGATGATATTAATTAAATAAAATTGGAAAAATTTAGATAAATAGAATTAGGAGAAAAAGAAAGGAATCAGTTGAAGGGAGAGGACTGAATTGCTGGACCGGTTCGATTCATGTTTGTTGGATCGGTTGGGGCTTAAATCAAATGGTGCGCTGGCCATTTGTGAGAGAAATACGTGAAGAGAGAAAGAGAGAGGGAGACCGAGAAGGATGAAGGAAGAAGAGGGCATCAGAGGCTCGGGTTCGAGCTCGGTGCGTGGTTCAACGAGCTGGACTACTTCGGTGCGACGCATTGCCAACTTCTGGCTTGCGCATTGTCCGTCGCACGACAGCAAATAACGGGCTAGGGCTCGTAATCGGAGATTCCACTGACGACGATTTCCAGTTTCCAGTCGAGGTAAGTCTAACCAATTTTCTTCTCCTTTGCGTTCTGATAATTGGACAATTGGCAGTGGCGGATTGGCAACGGCGTGCAACGTGATGAACGGCCAGGACAGGGGTGTGTTGGTTCACGATGGGGTTGGTCTTTGGTTCGGTATAAACCGGTCAGTTGCTGGCTCTTATCTGGCAAGCTTTCAACGTGGAGTTTGGGCATTAGACCACTCTCCTTGGTATGGGCGACTTATCCACAAGCATGGCATCACTCCTGTTGTCTATAAATTGATGGCCTATTATTAAGGGTGGAAGCTGGCAGTCAGGTGAAGGAGTGAGTGACAGTGAAGAAGTGCTGGAGATGGTGTGAGTCGAGTGAGGAGCTGTGAGGAGAGTTGTGAGACAGTGTGTGATGTGGATGTTGAGATTCTGTTATATGTGTGTGAACCGTGAAGAAGAGTTGGTGATAGAGTGATGAAGAGTTTTTCCTCTGCCTTTTCTCCTCGGTAAGCTTCTACCTTTTCCCTTGCTAAAATTGGTGGTGTTCTTGCTGTAAATTGGATGGAATAACCTGTTGCTTTGTGGATGTAAGTGGTTTTATGTGATATTGGTTGATTTCTTGCTTCGGTCCTGTTGTTAGTGATGGTGAAGAATGTTCTTCTGCTAGAATGTTTAGTTAGTTTGTTATTTGGTTTCTGCCGACAAAGATGAATGCTTTTATTGGTATTATAATTTGGCTATGAGTGAAAGCAATAATATGATAATTTGGCTAATGGTGAAAGCAAAAATCTGATAGGTTTACTGCTTTACATTCTTGTCGTTAAATGTGGATATCATGGACTGCTTGATATTGCTTGTATTGTTCCCATGAGTAGATGGTAGGAAATGTGAAGATTTCATTGAAGAGAAATGAATTACTTTGGTTGCATTATTGTTTAGTTATGTTTTAAAATATGTGAGGGGGGAAAGTTTTGTTCATTTTAAGCCTTGCTTAGTATGCTTCTAGGTTAAGTTTAAGCTCTTTGTGATTCTTGCTCTTAGGTTGAGAGATGCAAACACTTGGAAATATTGGTTGTTGTATGCAGGCTAGTGTTTAAGTGATGGAAATGTGCTCGATCAGTTTTAATTGGTAATTGAGGCTTGGAATTATGTTCAGTTGATTGAACGTTTGTTGTTGGCTACTAGTTTGTGCATAAGAAATGTTAGAATGTCAATAACTGAACCATGTTAGATGCTATTGCTTGGTATTGTCAGATTGAGAAAATGCTAATGTCTTGTATTTTTGTTGACTGTGAAGCTTGGATGATTAAGAATATATGAAGTGAACATTATAAATTACAATTCCATAATAAGGTCGGAGTTAAATGGTTCTTTACTCTGCTGTGGAAATAGGTTAATGTGATGGAGTATTATTCAGTTTTGTAAAATCAATCCTCTGTATTTTTATGTCACATTGATGGAATGAGCAACTCTTATGGGATATTGTTATTCCGTTGTACATGTTAAGATAGTGGGATTTGTTAAGGAAATGAGTCGTAAAAGTAAGACTATTACTAAATGATTTTAATGATGGATTATTTAATAATTTTGAAGGTATTAAAGAAAAGAGAATGACGATTATGGGCTAATGTGCATTTCGGACGCCAGGTAAGTTGATACTTACTGTGTTTTGGTCTTCAAACCCTACATCGCAAGAATTATGATTGTATGCTGTGTGTTTACTAGATTTATGTTCTTTTAATGATATGTTTACTAGAAATTTATATCATCATATAGGGTTGTATGTATTCACGAGCATATTGCATGACATAATTAATATATGTAAATAGGCGTGTGGGGGTTCGGGTGATTGGTGACTTTCCATACGGTAGGATACTCCCATGTAGGGAGCTGTGTGAGAAGAGAGTTAGCTACATGGAATCTAGAGTTCACTTTTCCCCCGTTCTGAAACCCCCAACGTCTTTAACAAAAGTGAGGATACTGGCATGTGGAACACCCCCGATAGATATATCTCCTCATTGGAGTGACTGGTTATGCCACATGACCCTAGGGAGTATTCCACCCTGACTTACAGAAGAGATACGGTTCTCTTCTGTAATGCATTGTATGATCATGCATATCATCTGCATTGTATTTCATTTTATCACTTACTGAGCATTAGGCTCATTAGTTAGGTCTTGTGATGTAGATATACGTACGATAAACCGGTGAATAGGACAAAGACAGTTGATGAAGGATTTGCACGGGTGGATATTGTGGCTGGCTGGGCTAAATAGTGTAAAAAGGAAATTATTTGTAAAAAGGGGTTTGTAAATTACTTAATATTTTTTAACGTTTTATTTTAATTCCGCTACATTTCATAAAAGGATTTTATTACTTCTGCTGAAATTGACAAGTGTTTTGAGTAAAGAGTTTTAACGATCGAGTTTTATAAAGGAAGAATACTCTAATGTTTTATATAAAAGAAAAGTTTTAAATTTCATACGATTTTAAAGTAAATAAAAAACCGGGTCATTACAAAGGAGGTTTGGGATCATCTAGAAGATTGTATACCCAGTCTAATTTTGCAAAGCAATATCAGTTAGAGATTGATATTCGTGTTATTCAACAAAATAACATGAGTATTCAAGAGTTTTATTCTGCTATGTCTAATCTTTGGGACCAACTTGCCCTTACAGAATTAGTGCAATTATGGGAATTTGCACCATATATTGCTCATCAAGAAGAACAACATTTGGTTAAGTTTTTAATGGCTCTTCAAAATTATTTTTAAGATCTTCGTGGAACAATTTTGCATCGTAATCCCCTTCCGTCTGTTGATTCTGTGGTAGATGAGTTATTAGTGGAAGAGATCCGCTTGAAGTTACGAATTGATAAAGGAATTATTCCATCTCCTAATCCATCAGTTTATATGGTCCTTCCTATGCCTCCTTCTCATAATCAAAACAAGCCACAAGCAAAAGTCAGCTATGATGAGTGTAGTTTTTGCAAGTAAAAAGGTCATTGGAAAGCTCAATGTCCCAAGCTATTGAGTAGAACACAACCAACGCAGCAATAAGCTCCTTATAAGTTTTGTAATATTTCACAGCAACAATCTTTTAGACCTATTCATCACCCAATATGGCAACAGTTGTTCCACCCACAAATTCAGGAAGCACCCTAACTCACAGTACTACAATCGCCGCACTCATTGAGCAGTTTCAGAAGTTTCTTGCCTCGCAACCACAAGTTTTGTCAGCCCCTTCTAATATAGATTTGTCCTCTAGTAGCAAATTAGGTATGTCCTCTCATATATGGATCCCTGATTCTGGAGCTTCACATCATATGTCGCCTGATTTCAATTCTCTTGTATCTGTAAATTCTGCTCATTTTGTGTCTGTCATGACCGCTGATGGTACTCTCATGCCATTAGCAAGTGTTGGTTCAGTTTGCAAGCCTAACTTGTCTCTTTCATATGTGTATCATATTCCTAATCTTACTTTGATTCTTGCCTCGCAACTCATAGTTCTACAATCGCCACACTCATTGAGCAGTTTCAGAAGTTTCTTGCCTCGCAACCACAAGTTTTGTCAATCCCTTCTAATATAGGTTTGCCATCTAGTAGCAAATAAGGTATGTCCTCTCATATATGGATCATTGATTCTAGAGCTTCACATCATATGTCTTTTGATTTCAATTCTTTTGTATTTGTAAATTCTACTCCTTTTGTGTCTGTCATGACCATTGATGGTACTCCCATGCCATTAGCAGGTGTTGGTTCAGTTTGCAAGCCTAACTTGTCTCTTTCATATGTGTATTATATTCTTAATCTTACTCTGAATCTTGTCTCTGTTGATTAATTATGTGATTCTGGTTTCTTAGTTTCTTTCACTTCTTCTTTTTGTTATGTGTAGGATCCCCTTTCCAAGAAGTTGATTGGGATGAGTTGTAGGTAGGGGTGACTATACATCTTAGATAAGCTGAGAGTTCCTGATGTTGCAGCTTCTAGTATTGATTTGTCATCTTTTCTTTAGAGTTCTTCTTCTTCTAGCTTTTACTTATGGCATTTTCATTTTGGACATATTTCTACTTCTCGTTTAAAGTACTTGATCTCTACATGAGCTTTAGGAAAATTGCAAACTCATGATCTTTGAGACTGTTGTAGTTGCAAATTGGCTACATTTTTTGCTTTGCCTTTTCATAAAAGTGTTTATATTTCTCTTACACCATTGGATTTAATTCATTCTGATGTGTAGGAACCTGCACCTATTCCCACAAAGGGGGGATCACGATACTATATCTCTTTTATTGATGATTGTACTTATTATTGTTGGGTTTATCTTATAAAACACCGTTCTGACTTTCTGGGAATTTATCATCTATTTCATGTTTTTGTCAAAACCCAACATAATGCTATTATCAAATGTTTTCGATGTGACTTAGGTGGTGAATATACCTCTAATAGATTTTCTAACTTGCTTGCTTCAAATGGGACTTTCCACCAAACATCTTGTACCGACACCCCCCAACAAAATGGTGTTGCAGAAAGAAAACATAGACATATTGTTTAAAATGCACGTTCCCTCCTGTTATCTACCTATGTTCCTAGTGAATTTTAGGGAGAAGCAATTCTTACTACTGTGCATATAATCAACATAATTTCATCTTCCATCACTTTAGGTTTGTCACCCTTTGAAAAATTATTTGGTCATGCTCTTGATTACTCTACCTAGAGAGTTTTTGGTTCCACTTTTTTTGTTTTTCGACCTCATGTTGAACGTAGCAAACTTACTTTTCGTTCTACCCTTTGTGTTTTTCTTGTTTATGGTGAGGGTCAAAAAGAATACCGATGTTATAATCCTGTTAGTCAAAAACTTTATATTTCTCGTCATGTTGTGTTTCTTGAACATATTCTATTCTATTCACTTTGACTCTTCCACCAAAAGTCTGATCTTACTTGTATTGACTCAAATGATTCCCCAACTCAAACAATCCATAACTTAAATCTTTCAAGCACACCTCTTTCTAATGATAATTCTTGCAGGGCTAACACTTCTAACTCTACAAATATTGATTCTCAGGTTATTGATGTTCCCTCTATTCCTACTACTTCCCAAGATGCTCCTACGGTAGTGGATCCTCCTCCTCGTTATCCTCAACGAACTCGTAAGTCCGCTCAATTACCTGATTTTGTTTACTTTACTTATTCGGCTTCATTCTCTTCCTTTTTTACTATTATTCACCTACTCTCATAGCCTTCTTCCTATAGAGAGGTTATTCTTGATCATTTGTGGCAACAGACAATGATTGAATAACTCTCTACTCTATACAAGATGGGTACTTGGGATATTGTTCTCTTTCCTTTGGGAAAGACTGTAATTGACTCTCGTGATGCAATATCAAATCAAAGATCAAAGAAAGTTTTCAAATTGACTGAGAATTACAACAATAAGATCTTAAAGAAAGAGAAAGATATTATCTCTTTAGATATTATTTAAAAAAAAAATCTACTTATCTAGGAGATCTAGATCCACTTATCTAGGAGATCTAGATCCACTTATCTAGGTTATCTTTTATTTATTTTTCTAATTTATGTTCGTAAAAGGCTATATAAAGCCACAATTTTATATTTTAGGCAGTTGTCGAATTTTGATAAAACAAAGCTTTTGCTTTTCGGGAATTGGAGGGATCATTTTCTTCCTTTGGTGAGTGATATTCAAAGACCCTTTGGTGCGTAATATCCAAAGTCCCTTTCGTGTGAGTTTTATCACGAAAGAAACTTGCAGCTGCGTCCTTATCCAAGAAGGCGAGAAGCATTGCGTTCATCTATCATGTTCATCCATCGACAACGTCAAAGTTTCCAACTTTATTATTGCCAATCAATTTTCCACGGTTAGATATAAATCCATTCCGACCATCTGGTATCAGAGATAAACATATCCTTGCACAATCTTTTTCCTTATGATGACTTGAGGAGCATCTAAAGCAGTATAAAATCCACGATGGCTGAACCTTCAACATCTCACTCCAAAGAAGACTTGTGGGAACTCGTTCTCTCACTACAACGAGATGTTGCTCAACTAAAGATGAATCAAAACCAACAACGGGCTCAGCATCCTCCTAGCACCGTTGTAGAAAACATCACAAGAGATGAGGTCAAAGAAGAGCCATTACTATCTTTGGAGCCTCAATTAGAAGAAGAAGATTGCCAAGAAGAGCAAGTACCCGATATGATAGATGACTAAGTTGACTCCATGGTCACAACAACACAAAGGGAGCAACCTGTCCATATTTCATGCTCCAACATGAAAAATGTGTGTTCTTTAATCATCAATGAGAGGATCTATGTTGACATGACTTACTTAGTTTTGGTTAAAGGAGATTGCTTGGAGTTATTAAGACATGACATCACCTACAAATTTTGGAGGTACATTGACAAAGATCCAAATATTCAAGGCCGAATTTACACAAGAAAAAGTCAAAGATGGAAGTCATTATGCTTCGTGTCAATCTGGATTTTTCATTTGATCCGGGTGGAAGACATGCAGAAGATAGAGGTAGAAGATTCCCTGGATTTGGGGTCAAATCCTCAAAAACCCAGAAAGGATGATGCAATATCAAATCAAAGATCAAAGAAAGTTTCCAAATTGACTGAGAATTACAACAAGAAGATCTTGAAGAAAGAGAAAGATATTATCTCAAAAAAAGATCCACTTATCTAGGAGATTTAGATCCACTTATTTAGGAGATCTAGATCCACTTATCTAGAAAATCTAGATCCACTTATTTAGGAGATCTAGATCCACTTATCAAGGTTATCTTTTATTTATTTTTCTAATTTATGTTCGTAAAAGGCTATATAAAGCCACCTAATTTTATGTTTTAAACAGTTGTTGAATTTTGATAAAACTAAGTTTTTGCTTTTCGGGAATTGGAGGGATCATTTTCTTTCTTTGGTGAGTGATATCCAAAGACCCTTTGGTGCGTAATATCCAAAGTCCCTTTCGTGTGAGTTATATCACGAAAGAAACTTACAGTCGCGTCCTTATCCAAGCAGGTGAGTAGTATTGCGTTTATCCATCACGTTCATCCATCAGCAGCGTCAAAGTTTCCAACTTTATTATTGCCAATCACTTTTCCACGGTTAGATATAAATCCATTCCATGTGCCCATCATCTCGTTGGGTGTATAAGATCGAAACTAAATCTGACAAGTCCGTTGAGCGATATAAAGCTCATTTGGTTGCTAAAGGATTTCCTCAGTAATATAGTATGGATTATGAAAAGACTTTTGCCCCAATGTCTAAGTATGTTACTATTCATACTCTCATTGCAGTTGCTTTTGTTCGTCAATGGTCTGTCTATCAAATGGATGTTAAATATGCATTTTTAAATGCACATCTTCAAGAAGAAATCTATATAGTGCCTCCACCTGGTGTTGCTTTTTAGCCTGGTGAAGTTTGGAAACTAAAGAAGACTTTACATGGGCTTAAACAAGCCCCTCAGGCATGGTTTGAGAAGTTTGCTATTGTGATTATATCTCTTGATTTTTGTCCCAACTCACATGATTCTGCTCTATTTGTCAGGTGTACTTATTCTGATTTCATCCTCATCTCTTTACATGTTGATGATATGATTATTACTGAAGATGATATAGAAGGAATACATGAGTTAAAGTAGCATCTAGGCCGTGATTTTGAGATGAAAGACTTGGGTTCTCTACGTTATTTTTTGGGGATTGAAGTAGCTTACTCTCCTCGTGGTTATCTTCTTTCCCAATCTAAGTACATTGTTGACATTCTTCAACAAGCTCGCATCTCTGATACTCACACAGTTGATACGGCTCTTGAACTTATTGTTCACTATTCTCCTTCATATGGTATTCCATTGTCAAATCCTTCTCTATACCATACCTTGGTTGGTTGCTTAGTATACTTAACTATCACTAGACCAGATATTGCTTATGCAATTCATATTGTTAGTCAGTTTGTTGATTCTCCCACTACAATTCATTGGGCAGCTGTGCTTTGTATTCTTCGATATCTTAGGGGCACCCAATTTCAGAGTCTGCTTTTTCCTTTCACTTCTACTCTAGAGCTACGCGCCTACTTAGATACAGATTAGGGTGGTGATTCTTTTGATCGCAAATCTACTACTGGTTTCTGTATATTTTTGGGCGATTCTCTTATTTCTTAGAAGAGAAAAAAACAGGTTGTTATCTCTTGCTCATCTCTAGAAGCAGAATATCGTGCGATGGCATCTACTATTGTTGAAATTGTTTGGTTGCATTGGTTACTTGCCGATATGAGTGTTTTTCTCTTAGACTATACTCCCATGTATTGTGACAATACTAGTGCTATTTAGATTACTCACAACTCTGTCTTTCATGAGCGCACAAAACATATTGAGATAGATTGTCATTTCACTCGGCATCATTATCAGAATGACACTATCACATTACCTTTTGTTTCTACTTACATAGAAATCGCTGACTTGTTCACCAAGGCACATTCCACTTTACGCTTTCGATTTTTAGTTAGCAAACTCTCGATGCTTTCTGCTAATGCATTGTGAGTTTGAGGGGGGATATTAGAAAATTTGAGTTTTATTTGTATGGGTATACTAGTCTTTTTACTTTACCCTATTTTGTCTATTTACTTTTCCCTTAAACCTTGTTCATTTATTCTCTTTATTTTTATGATATGAAACTCTAGCTTCCATTTGTCTCTCTTTCTCTCTTTGATGACTAGCATAATTTCTTCATACACCTTTGAATAATTTTCATATATTTATTTAGAACAGCCAGGTAAACCATTATAGCATATCTGATGTGGAGGAAGAAAATTTGAAGATTTAAAAATTGGTTCCTTCTAACAGAATTCGTTTTCAGATAGAGATTGTTAGAATTTAGGGTTTTGAATTCATTTTGTTGGACCGAGGTAACGAGCACGCGCTATAAATCTCATTTATATAATTCATGTCAAGATAGAGATTGTTAGAATTCAAGGTGATCAAAATTCTATTAGATCGGCCTAATTGCTCTGCATTATAGATTTCATTTAGGATTCTATTTTCTTTATAAATTCATATAAGATAAAGTTGTAAAACTCACAACGGTATTTCGATCTTTATAGTAAATTTATTCCTCTATCCGTGATTTTTTTTTTTTTTGCAAAAGAATCTTTTCATGTTCTACATCGTATCATTTTTTTATGTTATCTTTCAACACTTGACATAAACCCATGATGCCCAATTTTACCCTACTAACATGTTTTTGTGGGCTTGGACATGCCGATGCGGATAGAAATCAGGCCTATAAATTTGTTGATAAAAAGCTATTTTTTTGAAAACGAAATTGGAACTACATATTTTCATCCCCGATCATGGCAATGTTAGATTATTCTAATAATCTATTAATGTGGTCCATGTTAATTATAGTGCAATGACTTAATATTAAGATACTTAATGTGATGATTGTTAAGCATAAAGAAAATTAAGTTAATTGAGTTTTAATTCCCTTTCCTTGACCTTATGAAAGTGTATAATGTATTATTGAAGACATGTAAATAAAGAGATATGAATGAAAAGACATTTATGTAAATTCCCTTGTAGGATATCTCTTTAAATTCTCTTAAAAGAGATTGAAATGGAGGGTTTTGTTAAGGGGTACAAGAAAGGAAGAAACTATCAATCTCTCTTTTGGAAAAGTAACCTTCCATTCTCTCTTGATCATCAAAGAGAAAACGAAAAGCTAAAAGATCAAGACGATAAAAGTTTCTGGATCAACGTCTACACCAAAACTTTATCATGGACCAAGGTTGGTAATTTATAGTTTATTTATCTGCAATTTATTGAAACTAATAGTTGAATCAACAACGTTAATATATGGGACTTAAAGTATTGTTTGTATGTAAAATACACTAACAATTGGTATTAGAGCACGGTGATTAACATTTTGATTTGCCATGGAAAGTTAGGATTTTTAAAATTGTTTGCTGCATAATTGTTTCTGCATAATGGATGAATTGATTTCATGAAAAGTAGAAAATTTAGTTAAGAATTATGCATGAAGAGTATTGATCGATGAAAGGTTTGATCAATTACTCGCAATAATCTGGAAGAATTGATTATGGAATTAGAGAATCAAATTTGTAATGAAATTTACAGATTTGGATGAAAGGAAGTCGATTTCCTAAGATAGAAGTCGACGCAAATTCCTTTCTACAATGAAATTGCAGTTTGAGGATGCTGTCGGACGACTACGGTCGTCATAAATATGAATCTGTAACTTTCATTGCGTTTTCGGACGATATCAGTCAATATAGGTCACGTGCGAAGTCGTCCGAATTAGACTCTGTAATTTTTTGTGCCTATTCGGACGATTGCGATCTATATAGGACACTTGCGAACGTCACTGAATTGAATTTATAATTTTTGTGTGCTGTTTTGGACGATAGCATACGCATGTTCCTCGTCCGGAACTCATCCGAAAAGCATAAATATATTTCGGATAATAAAGGATGCATGAGGATGATATTGATTATAATCTGTAATTTTTGTGTGCTATTTCGGATAATAGCGGATGCATGTTCCTTGTCCGCTAGTCGTCCGCAAGGCAGAAAGGTAATATATAAATAAATGTTATAAATGAAAGTTTTACTCAATTAAATATTGTTGTATAGAAAGTTAGTAGTCATCAAAGTGACCTAGTTTGAAATGATCAATATTAAATCGTGTAATTTATTCATTTAATTATAGTGATGTTATTGAAATGAAATTATTAATTATAAACTAGTAGGTCACCCAAATGTGGACCAATGTTTATAATCAATAATATCAAAGTGACATGTTTACGTATTTGATTAATATATTTAAATATCCAAAGATATTAAACATATTGCATTAAATATGTTTATGAGTCTATTAAAGTTTATGATATAACATCAATGTTTGTTTATTTCTTTAAGGATTACCCAAAGGTGAACTTCAAGAAATAAAATTATGTTTATCTTAATCCTGTTTAGGTTGTTCAAAACATTAATCTATGAGCATGTGTTATATTTTGCAGCTTCTATTAATGGTTTGAACTATGCTGATTGGTTTGAATAAATCTAGTTTCAACTGGGTTTATTGGATTTAGACCTGACATTAGTTTGTGATAGACCACCATAATGAGACCAGTACAGAAGCTGACAAGTCATACAGTGAGACTTGGAAGTGGTCTAATAGGCTGAGTTTGAGCTTGATGAAAATGACAATGGCTGAAAATGTTAAGCCATGAATGCCAAAGACGAATGATACAAAGGAATTTATGTCAAAAATCAAAGAATATTCCCAATCGGATATTACGGATAAGTCTGTTGTAGGGAATTTGATGAATGAGTTGACGACCAAGAAATTTGATTGGTCTCAACCTATTCATGATCATGTAACAAGCATGGCCAATTTGGCAGCAAGGCTGAAAACGTTGGGTATGGACGTAAGTGACTTGAGTTTGGCCAGTTCTAAGTGAATTACAACACCATTAAAAAGAAATAGAACTTTCAAGAAATTAAGGCCATGTTGATTCAAAAAGAAGGGAGGTTGAAGAAAATGAAAGACCATACCGTTCATTTGACGTTTCAGAAGGAAGCCAATAGTAGCAAAGAAAAGCCAAGTAAGAAGAACAAACAGAAGGGAAAAGACCAATTAAAGATGAAAGATGGTCAAATCCGAAAAGAGTTTAAATGCTACTTTTGCAACAAAGCTGGACACATCAAGAATGATTGTCCGAAAAGAAAAGTTTGGTTCGAAAAGAAAGATACACTATTTGTTTCAGTATGTTTTGAATCAAATATTATAGAAGTACCTAGTAATACTTGGTAGTTAGATTCTAGAGCTACTACTCATGTATCTAATGTTACAGAAGGATTTCTTCGATCCAGCCCATAAACGGGACTGAAAAGTTCCTATATATAGGAAACAGAATGCAGGCACGGATATAAAGAATTGAGACGTATAGATTGATCTTAGACACTAGATATCGTTTGAATCTAGAAGAGTGTCTCTATGTTCCTGAATGTGCTAGGAAATTAATTTTTGTTGCAAAGTTGGATAATGTAGGATTTAACATTGAGATTGGTAAATGTGTTTTTACATTGTACAAACAAAAAAACTGTTATGATTTTGGTATTTTAAAGAATGGTTTGTACTATTGCAATTTTAATGCTAAATACATTGAATCTCTGTTTAATGTTGATCATGTGATTGGAACTAAACGTAGTGCAACAAATGAAAGTTCTATTTCATTATGGCATAAACGTCTAGGTCATATAAAGAAAATATGTTGAGGTTAATGAAAAGTAATATTTTACCTCAATTAGATTTAGATGACTGGGACGTGTCTATAGATTGCATTAAAGGAAAGCAAACTAAACACACATCAAAGTATCCTGTCACAAGAAGTAGTGAACTTTTAGAATTGATACACACTGGCATGTGTGGTCATTTCGACACTCCTTCATGGAGTGGTGAAAAATATTTTATCACATTTATCGATGACTTCTCACGTTATGGTTATTTGTATCTACTGCATGAAAAGTCTCGAGCGATGAATGTTATAGAAATATTCATCAATGAGGTGGAAAGACAGTTAGATAGAAAAGTAAAATAGTGAAGTCTGATAGAGGTGGTGAATATTACGGAAAATTCAATGAAAATTGACAAAACAAAGGTCCATTTGCAAGGTTTCTCGAAAGTCGAGGCATTTGTGCACAATATACAATGCCGGGAACACCACAACAAAATGGTGTAGCTGAAAAGCGAAATTGTACTCTTATTCAAATGGTTTGGAGTATGATGAATAATAGTGATGTACATTTATCATTGTGGATGCACGGTTTAAAAACCGCTGCATATCTGCTGAATAGGATTCCTAGTAAGGCAGTTCCTAAGACACCTTATGAACTATGGACGGGAAGGAAATCTAGTTTGAGACATATCCATGTTTGGGGTTGTCCGGCAGAAGTAAGAATATATAGTCCACATGAAAAGAAACTCGATGCAAGAACCGCCAGTGGTTACTTCATTGGCTATCCAGAAAAGTTAAAAGGGTACATAGTACAAGAATAGTGAATCTGAAAATACTCGATTCATTGAGAATGGCGAGTTCAATGGGAGTGATGAATCACGAAAGGTGAATATTCAAGAGAATCGGATGGATGAAACAACACCTAGTACTTCTCATCAAGTTGTTGTTCCTTTTGTTGTATCACAATCTAACAACATACCAGAACGACATATAAATATTCAAACCAATCAAAGTGAACGTGTCAATGATGAGCATATTGATAATAGTCAAGTCATAAGTGAACCATCACAAGAAACAAAATTGCGAAGGTCTGTAAGGTAAAGGAGACCAGCGATTTCTGATGATTATGTGATTTATTCACTTGAAGAGGAATGTGACTTGAGTAACAACAAAGATCCAGATTCATTTAAACAAGCTATGGAATGTAATAATTCTGAAAAGTGGTTAAATGTTATAAAAGAAGAGTTGTAATCGATGGATGACAATAAAGTCTGAGAACTTGTAGAGTTACCTAAAAGAAAAAAACGTGTTGGTTGTAAATGAATTTTCAAAATCAAACGTAACTCGAAAAGTAACATCGAAAGGTATAAGGCCAGACTTGTCGCCAAAGGTTACACCCAGAAAGACGACATTGACTATAAAGAGACCTTCTCTCCAGTTTCAAAGAAGGATTCTTGAAGGGTAGTTATGGCTTTAATAGCTCATTATGATTTAGAGCTTCACCAAATAGAGTAAAAACTGTCTTTCTTAATGGTGACTTAAAGGAAGAAGTATATATGGATCAACCGGAAGGAGTTTCATTTCCTAGAAATGAAAAGTTAGTGTGTAGATTGAATAAGTCAATATATAGATTAAAACAAGCTTCCAAACAATGGTATATTAAGTTTAACAACACCATTATGTCGTATGGTTTTATAGAAAACACCGTTGATCAGTGTATCTATATGAAGGCAGTGGGAGTAAGTTTAGTATCCTGGTATTGTATGTTGATGATATTCTTCTTGTTACAAATGATAAGGGAATGTTACATGATGTAAAAGCTTTTCTCTCTAAGAATTTTGAAATGAAAGATATGGGTGAGACATCCTATGTAATTAAAATAGAAATATTCTGTGATAGACAACAAGGTTTGCTGGGATTGTCTCAAAAAGGATATAGCAATAAAATTTTTGAGAGATTCAGAATGGATAAGTGTTCCGCTGGTAGAGCTCCAATTCAGAAAGGGGCCAAGTTTGGTGAAATGCAATGTCCTAAAAATGATTTGGACCATAAGGAAATGAAATCTGTTCCATATGCATCAGCAGTAGGAAGCTTAATGTATGCAATGACATGTACTCGGTCAGACATCAGTCTTGCAGTAGGGATGTTGGGCCGATATCAAAGTAACCTAGGAATAGATCACTGAAAAGCTGCAAAGAAAGTCCTTTGGTATTTACAAGAAACAAATAGATACATGCTCACGTATAAAAAATCAAATCATCTTGAGATGATTGGATATTCGGATTCAGATTATGGCGGATGTGTAGACTCGAGGAAATCTACATTAGGTTACGTGTTCCTATTAGCCGGAGGAGCTGTATCATGGAAAGTGAAAAACAATCTTCGATTGCTACTTCCACTATGGAGGCAGAATTTGTGGCATGTTTTGAGGCTACAATTCAAGCATTATAGTTGCGGAACTTAATTCAAGGTCTAGGAATGGTCAACAATATAGATAGACTACTGAAAATTAATCGTGACAATTCCGCAGCTGTATTCTTCTCAAAGAATGACAAATACTCGAAATGAGCAAAACATATAGATTTAAAGTACTTGTTAGTCAAAGAAGAAAAATAAAAACAAAAGGTGTGCATAGAGCATATAAGTACAAGTTTGATGATAGCGGATCCATTAACCAAAGGATTGTCGCCAAAACCTTTAAAGAACATGTTGTAAGGAAGGGTTTAAGTGACAAATCTTTGTATATGTGATTGTACTAGCATAACTTGTATATTATGACACTTTTGAATTCATTAAGAAAATATTTTTGTATGTTTGTTTATTATTCATAGAATGATGTGTATAATTAAAGTTGTTTATGAATAATATGTAAACTTTATGAAAAGTTAAAGTTGAAAGGTATATATGTATAGTAATCATTAATTAAAGAATTAATGAATTGTGTTAATTTGTGATACATGTAAAGAATTATGTCGTCATTAATGACTTGTGACTACCATGATCCGATTATACAATTCATTATGAAATGAACACTAGATAAATTCACGTTATGGTACACTATAGAAATTGATTGTGAATTCAAGTTGTGACAGCTGAAAAGTAATAGTTAAAAATCAATTTTATTAAAGTTAATATAGCATGGCCCAAGTGAGGGATAGTTAGATTATTCTAATAATCTATTAATGTGGTGCATGTTAATTATAGTGCATTGACTTAATATTAAGGTGCTTAATGTGATGATTGTTAAGCATAAAAGAAATTAAGTTAATTGAGTTTTAATTCCCTCTCCTTGACCTTATGAAAGTATATAATGTATGGTTAAAGAGATGTAAATAAAGAGATATGAATGAAAAGACATTTATGTAAATTCCCTTGTAGGATATCTCTTTAAATTTTCTTAAAAGAGATTGAAACAAAGAGTCTTGTTAAGGAGTACAAGAAAGGAAGAAACTATCAATCTCTCTCTTTGAAAAGCAACCTTTCATTCTCTCTTGATCATCAAAGAGAAAACGAAAAGCTAAAGGATCACGTGATAAAAGTTTCTGGATTAACGTCTACACCAAAAGCTTTATCATGGACCAAATTTGGTAATTTATAGTTTATTTATCTGTGATTTATTGAAACTAATGGTTGAATCAACAACGTTAATATAGGAGCCTTAAAGTATTGTTTGTATGAAAAATACACTGACAGGCAATGCTTGAGTCACAGAGCAAGAATAATATATGACAATGGTGTTGAGAGACATCGACTGTCATCCTTGTTTAGGTGGTTGGTTTTACTCATGGATTTCACATTAAACCAAGAAGCAGGAGTTTCATTTCTCAAAGTAATGATTTCGTACCAGGAAATAATGCTCCAATCAGCAACTCTTCTACTTTTGTTCTAGGATTGTTCAACCCTTTTCTTCTACTTCTTCTTCCCTCCTTTGCCGGCACCAGATTTGCGCTTCGTCGGAAGCACGATTTCTCCTTTTAGCACAGGAATCTTCATTATGTCCGAAAGCTCTCCGAATTTCTTCCTGAACTTCTCCACCTGGTCGTCGTTCACCAGTAGAGCCGATCGGCTTCCCAAGTAGAACGGGTGGTTGCCGGACCAAACATCCACCGCGTACTCCTTCCTAGTCCCTCCGGTCGTCATCACCAGCTCCCCGTTGCAGTAAACCTTAGCTTCCTCGTAGAACTCCGGATGTATATCTTTCTTCCTACAACAAATCACTGCTCGGCAATTCCTAGCTCCACTCACCTAAATCAGAAACCAAAAAAAAAACCTAAGAATTCAATCCGGGTAAATAGAGCCATAATTCGAGTCTTGCAAAGGGAAAGGCATAGGGATTTTACCTTCTTCTTAGGGAGGATTGAAGCAGAAGGGTTTCCATGAAGGAAGTTGTTGGTTAGACTGAGCGCCATTTCTGAACCAGCGTGTGGAGCGAAGGAAGGTGAAAACAGATTAGATGCTTGCGGCAGAGAAGAAATCTTCGTTCGGCTAATGGCCCTACAATTTGGGCCCAAAGGATGGGCTTGCATGGCTGCCCGTTGTCTCTTCAGCTCGACTACTTGCAAGGGAATTGGGATTGTTCAGTGAACCACAGGAGCTCATTGGATAGGCAATTTTAAAAGCAACGTGGTGAGGGCCGAGTGGATCATAAAAACATGGGTAAATGACAAATCAACCATCGTGGTTTGTGATCAATGACAAGTCAATTATTAGGGTATTTTTTTAACAAATTAACCACTGACGTATAGGAAAATAACAAAGCAAACATCGCAGTTACGTTTTTCGTTCTCCGTTAACAAGTTAAAAACAAGGTGTGTGGTCAAGACACCGCGTAAAACGCGGTGCCTCGCCAAACACTGCATTTTTACACGGTGTCTCGTACCAGACACAGTGTTTTTACGCGAGGCACCGCGTTTTTACGAGAGGCACCGCGTATTTACGCGCTGTCACCGCGTTTTTACACGAGGCACCGCGTTTTTACGCAGTGTCCAGGCAAACACGGGTCCAGGCAAAAAGGCCTGGACACCGCGGCGTCTCTGGAGCTCTCTATTTGTCATGCATGGCGTTCTTGATCAATTGTGTTTCATGGTTACTTCGAATTCGTTATGTATATGTTTTACGAATGCAATGTTTTTATTGGTTTTTTGACCTCTGCACCTTCAAACTAGCATAACGTTTGCTACGGATGTCGGAATTGGGCGCAGAAGGTATCAAATCGAAGCTCTCTCAAAGCTCTATAATCATCATGGGGCAAATCCCATGATCGCCTTTCTCAGCCCCAAAATCAATCATTTAAGCCCTCAAATTTGCTATCAAACATTTGCTTAGTCTGGAAAAATGTTTGATCTCAAATTTGAGGGCTTAAACGATTGATTTTGGGGCTGAGAAAGGCGGTCATGGGGTTTGTCCCATGACAATTATAGAGCTTTGAGAGAGCTTCGATTTGATACCTTCTGCGCTCAATTCCGACATCCGTAGCAAAAGTTATGCTAGTTTGAAGGTGCAGAGGTCAAAAAACCAATAAAAACATTGCATTCGTAAAACATATACATAACGAATTCGAAGTAACCATGAAACACAATTGATCGAGAACGCCATGCATGACAAATAGAGAGCACCAGAGACGCCACGGTGTCCAGGCTTTTTTGCCTGGACATCGCGTAAAAACACGGTGCCTCGCGTAAAAACACGGTGTCTGGTGTGGCACCGCGTTTTACGCGGTGTCTTGACCATACACCGCGTTTTTAACTTGTTAACAGAGAACGAAAAATGTAACTGCGATGTTTGCTTTGTTATTTTCCCATACGTCAGTAGTTAATTTGTTAAAAAAAATACCCAAGTGGTTGACTTGTCATTGACCACAAACCACGATGGTTGATTTGTCATTTACCCTAAAAACATTTTCCTTCAAAATGCTTTGCTTTCTGCAATTGGGAATCAGGTGAGTTCATCGGAGGAGACAAGCTAAGACTTGACTTCTCTAAGCAGATGGAAACTTAGGTAGGGAGGGATGTGGGTTAGAGGGTCTTCACCCATGGTTTCTATCATGGCTCCGACTTCAATCCCATCGAAAGCCAGAATACTTCTCCATCGAGAGAGTGTACAATATGTTGACCTCAAAATCATTAATTACATTTATATGATTAAGCCACATGAAATATGAAATTTAACTCAAAGGAAAGGTACAAGTCTTATTATATACAAGATTTTATCCAAAATTACAAACATGGGTCATACTAAATTAGAAACAAAAAAAGACAAAACCAAAATACTGTGTGGGCATATGCTATGCAGAACTCATCAATTATTTACCTTTTGCACTCAAGCAACAACTACATGTTCTTGAAGAATTAGAGGAACGACATATTGAACTTCAAAAGCCCCGGGATTAGATACACCAAGCAGATATCACATATAATCATGTAATAACACCTTACATGATTAGTTATAACAACTTTTACTTCAACTTTCAACTTTTAGCAACACTATTGATTACATATCTCATGATCTATATACTAATCAATACTCTAGATATTTCTTATTAATATCACATCAATGTGTCTCACATCTTTATGTAAAAAATGTATAATTCATATTTAAAACCCGATGAACTTTATATACGATTTCATATAAAGTGATATGTTACGATGATATTTAAGATTCGACAAATTATTAGTTGTTATTGGTTTGGATTAAGTTAGAATTTTATGGAGAAATGAAGGGTTCATGTATGAAAATTTGGGTGATGTGGGTGTTCGGGCTTTGGACATTTTTTGGGTGCGGACGTCCGGATGATCGTCTGAAACTTGGATTGTTCTTGGGTCATGTTGCGGTCGACCTAAGTTTAAGTGAGCGGTCGACCGATATGAAGAAAAATCGTAGTTTAAAAGCCTTAGGTAGTTTTGTAGTCGACTGAACTTTGAATAGCGTTCACCCGCAGCAGATGTATAAGTGTAATACCCCGACTTTTTAAGTGGTTTGACTATTGGGGTATTACCAATAACGTACTCGTTAGATAATATATTAAGAAAATTAACGTGAAATCAACGTAGTTAAAAATAAAATAAATATTAATTTAATAAATTAAAATATATAATAAATTGGATTTAAAATGTAAAGGAGTTAAATTAATAAAAAAAAATTAAAGGGATTTAATAAATTAATTAATTGGGGATTAAATTAATGAATTAGATTGATTAAAGTGGATTTTAAAAATGGGAGGAGAAATGGGTTGAGGAGTGATGAACCGGTTCACTGAGTGAACCGGTTCAACTAATTAAGTGAATGGCCGAACGAGGGGAGCCCGATCGTGACAGAAACGGAGAGAACTAGAGAGGGTAAGACGAACGGGGGAGCGACAAACGCAGGGAAAGGCAAGACGACGACGACGGTCAGGCAAGCTCGGGAGCGGCTCCTTCACGGCGAGCGTCACGGGTCGCGACTGTGAGCTTCGGTGTCGAGTTGGGGGCGCGATTCCAAGTGCTTCTCGGTGACGGGATGGCGACGGTGAGACGGACTGCAGCGGCAATTCGGTGCTGGGTGCTGCGGGGTTCAGCCTCGGGTCGTGGGGGCCTCGGGTCGGTGCTGGAACTAGACCTGCCGAAGGCCATGGTCCAATTGCTGGCTCAGGGAGAATCGAGTTCTTCTCCTCTTATGGTGCGTGTTCTCCAAAGCCGACAGAGGAGACGTGCATGCTCTACAACAGACAGAGGAGACCTTGTAGCTGTGGATGGCAGGGGGTAGAGTGTTGAGTGCCTCTACCCTATTGAGAGGCAGTGGACAGGAGATAAAGCTGGAGGATTTGCTCTCTGGAGGTGTTCTGTCGATTTTCCTTCCTGGTGAAGCCGAGTGCAGGAGATGAGGAAGGAGGGAATTCTCTGGAGACAAGAGATGGAGCTCTCGGGCGTTTTTACTGGAAACCCTGAAGGGTAAGGTTTCCTTCCTGAGTTTGTTGTTTTCATGTAATGCTTGAGCTAAATTCTGGAGAGCTGGACCCTAAGCAGAAGAAGGAAAATGGAGGCAGGAGCTGGGAGCCCTCTCTGGAGGTTGGCCGATGCTTCTGATGGTGAGTTTCCTTCCCTGTTTTGCTGATAACATACTCTGTTGGTTGGTTATTCCGATTGCTTCTACATGTAATTGCTATTGTTTGGTTAATAATATGTTGAGTGTATGCTTAGTGCTCTGTTGGTATGATTTTTCCAAGTCGTGATGTTGATTATGCACTCCATTGGTTGGAAATTCAAATTGTACATCTAAGGATAATTGTGTGTGTTGTTGGGTTTTATACTCCGTGTGTTGTTGTGAGTATTACATTTAAATTATTATTGGATTTCAAATATGTTAGATAGGAACTCTGAATATTGAAATATATGGAAATGCTATGTTCGGATTGTGTTATGTGAACTCCCTGTGATGAATGAATACGCTGTTTTGCTAGATGTTTTGTGATGCACTGTTGATACTCTTTTGTTGGTTGAATATGTGTTCTGTAAATTAGTTACAAGTTATGGAATGATGATGGAATAAGTTATTGTTGTTGAGTTTGTGTTCTGTTAGTGGAGGAATGAATTTGGTGTTGGAATTTCTTGGTTGCTATTGTGATGATGCCTTTGTGGATTCAATTTCTTGGTTCTGGACTTGCTGGAATTGATATGCTCTTGTTGATTATGTGAGGGAGTTCAATTATGCGTTGGTTGTCGGGTTGGATTATGTTATGTTCCTGTGATAATGGGTTTTAGAGAATGATAGAAATATAAGTTTGATACACTGTTTTGGTAATTGGTTATGTTTGGATGCTGTTGTCGAGAAATCGTGTTATGCGTTTGATCGTTATTGACTGAATATTTCTTTGAAAGTTACTGCCTTGTTGATTTTATCGAAACCATTGATCATTGGTTGTTCGCTAAGTTATGGTCGGTTGTGATCGTTGGGTGTTTTCATAGATGATATTGTTTCTATCAATTAGAATAAATTGTTGAGATGAGAATATGCTCTGTTGATTATAGTTACGTAGTGTTAGTTGCGTGTTGTGATTGTTACAAACTAATAATGAGTTGAAACTTTTAATTGATTATTGAAATTGGACTCGTTGTATGAATGACTATATTGAGATATAAGGAAAGTGCTATGTGAAGCTTATCCGTGAATTATCGAATGTTATTAATTTGCAATTTAGTTATAGCTTAATGTTTGCTGTATTTTCGCAATGGAACGTTGATACGCTGGAATTGGTTAGTTAATCGTTTATGTTGGATGATCTATTGGTCTAATGTTTATGCTGGTTAATATCAAGTATAATATATGGTGGGAATACTATGAGAATTAAGTGAGTATTGTGCACGTTGATAAATGCTTTAAACATGTGGGCGATTCAACTGTTGTTTTGTTAAGATGAAATATAATGAAATGCATTGATTGTTGTTGTTGGCTGTAAGGTTGTCATGATTTGATTTATGGATAATGCCCTCTGTTTGACAATATATTATTGTTGGGTTGAATTAATATATTATGAATATCAAAAGTTAGGTCGTACATTGGTTGACAATTGATGTTGTTGGTTTCATACCCTTCTTGGATATTAGTATAGGTCATTGGCTTTGTTCGGGTACTTATTATGTGGGTGATGTCAGGTACAAAGAAGAAGAGAAGAAGAATAACAACTAACAGTTATTACGCATTAAAGTTTCGAGGTAAGGAATTAGAGGCGTCTTGGCCATTTGGAGGCCCTGCACCACAAGTAATGTGTGTGAGTTGAGTTTACTCTTGGTGATTGTACTATCGTTAGTTTCCCTCAGTTTCCTGTAGTTTATTTACTGCTGTTAACTTTCTTAGTTCTCGTAATTTATTTACTGCAATTATATGAATGAAAATGTTTAGCGAATACTTAGATAAATGAAATGTTTAGACGTGAGGAATGCTTACTGAAGGATTAAGGAAAGAATGAACCACTTACTGTGATATTCTGCTACACTTAGTTATAGCTTTACTTACTGAAGGTTTAAGCATGTTTAGTTAACTAGACTTGTGATCATAACCTTATTTGAGCATATTAATTAACTAACTGGTTGTGTATGTCAATCAATTTACTAGTTGAGCATGTTAGTTAACTAATCGAGCATGTAAGTTAACTAGGATAACTAAGTAGAATAATCGCCTAGAATGATAAATGTAAGAAGCATGTAAACAGATTAGGAAACTAATTAAGATATTTAATCAGAATGATAAACATAATTAATTAACTTGAGCATGTAATTGATTAGAATAAAATAAGCATGTTTAAACCGTCTAGGATAAAAGCATGTAACTCACCTTAAGCATGTAATTGATTAGGATAGTCAACCAGATCATTAATTAAAGGATAGTCAACTAGATCATTAATTAAAACATGTTAATTAACCAACGTAATTAACTAACGCAATTAACTGAGCATGTTAATTCACTAGGGTAACTAAGTAGAATAATCACCAAGAATGACAAATGTAGGAAGCATGTAAATAGACTAGGAAAATAATAAATGTAATTAATCCTTGAGCACGTAAATTAATTAGGATAACCAACTAGATTAACAATCGCAACTCAAAGTGAGCATGATAACTAATTAGGATATTCATTAAGCATGATAAAGGCAGTTAATTGTTAAGCATGATAGTTAAATAAATTACTTACAGGTTTCCCGTACTTGTATGCATTCATTGTTTCAATTCGATGTGGTACTTGCTTTCTGATGTGTGCAATTATTTCCTTCTATTATATAATTTACTTCCCTTGTATATGCTTTCAATTACTGCTTTCAATTCCAGTTACTTTTATTTAATTCGTACTTCAATTATTATGAATGTTACGTTATAAAGCATTATGCATCATGCTAGGTTGAGAATGTATGTTCATGCATTATGTTAATAGAAAGCCTATGAAGTGCCACCTTGGTGGTGGTACGCAAGCATGCATAAGTGAGGTAAAAAGTTAAGAAAAAGAAGAAGAAAAGGGAATTGGGACTGGATGGGTAGCAGATCTAGGCTGCGATCTAGGCGTAGCCCTTCCCTCATAGGGTACGGGAGTTCTAGATGCGAGGAAAAAGGCTAGGCCCGACCACTATGCTATTGCACGAGAAAACCTCCCAATTCCAGCTCGAAATACGAGTATGGAATAATTGAATAATAGAATGATGGATAAAAGAAGAAGTAAAGTAAGAAACGGATTAATGACTTAATGAAAGGATTGGTTTAGGTGGCCCCCATTCCAAAATGGACTAAAGAGTGGCATTCATATGCATAAAACCCTTTTTCCTTACTAAGCCTTCGGGCTTACAGTTTACTTATGGTGTAGATGTAGGTGCTAGTACGCTATGAGGAATGCACGGGCTAGGAGTAGCGAAAGATAATAATCAGACAATAAAGGCAGCGAATGATGGATTTGCACGCACGAGGAAGTTCATGGCTGGCCAGACATAACGAGGGTAAAAGAGAAATATTTTAACCAAGTTAAGTTTTCTAAGTTGTAAGTAACCTAAGTTTTCCAAATTGTAATTAAAAAGATTTGTTGGTTTCATTAAATTGTATTTACGCTTCCGCAACGTTTTACATTAATGGTTTTAATTTAACACTTCTGCGTAAGTTTTAATTAATGGGGTTTTATAACGAGTTTTACGAGTGGTTGATAGCGATCCGGACTTAGGCGCTCTTTGATTTTGTTTCAAAAAGAAATTTCAAATTTTCACGCATTTTCAAGGATTTACGAAAATTCGGGTCATTACAATAAGTATCTGCAGATGTGTAGGCATCCACCAGTGTTCTGGTGTGGGTTCCTGGCTGGCCCTTTCTTGTTTTGGTCTTACCTTTTGGGTTTGACCATAGTTCGTTGTTTCGTTGATACTAGTTCCAGATTCAGACTTGCGGTGTTTCGTCCGAAGTTTTGCCTTGGTCCTCTAGAACTGTGTGCTGGGTAGGAGAAGATGTCTAGAGTGTAATACCCCCAACTTTTATATCGGAATTTAATAAAAATTAATTTGGGACATTATGAGTAATTGGATAATTATCGAGATATTACCAAAGACGTATTCGTAAGATTATAAATTATGGGAAATTAAGGTAATTAGAATAAATATTAATTTAATAAAATAAATTATTAAGTGGGATTAGAATTAGTGATGGAAAAAGGGATTAAATAATTCTAATTACTGGATTAATTTGGAGGGTTCAAAAGGTTGAGGAATGGTTAATTGGAGAATACTTGGGGATTTATAAATGAAGGAAGAATTTATTAAATGAGAAATGAGAGATTAATTGATGGTGTGAGGAGCTGAACCAGTTCTGTCTAATAAACTCGGCTGGACGTCAAAA